>JALKAD010000013.1:314689-331708 GCA_024500015.1 Ulva compressa | reverse complement strand
GGCCACACGGGTCATGCCTGTGTCTGAAACGGCGCAGTCATACCAGTAGATCCAGCAGCAAAGTCCGAGCTGGATCGCTACAGCGGGCAACCTGCCAAGGCGTGGCGAGGCAGGGCGCATCTGACCTCAGCTGTGCAGGCAGAGCTCAAGCACACAGCAGCATGTGGGCAAGCCTGCGATGCATCTAGTTCGTGGAGGCGGACATGGCGCGACCACAATGATGACCTCTACGTCGATGCCTACTTGTCCTCGCCAGCGATAGCATCGATGTTCTTCTGAACACTGTCAATGGCGGCTGATGCCTTCTCCTTGGCCTCAGTGGCAGCGCTTGAAGCCGTCTCCTTGGCATCAGTGACAGCGCTTGAAGCCGTCTTCTTGGCATCAGTGACAGCGCTTGAAGCCTTGTCCTTGACATCAGTAGCCGTCTTCGATGCGCTCTCCTGTGCTTGGGTCGCAGTCTTGGACACAGACTCTTTCGCATCGGCGGCAGCCTTCGATGCTGTGTCCTTGGCTTCGGTCACAGCCTCCTTCGCTTGTGTTGCAGTCTTTGAAGCCGTTTCTTTTGCTTGTGCCGCAGTCTGCGATGCAGTCTCCTTCGCCTGGGCAACCATGGAGTCAGCTTTGTCTGCGCTTGCTGCAGCTGGGGATTCAGCGGAGGCAACATCTTTCTTCTTGCCCCCCAGTGCCTGTGAAGCTCCATAGATCACAATGCCCCATCCGGAAAGGACTGCGATCACAGTGTGCTCGCCCTGCAGGCTCTCCTTGTGTGACCATTGATGCAAGACCGCAACAGCAGCAAACACACCACGCTGTGCAGGCAGGCACCACCAGAAGACAGTATGAGAAAGACAGCATACCGTCTGCAGCAGTATCACATGAATTGGTGGCTTCCGAGGACGTTTCCCTCAGCATACAGGACGTCAGGAGACATACCTTCCATGACGCTGGATCTGTGGGCTTCTCCCATGCGTTCACGCCACCACTGCCATGACGCCGCTGCAGGCTCAAGGTTGATTGAGATACAGCGGTTTTCAGTACGTTTGCTGTGCGCGCGATCATCGACATGGCTCACCGCAGATCTCGACTACGGGTCAACAGAGTCTCGGATCTGAGCACGTACACGGAACCGCTTGACAAAAACGACCAATTGAACCTGCTACAGATTATAAGTGTTGTTAGTAGTGGCGATGGGATCGTGCCAGTGGTGTGGCCATGGTGCGTTGCGATTCGGGATGCGCTGCCACCAAAGCCATCAGTTGCGACTGGCGATCGCGCATTGCATGCGCAGAGCCCAGCTGGGCCCGGCAAACTCAATAAGCAATATGGTACCGATGCATGTTACCACAACACAGACCAGTGGTTGCGCTTCGTTACACTTGAAGCCAGTCAGTTGGTGGGCCAGAATGCGCTGATTCCAGCAGCAGGGGACTGAATCATGGCAGGAGAACCGCGCATGCGACATCAGAACTGCTCATAAACGCATCAACTCGCGCAAACTGGCCATCATGGACGCATGAGAAGGCTGTACCGGCGCCGGCGCCTCTCCGACCGCTTGCTCGCCGTGGCCACCACGCTGCTGCACTGCAGCGCGCCGGGCCTTCCTACAGCCAGTCGCAGGTACACCAGAGGTCGTGTGCTGCAGCCTCATCAGCCTGCCGTCTCCCCCCACATTCGCCCGCCTGGCTCCCACCTCACCGGGTGCAGCTGATCCAGTCCCTACAGACCTGTTGGCCCCGCCTGTCGCATCGAAGTCCCACCCGCCCCGTGTCTCCAGCGTGCTCTGGCCATTCACATCTCTCCAGTGCACCGCGCTCTGCACCCGCCGGCCCCGCGCCACACCGCAGCCGCTTCCCCGGTCAGCGCCACCAGCGGCGGTGCAGCCGGGCCAGGCAGCAGTAGCTGGCCTGGCCGCCGTGCCCAGAGCCGCCGCGCGCGCGCTGAACGGCCGCCGAAGCCGCGCTGTTGATATCGCAGCGCAGCGCAGCACGCGCTCGTGCCGTTCCATCGCGTCGCCGGAATGCACGGCCGCGCCGAGTGTGCATACGTGTCGCCCCCCTGCACCAGAGTCCAATGCTGCGAACATTTGGCGATGAGTCCACGTGCTGAGTCCACGTGCCGCGAACATGGTCGCACAGCACATCTTTGCATGCACCTTGCGGAGCATGCCTCTGTACCGTTTCTCATGTTTGCATGCATCGCATACCTTGCAGCTCACAGCATGGAGCATCACCAAGAGGGAGCAGCAGAGGAGTCGCACCGGCACGATCAGCAGCCGCGGACGCCGTCCATGTGTGAGCTGGCCCAGCACCCGCAGTCGCGGGCCGTGCAGGTTTTGCATACTCTGCACACCACACCTCCGTGTGCACGTGGAAGACCTCCAGACCGTGGCCTGTGCCTGCTCTGCACGTGCCTCCTCCATGCATACGCACACCACACCTCCAGACCGTTACCCATGCATGCTCATTGGATCCGCTCCCACCAAGATCCATGTACCAATCACGTGGTGCTGGTTCAGCCTTGACACATCTCTGCAGTGTTCGGTGCGCCTGCCCATACTGTCCCACAAGCAGCAACTTGCGGCCTGACACATGCAGCCTGACACATGCCCATCACGATGCAGTGTTCCGAATTTGCATGATGTGGTTGCGCGCTGAGTCTGAACAGTGACCATCATCCAAGCCCAAGCCGCGAGTGCACAAATGGCCATGACACTGCCTGAGTGTACAAATGGCCATGGCTTGTCATCACGCCACTGATGATGCACGCATGCGTGGAGGCCAAGCACTGACGTCCTGGTCACAGCCAATCGCAAGCGTTCCATGATCCCAAGCAGGCCGCAACGTGAATCCACGTCTGTGGTGCCACCAGATCGGCCTGCAAACGCTGCATTGCTGCATCGGCCATCGGTCGCTGAGCCATGCTTGCAAAGCAGGCAAACAAACCAGCTGTATGGAACATCGCGCTCTTGTGCCAAGCAGCCACGGAGCCTCCACGAGTACCGAATCAATCCACACAAGGCTACGCCTCGAGAATCCAGTCGCGCATATGCTGTGCACCACATGAACGCGGCAGTGTTTGCAGAACCGAGGTCACGATGCAGTCTATGTATACAAACCTGCTGACCAACGAAGTGGCATGCGTTGGCTCGGGTGATGATAAGGAAACCAGCTGCCCGACCCGCGCTGCGGCACGCGGCGGGGACCCTCACGCGCAGCACACTGCGGGGCGCGCACCTGACCGCGACTGCCGCAGCAGCGCCTCGTTGTGCTGCAGCATCGCCTGCGCAGCACACGCCGCCTCCGCCATCTCAGCACGCTCCGTCGCGGGGTCGACGCGCCGCGCCGCCGGCTTGGCAACCCGCGTCATCCGCGCAGTCGCGATGTCGAACTGAGCCTGCATGCATGCACGGCGTGCATGTTGCAGGCCGGCCTGCATCACCGTGCTCCCGCCAAACACCAAACCCTCATCTCTGATTCTTGGGCTGAGAATTCTCAAATACAGCAGCTTTGATGGACATTCTTGAGAGCAAATGTTCGATCAGGCGGTCCATCAATTTGCAAGGATAGGGTATGCTTGATACATCGCCGGAGCAGGTCGCCGACCCTTGCCTTATCCGTGTGACAGGTCAAAGCCCCAGCAGCGCCGAGGGAAGGAAGCAGGTAACATAACAAACCATCACAAGTAGCACAGTCGCCCTCGTGTGTGGCAGGCCTCGCACGGAGCAGAGCCTGGGGCACAGACCTTGCACTCATACTGCTCTTGGCTGACGTGAGCACGCTGGTGGAAGGCTGGTGTCGCGGTGCTGCACATTCCATGGCGCTCCATCTCACGCAGCACGCCGCTGCGGTCTGAGGCCGCCACAGTCACAGCGCGCCGCAGCGCGCCGCGGCCGCCGGGCCTGCCGCGCGGTCGCCGCGCTGCGCTGTGCAGGAACGGCGACAGCAGCGCACTGCACCACGCTGCTGGGGGCCGCGTCGGGCGGCGCGCTGGCAGCGGCGCAGGTGACGCCGGTGGGGGCGGCGGTGTGACGGACGCTGAACGTATCCGGGTGCCCGGCATCCGCGCACACAGCCGCATTTGCTGCGCATTCTGATCCTCCACCAGCCCTGGTGGCCGCGTCCACGTGCGCACCTGTCGTACATGACGGCTCCGCAGACTCGTCCGCTGCTGCGTGCTGCGTGGCGCCGCCGGTGCCTCGGTCGGGCAGCGTGGCCTCTCCATGCGTGGTCTGCGCTCGGGGGCGCGGCTGGGTGACGAAACCGCTGATGGAAGAGCCGCTCTCGCAGTCGTCTGGGACGGGGGGACAGTAGCTGTCCAGCACCGCGGTGGACCTGCAGCGGTGCATGCTGTGGCCGGCATGCTGTGTGCTGCCAATACAGCGCTGCCACATGACGGTTGACGCACCCCAAACAGAAGTTTTCTAGCAGGTACTTGCTTTCGCGGATGGTACGGACACATCCGCTCGTTCATGATGCCGTCGTGAGTCCCACAAGATGGAAATGGCTTCGGGACATTGATGGCAAGCACCGATGGGCCTCAGCTGAGCCCAGCCTTGCTGCGGTGGCCGAGGCTGGGTGCCAATCAACGCCATGAGCGCGGCACGTGTGGTAGAGCAGGGCATGTGTGGTAGCGAGGGGTGCTGGAATGACACACCGCAGGATTTCTTCGCCGGAGCTGGGCACCACAGAACTGAGCCCCAGTTTTCGCACAAAGGCAGGCCGCAGAGGGGTGGTGGGCATGACCGAGGCAAGGCCTGGGGCCAGCGGATTGGTGCTCATGCTGCGGCTCTTCTGGATTGCGTAATGTGTTGGAGAGGCAGGCTCGAGGTACACCCGTTTAGAAGGGATGGGGTTGTGAGAGATGGCCGCTCGAGGATCCCCCAAGCTGAGCAGTCCTCCCCTGCAGCCCCGTGAGGTCAGAAACGTTACACAGTTATGATTTACAAGGTGGTAGAATGCAGGGGCGAGCAAGTATGGTAATGCATCGAACACATTCACTATTGCCCCTGCAGCTCAGTCAGTGTGCATGCTATGGACCACACTTGCAGGGCCATACCTCGGGCACGTGCCTGTCCTGGTTCCATGCAGCCCCGAATAATGCTCCTGGAAGTTCCGACTCTGTCAGCCCCAGCAAGGGGCCACTGCTAGAGAGGACGTCAGCATGCTGCATGAGCGTGAGGTGATGCACCTGAATCAAGCGAAGCACACTTCTTCGCTGCAATTCTTGCGCCTGGAGCGCCATGCGCATCTGCATTGCCTCTTCGTCGTCGCTGGGCATAGCTTGACGCTCGACACACGGCAGGTGGGACCAGGGAGCCCGGTAACACCGCAGCAATGCGTCGACGCAGGCCAAGCTGCGAACCAGGACAAGGTTAAGATTGGGCCGCAGCAAACTTTTCACTGTGACATTTTTATTGCGCGTGAATGCGCTGCTTTGGAGGGCTCGTTCCCATCGATGGCCATCTAGAACTGCATCATTCTCGAGATAGGTCACACTGCCCAGTGTCTGAAGGGTCCACGTCAATGCATCGGCACACGGTCTGCAAATATTTGCGCAAAGCTCTGCTGTACGTTGAGTCTGGCCAGATCTGGGCGTCCGAACATCTCATGCCGATGACATGTGACATGGTTAGCCTGCTGTAGGCGCCTTTAGACCATCTTCATCCTTGTGTCTGTTCATTTGTATGCAGACAACTGACCTACATTTAATATGGCCTGTTGTCGAATAAACCTCAACCAAACCGACCTGATGTTAAACAATTTGATCGTTTGTAAGTGACCACCATCTTCGCAGTCATCCGGTGTACAAACCAGCAGCTATTGGCATCAGTGCTCTGAGATACGTTACAGAGGTATGCTCCACAAGGTGGTAGAACACACAGGTACGATTCATGGCAATTCATCGAACACATTCACCGGCCGATTGCCGTACGCAAACTGAAACACAACAGCTTCAGTAACTCGCTACAGTTTCCTCGAAACGTTGTCTCACTCCATTGGCATCAGTGCTCAAACTGTCGACACGCATACTGAGGAAACAGCTGCTAGAATACTGCGCAGCCAGTATACATCACGTTAAATACACGGTGTACACGCAATGTCAGTTATACAGAGCTGGCTGGTGCATGTGCCGATCATCCGAACCAGCCTTAAATGTCAGTCATGACGCCAATCAACTTCCACCTGCACAGCGTTTGACACACTCGTCAACGTTTAACATGTTTCACGACTCAACCACGGTGACAGGTGCCGCGTTGCATCGGTGGAATATGATATGATACACGGAACAGCCTTCTGTGAAGAGCATCATGGTGATGGCGCGCACTGCGTGTGCCTACTCGACTGTGCAGCAGAGTCTTGCGGACGACTGCAACTCCGTAGTTCATGGCACGTTTGGGCGGTGAAAGACATGTCTAGACAGCAAGGTTCCCACTGCAAGCACTCGACTCGCACGAAGTCAACATGGAAGGCGGAGATACGGGTGCCATGGCTCCTGTGCCCATGGCCGCATCGGTGTTGGGGCCAACATACACTTGGGTATTGTGGGATGTACAATGCTATCCTCGGTTCTGAAACGAATGATTCAAGCTAGCAAACCTCGGTCCCACTCGTGTGCCTACTGCTGCAAGGGTCCATCTCCGAGCAGTCCATCTCCTGTGCAGCGGCCCTGGAAGAGCTCATAAAAGCAAGGTAGAGAGCTTACAAAAGAGCTTACAAAAGTATGTACACATGGTGGACACATCCGGAGGCACACCCACGGGCGTTTAGGAAATCCACATGGAGGACGCGCTGCGATTTAAAATTGGTCTTGCATGAGTCCATGGCTGTACCATGCAGATGCGTGATATCATATCACTGATATCATATCAGTGATATGGCATGATCCCTGCGAAAACACACTGTGGACATCCCTCTATGATTCTGCCAGGACATGCATGGTCTGACGGCAGCAGCACCACGCTGACAGCATCTGTTACGAAGCTTTCAACTGCAATTGAAAAGCGCGATCCCCAAGCGTATGGTGTCGCAGAGTCCCAGCCCAAGGCCTCGCCAGCCGTGCCCATGGGCTAAACCATGTATTGTGGCGGTGGGGTCAAAGCATGCTCTTAGTAGGACAAGGCGCCTCAGGGGAGCTGAGCAGGGATGCAACGCCCTGTATGGACATGTGGCCTGCGGGAGAATGCATTACCGGTCGTGAGCCGCCGCATGCATCGCACACCTTGCACCCACATACCGTGTGGTACACCTCCCATCAAAGTTTGGGCCAGGCTCGCGGTGCCTCGGAGAACATTCCAGTTATGCAGGAGTGTATGCATGATTACATCACTGTATCAATCGGAATGCGTGGTGCGTTCGTAGCTACAGAACTGTCCAGTGTTTCACTGCCGCGGCCTGAACGCAGGAGTGGATGAGAGCCGCCTCATGCATGCCGGCGCCACCCTTTCGCTCACATGCCCAGCCAGCCAGAGCCTTCACAGGTGCACCATGAATTGCAATTGTGAGGGCGATACATACTCGTGCACACCACAGATCCCTCCTGCCTGGCATCAGGAACGGGCAGTCCCCGCTGTGTTGCGGGCTGGCAGTCAAACCGGGTGGTCAGAACTCCGATGGATTAAGTCACTGCCCCTTGGGGCTTGTACAAGTGAGGGCTTGCGGCAGCGTTTCACTCAGTTGGACGCTGAGGCGCTTGGGCCGGAATGTGTGGCCACACATGGAGGTGAAGCAGCGCTGGGTGGCAGCCGCATGCACCTGCTGCTGATATGGCCGGTGAACGTTGTTTCTTGTGATTGTTTGTGTTGTTCCCGGCTTTGTTTCCTCGCCGCTGCTGATGCCTCGATCTATCGCAGTGTAACGCACGCCTGCAGTGCAGGCGATGCCATTCAAGGCGTACAGCTGTGGCATCGACACCGAACCGTGTGAGGTATGAAAGCAGCCAATGACAAGGTCCTGCACGTGACCTCGCGTCTAGGACTGCTGGCTGGGGCATGCCTTGGTGGTGACCTGAAAAGCGATGCTGTCATGCGTTCTCATGGCCGTCTGTTGCGTTCAGGGCCCGAACTTCAGGAATAAAGCCCGGTTGGTACGTGATCCCTTGCCAGGCACCAGTGTCTCCAAAAGCCCTCTTGGTCCTTCCCCAAATCCCCCCAGGTGGTCCCGGTGCATGTATGTATGCCCTGTGGATGTCCCGAACTTGTTTGGGGGGGTCACGGGTGTCCGCGTGAACACTGGACCCCTGCCGCACGCTGTGGACAACGTGTTGCGGTGCTGCAACACAACAGCCTGAACATGGCTTGAACGCTATGTGGGACAGACGAGCTCCGTCGCTAGCTGCCGTAGGCTGCTGTCCTAGGCAGCGATGCGTGGGGCATGGACACATCGAGACAGGTGTACATAGTATGGCTGATTGCTGGCCAAGATCCTGAGAGGAGTGGACTGCTGTTGGCGTGTACTTGACAGTCATTCACTCTTTTGCTATCAATTGACTATTAGACGCTCTTCTGTGGCCGATTAGCTGCCATACGCTCTGTTGCAAGCAATTGGTTGTCACATGCACTCCATGACATTGGCCATCTCAGCCTCGCCCGGCCCATGCCTGTGTATGGCTGGCACATGAGCCATGCTTGACAATGTCTATACGGCTTGCTCTACATAAGTCCTCGGACAAGTACACTGCCGTCAGCACCGCTGGGCCACTAGGTAGCAGTACTGCTCACCTGAAGCGCGACAAAGCCATTGGTGGGGCGGATCCACGGCTTTTCCGGCACAACAGCAATCATGATGATCCGATCGAGTTTCAGCTCATCGCCATTCACTCTGGATCGATCGCTTTTTGCAGAGGCGCCCCTTCGTTGCGCGTCGCCTACGTGGGCGCATACACGCGCACTTGGCGTACGGGCTTGATCCTGGCTGTTATCCGGTGCAGCTCGCGAAGCCGTTTAAAAGGTCGCAAAGATGTTTTGTGGACCATTGCCAACTATGCGGAGTGCATTACTGTTGCCCAGGGCAAGGCCTAGGCCGGCCTAGGCCGGTGCTGGTGTCCCTGGCATGCATGGCACACATACGATCGCCCATCTCCAAATAGTCCATCCGCTGCCGCAGCCCAACCCAAACAAGCCCCAAACACCCTGCGCCTACAGCCGCGCAGCCACTGTTGTGGCTGCTTGTATGCCCTCTGCAATCTCTCATCTGTATCAAGTGACACAGAGCCTGGTATCCACCTCAGTGCTGACGTTCCGGAGCCCACCCGAGCCAAGTGATCCCAAATATCCGATTATGTCTGGTATGTCCTAGCTACTGGTGACTGCAATACGGGGCAAATGCCGCTGAGATGACTCTGAGCAGCATTTGAGGTCGTGGACGCTGCCGCGATTTGTGCTTTTTCGCTGCTTCAACTAAGCAGCCAAGCACAATGGCTGATTTGTCTGTGTAAAATTTGTCTTTCAGGCGTGGCCGTTGTGGCGAGCTGGCAACATGCAAGCACCAGGCTGCAACACCATTGGTGACTGGGAGACGGCAATTCATCAGCTTGATAATCCCGCCAACGACCTGATTCGATAATCACTGTACTTCGTGTGCCAGCCTAGCCGTTGTTTGTATGCGCACCTAGCTAACGCCCATGTACACAACACAAATACACCCAGGGCGTGGCAAGCACCTTCCTCAGTAGAATGAAACATATAAATATAGATCGTGTGCACCTGTGGCCCTGTATCGGCATGGGAATCAGGGAAAGCATCCTTGTTAGGTCGCCAGGTCTCGAGTCGTGTGTTGGTATGTCTTAAGCTTGTAGCCGGAGAGTCTCAGGTAACTGGGCTAAAAGATTTGCCTGTACGGAGATAAGCTTTATCTCCACCTGTTTGTCTAGACCTGTGATGCAGGTGCGGTAGCTCCAGTTGCGTAGCGTTCACGCGTGATGAAGCTGTCCAACCACTTGAAGATTCAGCCATGGCGCGATAGTTTTCCTAGACTCAGATGAACTTGTCCTACTCTTACATTAGAATCCCAATGCGGCTGCGGGGCTATTTGGTGGGCTAGCACGGGCACGCGGTTCGTGCGTGGGCGTCGACGTACGCGCGCCAGGCAGCTCCGAAGTCAACCTCGCCAAATGCTTCACATGCTTTCAGTCTGTACTCTGCTGTCTTTGACGATTATCTACGCCCTGCTACTGAACATGTACGTGGCCTGCGCCCTAATTCGCACAGCACTTAGCCTCCTGTAGCCACACGATGACTCAGCTTGTGCACACATCGAACCTGCGTCTACCAAAGCTGGCAATACTGCAGCACGTCCCCGACCAGTGCGCCCAAGGCTCGCACGCGTGCAGGACGACGCAGGGCGGCTGCCAAGGCCTCGCCTGCTGCGGTGTTGAAGCATGTAGCCACAAACAACAAGAGATCGAGCCAGCAGCAGTGGACAACTACTCATCCCAAGGCCAGAAGGATCGAAACGGCCTCCAGCCCCAAACGATCGCCCTCCGAAGAGACTGCCCGGACCACATGCATGCTGTCTACATCGGCCCTCGATCGAGCACATGGAGCAGCGCTGTGCGGCGACAGCCGCATGCATGAGGCCATTGACACTGTGCCGCAGCACATGGAGCATCGCAGCTCTTCCTGTCCTGCCACTCTCACCGATGACGCGCACTTCGAGTGGGCTTCGGACGGCAGTCGGCACACAGCCCCGGATTTGCCCCCATGTGATCCCTTCTTTGGACTGCCAGAAGATCTCTTCAAGCGTGCGAAAGCGATGTCTGCGGCGGCCGTGCTGCTTGCCGCGGCACGAGCAAACCTACGGGCGGCGCAAGCGCACGCGCGCCACCTTGTCACGCTGCGCTTTGAGACAGAGGACGCGCTGTGTGCTGTGCGGGGGAAGGCGCTGGGTCATGAAGCGCATGCCGCGCAGCTGCGTGGTCGCGCATGTACCGGGCGGACGCAGCGCGGTAGCACACAGCGCACGGCGCTGGCAAAGGCGGCAGAGGTGGCAGCAGAGGCGGCGAGACTGCACGCGCGGGCGGAGGACTTAGAGGGGGAGCTCGTGGGCCGGCTGGAGAGGTTGTGTGACGCTTGGGAGAGGGTGAATGAAGCTGCGGAGGCGGTGCGGCGGGCGGGGGCCGCGTGCGAGGCGGCCGCAGGCCCCGTGGACCTGGAGGCAATGCCGCTGAGCGTGCTGCAGCGTGCTGTGGCCCTGGGCGTGCTACCAACGGCCGCGATCGAGTGACGCATGGTAATTGAGCATGCGTGCGCTGCAGCGCTGGTGGTTGTGCATGCGTGCGCTGCAGCGCGCGCTGGCTCCTTATGGCGTCGGGGGTGAGACAATTCGGGGGTGACAGATTTTGGGGCCAACAGCCGACTCGATGACGCTGTCGCGTCTGGCCCCAGCCGCCGTACAAATAATCGGGACACATTCCGGTATGAAATTATGGGGTGGAGAGGTGCTTCAAGAGGGGCACGTTTGGAAACCATCTTGGCTTGGTGGTGCACTAGTACTGTCAAGCTCAGACGCGATCCACAAACTACTGGCAGCGGCTGTGCTGTGTGCTGTGCGGCCTGCCGTGCGTGCTGCGGACGTCGTGCCTGCCGATGAGTATGCGAGGTACACGTGGTGTAGTCTTGTGTGGCCGCAGGTGCCTCGAGCTGATCAACGTGGGAGCCATGGTGCCTCATATGCATGCATGGTTCACCTATCAGAACTTCCAAATACTTGGAGGTCGTGTGACTATTGGTGGCTGGCCCGCACAGGCACACTCCCGGCATCGTCATCGACATATAGAAAGCGGAAAACTCCAAATGCCAGAACCAGTAATTAGTAGTGCTCCATGGGTTCTCCTGAGGTGCCCAGGATCACCAAATCCATGCAGGCAGCGATCAGATCGGGTGGCATCGTGTCACCAGGCGATAACTGCTCCATGCCTGTGATGCTGCGATGTAACAGTGTCGATCTGCTGCTGCTGCTGGACTGGAGCTCGTGGCTTGTTGGACATCTGCATGCAGTTAAAGGGCAGTGACTGTCAAGTTATCGCTATCGTGGCTATAGGAGGAATCTCTGCTCAGCTTGGCGAACACTTGCCAGTTGTGGGCTGCTGGAATACGTCGACTGACCTCTGCTTTGATTTCCACACTTCTGTGACGTTGGAAATGTCTGGTTGTGGTTGCAACCACGATTGTGAAATTTGAGTGTTAGCTGCCAACATGCAGACCACCCAATCGCAACAAAAAATGCATAATTCCACATGCAGTGTTGCATGAGATGGACAGAGTCATGCCAGGAATGACTCTGTTATGTCCTGAAGCTGTTGGGCATTTGTTGGGCAAATGTGCCTGGCGACAACAATTGGCAATTGCCACCCGGCACGAAGTTTCTGCCTCATCTGTCGTGGTCTATGCACAGGGCCGCAATGCGCAAGAGGAGAAGCAGATGCACGACTGTCATGGATGCCAGCCCATTCACAGTCGCGCTCACACCCCACAGCCCATTCACAGAGCTGCTGGCGGGTGTAGATTGTATGCAGGATTCACCGACTCAACACATATGCTATCAGGCGTGTGGTGTACTGCATTGTTGCGGTGCACATGCTCATATACATCCACTCCATTGTGCCTGCGTTGTGTTGCCCTCTCTCCTCCCAGTCAGTATCCTGTGGTGAGAATTATCACATATCCGCTGAGTGCTGGGCGTCCATGGACAGGAGGCTGCAAACCAAAGCGCACATGCCCTCCATCTTCATCATCATCATCATGTGCTTTCAAAATTGCTGCTGCTTGAGTTGAATGTGAGTCTCATCCCCCGTCCATTCCAACAGCTCCTGCCTACCTAGTTCGCCTGAAAAAAAAAGCCGCAGCCATGGGGCCCACGTGCCCACAGCCACGGAACCCATGTGTTTGAAGCCTTGTTGAAGTCTCATCTAGTGCGGAAAAGCGAAGCAAGACCAGCCTCAACAAACCCGGAAGTTATATGGCCCCTTCCAAATCATCTCTTGTCCTGACCTCTCCAACTTCCGACCAGTCCGGCAGCTCTGCAGATGCTCCCAAGTCTGGAGCACGGGTGCCTGGAGCTTCGATCACACCATGCTTCTCCTGCACTTTCATCTGCTCGAACGGATGTGGCAGAGTCTCCTCGCCACACCACTATGGCTGCCCGCCAAGTACAACAGCCTCGCCCGCCTCAGCTTGCGCGCCTTCCCCGTCCCATTCGCATGCCCCATGGCCCAGTGAAGCATGACAGTAACACACGCAGCGGCTCCACGCCAGCGAGCCCAACCGTCACTGCCCTGCACAGCCTGCCTGCAGCGCGCCCGCCTCGTGATCAGGCCAGGGAGGCAGAAAGGGCTCCAGGTCCGCCGAGAAGGGGTGCAGCTCCTCGGTCGGGTTGCCGTCGGGGTCTTCGAGGCTGCCCCCCATGCCCCGCCACGCCAGCAGCCCGCCGGTGATGTTGACGACGCGGGCGTCGGGAAGCAGCTCCATCAGCTTCAGCGCCACCTGCACTTTCATCAGCTGTTTTAGCCCTCACAGCACACGGGGCTAGCTGACATGTGACTCCTGCATGCACTGGGGAGCCCCGTGTGCCTCATGCACTGCATCCTCTGCATCTCCGGGCATCAGGCAACTAGGCTACGCTAGACTTGCAAATTAATGGACCAACTTATGCGACAAATGCTCTCAAACGTGTCCATCGAAGCTGCTGCGTTTGGGAATGCACAGGCAAAAATGCAGAGATGAGGGATTCGATATTTGGCAGGAGTGCGGTACCCTGGTTTGGCAGAGGTGTGTAAAATGTGACAGTGGTCGATCGCCGGTGCACCGATGCCGTCGCGAAGGGCAGTGCGGCATGAGCTGCACCGCACAGTGCTTCGATGACAGAGCGTGGATCAGACACCAGAAGCATGCGATGACCTGCCTGGATCTCCATCGCAGGTGCGGCTGCGGCGGCGCGTCAGCTGCGGCTCCACCATGACCGGGCCCTCGAACTCACTGACAACAAAAAAAACTGTACGTGGAGATCGGCCCGAACACAGCGAGGTCATCGGCTGGACCTCCCGTGTTCAAGAATCTACCAGGAATACAGTGGAGGCTGAACCACATGTGCAGTGCCATGGCGAGGCGGTGGACATGCTCAGCAGTACCAGGCCGTGTGCACAATCGCGTGATCTAGGCCTCAGGGCTGCAACCGGCAGGGTGGCACAAGGTCATCCATTGTCCCAATCATTCATGGTTGATACCGGCCAAATCTAGACACTGCACATGAACCGGAATACTGAGGCAGAGCAGGGAGGGGGGCGCGCACGAGGGCGGCGCGGCTGCCGTCGGTGCAGAAGGTCGCCACGAGCGGCCGCCCGGCCGTCGGCATGTCGAGGCTCTCCTGCACCAGCTCCCGCGCTTCCTCCAGCGCGTCCGCGTCCGCCTCCCAGCCGTGCGCCGCGTTGGGGTTCTGCAGCATGTCGCACAGCAGCGCAGACAGCGCGGTGGACACCTGCAAAGCACACGCGTGTCGCGGTCCGCATGCATGGCCGCCCCGCATGCATGGCCGCTGCGCGGCCTCGGAGCGTAAATGGCGGCACTGATGCCCGTGCTTGTCCCGATATCTGGCAGCTGTGCTTGAGGTGGCGGTGGGTCCGTCATGCTGCAGAGCGATCCCGGCACAGCGTAGTCGCTCACGAGAACGACTGTGCGGCGCACACAGAATTATAGTTCCCCAGCTCTGCGACTGTACATGCACCCAGGGAGGGTTGCCACCAGCGGGACAACGGCAGGCAGGCATGCATCCTTGGCCCGCACCAGTGCACAGGCTGAGGCGCAGAGTTGAGCGTTGATGCGCAGCTGGGGCAGGCACGTGTACATGGGATTATATGGATACGCCAAGAGGTGATCAACTGCTCCTATAGTTCCCAATACGGGGGGCTGTTCCCGATCCGGGGAGCATCTCAGATCCGGGGAGATGATGCAGGGGTGGGGGAGGCGCACATCATACTCGTCCCCAGTGCGGCAGTCGACGCCGATGACCTCGCTCACCTCCGCCGCCTGGAGCTGCGCACGCACCTCGTGCGCATGCATGGCAGGCACACGCGCGTACAGCGGGTGCGCGCGTACGCGCGCCGCGAGCGCCGCCGGCAGGCCCCGCGCCGGCTGCAGCTCCAGCGCCCCCGTCATCAGCGCGGCCAGCTCATTCGCAGCATCGATCGCGCACGTGTCGGCGAACAGCAGGCGCATCGCGGCGCAGAACGGCTCCAGCGCGACCGCGCCGGCCGGCAAAGCGGTGCTGAGCTGCGGCGTGACGCCGCCCAGCGCGGCGCTGATGCGGTCCAGGCTGTGTGTCCGGAGCTTCCATCGAGCGATCGTCATCACAGCAGCCCACTCCACAAGCTCCGGTGCCTCCGGTGCTGCGTGCTGTTCTGCTGGTACCGCGCCGGTGGCATCGGGAGCGCCGGCGCCATGGCCGCCCGGCGGCGGGCTGCTGTCCGGTGCTTCCGGCGGAGGGCACAGCTGCACGAGGTGGTCAAAGAAGCACCTGCACGACCACCGCCGCCGCTGCTGACCGCCAGATGCCGGATGACAGTTGAGTTGGAGTGGACACCAGTGGACACGGGTGGACTTCGGCCGACACATCCATGCATGCACAACTCAATCACTGCCTCAACCGTTGAAGCTGAGAAACGGACGTCTGTCAGCACCGACCGCCAGCTTACCCCAGGAAAGACTGGTGGTGCAGGCACCATTGTGACATCGAGCCGAACCAGGTCTGCAGCACTGCCATGAAGCTGGGCTTCAGAGCATCCGGGATTGCAGCACCCAGGCCGGCAGAAAGCAGCGCGGAATGCAACTGCGGAGGCTGGCAGGGCCGCGAACAGGCGCTATCACATCAGCACTCTAACAGGCAGCAGAGGCAGAGCGCACTTGAGCTGGCCGGGCCAGTCCTTCAGAGACAGCCAGTAGGCCGTGAGGACCGGTCTGAAGGCATCAAACCAACACAGCCTGGTTTCAGTGCCGGGGCCGCCTGAGCCGCCGAGCAACTGGTCCATCAGCTCCTGAAACTCCTCCAGTGTCACATCGTGCAGGTGTTCGAGGTCCATGCCATCGAGAGCCCGCTCCAGTTGGGCCAGGGGCACCAGGACGTGTCCGTCGTTGCTTTTGAACGTGAGGACCAGGCGCCGGACGTCCGCCAGGGCTACAAACCTGCGAGGCGCAGCATCTGTCAGGCAAACGTGCTGCTGCACCGCGCTGCATCTGTCTATCACAGTGCACGATGCAGCACCTGTCGGGCAGTTTTGCAGTGGATTGGATCGGCTGTGAGCTCGAGTGAGGGGTGCCTGTGCTCTAATAGGCAGTAGACACACAAGCACTCAGACGCGGGCGGATAGGGCACGAAGTCTGCAAGAGAATCTCTGATGGGTGAGCCGGAACTGTGCCTGGGATTTGATGCAGGGGCCAGGTACACAGGTGGTGCTGTTCACTGCAGTGGTGCAGTTGGGCAGAGGCATGCGTGCAGAGGTGCAGCGATGCAGAGATGCAGAGATGCAGCGATACAGAGATGCAGCGATGCAGCGATGCAGCGATGCAGAGATGCAGCGATGCAGCGATGCAGAGATGCAGCGATGCAGAGATGCAGCGATGCAGAGTTGCAGCGATGCAGAGTTGCAGCGATGCAGAGATGCAGAGATGCAGCGATGCAGCGATCCAGTGCGTACCCTCTGGGTGGGCGGTCCAGGTGCTGGAACGCTGCCCGAGACATCATGTGCGGCGTCAGCCGCTCCAGAGGGACCTGGTCGTCCCAAGGCAGCTGACGCGGGTCGTCATCTTCCCCTGGCTGTACCGGATTGTGTCTCCGCAGCCACTCCCCAAGGAATCGCACGGGACAGGGTTGCGAGAACTTTGGTGGCAGGAACCCGTCCGCCTCCCACAGCTGCTTTGAGGCGACTTGCACGTGGAGCGTAGCCAGGAATTCGACTGTTTCTGCAAGGCCTTGCTCCAGCAGGCGAGCCACGGATGTGTTGCAGAACGAGCGGTTGTTTGCTGGGTGCCGCAGC
>JALKAD010000013.1:303033-313087 GCA_024500015.1 Ulva compressa | reverse complement strand
GAGAATACTGTATTACACACATACTTTGGGCCTATGGCCAGCTCCTCAAAATTCGAGGCGGCTCAAATCTGCTTGGACTAGTCCTCTGCGAACGTGGATTCTAGTCCGATGGACGTGTATAGTAACAAAAGTATCTGACAATTGGCCGCAGACTGGAAAAGCTGCAGGGAGCAGACAGATCCGCCGTTGTGGTGTGTTGTCAGTGCACTGCCGTGGACACCGCAACGGAGTGCCGCTGGTGGAAGCACACTGCATGCCAAGTTGGCATTGCCAAGTTGGCATTGCCAAGTTGGCATTGCCAAGTGTTGCATGCTTGCAAAAGCTTTCCGGCGAAAAGTCACAGGAGCAGGTGATCGGGGCGTGTCATGGTGTCAAAATTTTGGCTAAAATTTGTTGGTCTTGCATCTGTGCACGCAGAGTACTCTCCGAACATGTGGATTTTTTTTCCTATGGACGAGTACTTTTAGAAGCCAAAACAGCCAAAATTTAAGTTGGCATGCAATTGTATGCATGCTCTAACCAACATCTAGTCAGTCTCTGCGGGTACTGTTAAGTTGCATTGAGGTAGGAACTTTCGGCGAGGCCAGCTCTTCTAGGGAGAATTCTGGGCGCATTCCCACGGTACATATACCATCCACTTGCTGGGTTCAGGCACGCTTGCAGCGACCTAACTGGGGCACCATCCATTTTTTGCATCATGTTGCTTGACACCCGTTTGCTAAAATTTCCATACAGTAGTTGTGTGAGTGCATGAAGCATTCCAGTCCCATCGACCTCCGTGTCCGGGCACATAGTCAGTTGCGGCCCATCCGCTCCATTCGGCCACCGGAAATTTCGATCGTCAAATCGATGCTATAACTCGGCTTAGGGGCTGAGGAGCTAGTGGCCGGCGAATGCTTACCGGATCTGCCATTCCGGTCTGCTCTCCCTATCATAGCCGGTCGTCTCGACCACTAGAATTGCTCTCTGTCTCTATCATTGAGTATCTTCCTCGTTTCAAGCCTCCGAGCTCGCCTCTCGCCTCATCCTCGGCCGAATTCCGTGGACCTCGTGGAGCCCCGCACCGCTGGCGTCTCAATCAAGAGCCGCTCGACACCCCTCTACGGCCTAGATTGTCTATTTAGAGCTACTCTAATTCCACCTCGCGGATCCAAGGCGGACAAGGCGCCTTCGATGAACGCTTCACGGTCCCTCCCGGACCTGTTCCCGCCCTCAAGAAATGGCACGCATGCGCCAAGGGAGCAGCAGCAAGAGCAACAAAGTACCAACCACCTAATTAACTCTTTTCGCCCATGGGCTATTAAACGCCAAAGAGTTAATCAGGTGGTTGGTACCTTGTTGCTCTTGCTGCTGTTCCCTTGGCGCAGGCGTGACATGCCAGGAGGGCGGGAACAAGTCCGGGAGGGACCGTGAAACGTTCATCGAAGGCGCCTTGTCCGCCTTGGATCCGCGAGGTGGGATTAGAGTAGCTCTAGATGGATAATCTAGGCCGTAGAGGGGTGTCGAGCGGCTCTTGATTGAGACGCCAGCGGTGCGGGGCTCCACGAGGTCCACGGATTTCGGCCGAGGATGAGGCGAGAGGCGAGCTCGGAGGCTTGAAACGACGAAGATACTCAATGATAGAGACAGAGAGCAATTCTAGTGGTCGAGACGACCGGCTATGATAGGGAGAGCAGACCGGAATGGCAGATCCGGTACGCATTCGCCGGCCACTAGCTCCTCAGCCCTTAAGCCGAGTTATAGCATCGATTTGACGATCGAAATTTCCGGTGGCCGAATGGAGCGGATGGGCCGCAACTGACTATGTGCCCGGACACGGAGGTCGATGGGACTGGAATGCTTCATGCACTCACACAACTACTGTATGGAAATTTTAGCAAACGGGTGTCAAGCAATGTGATGCAAAAAATGGATGGTGCCCCAGTTAGGTCGCTCCAAGCGTGCCTAACCCCAGCAAGCGCACGGTATAAACACCGCTGGAATGCACCCCGCTGAAGGTGACTGTGCCCGTCCACAAAGGTCGATAGGACGGGATGTAACAGAGACACACAATTAATTTGCGCAATTGGCGTATGGAAACGGCAACGGGATGTCAAACAGTGTGGTGTAGAATTTGGCCCGAATCAGGTCTGCAAACGTGCCTGATCTCAGCAAGCGCAGGATATAAATAACGTTAGAATGCGCCCAGAAATTTCAGTGTAGAGTTGGAGCCAAAGCTAACGAATTAATTCATTAATGCAAGTACCGATCTAAACAAACCAAGATCTAAGCTGAGTTGTGGTGCCGGGCAGTTGATTCTCGGCCGTCGAGTCGTCGAAGCCGTCAGCTGTGCTATTCAAGTCACACAAATGGAAGCGCTGAAAGGTCACCTCAGGCGATGGCGGGTCATCAGCCATAATCTAAATGAAATAACTTGGATCAGGTCAGGGGAGAAATCGGAGACCGGTACCTTTCAGGCAAGCGAGTAGCCGGGTTGCGTTGAGTGGCGCGCGTGCATCTAAATTGAGATGAGCAGTGGATGGGCCGCTGAGAAGACGTTGAAAAGCCCAGACACGAAGGTCGAAAGGACAAGGGTATGCCAAACAAAACAGACCGGATGTGTGATGGTAGCAGCACGACATCATGCGGGTTGGTGTTGTAATGGGTGGCGCTCCAACCGTGCCTAACTATAACCCAAGCAAACGCACGGTATTTACATCGCTCTCTCCCATTAACCTCCATGTTGGCCTCGCCGAACCTGTGGGCAACTTCGCCATGCACGCGTGGATCTCATGATAATGAGGGAGGTATGACTGTGAGTTGGTTAGAGCATGGTGTGCATGACCGACTTGAAAAGCTTAAAGTGATACTTTGTCTTGACTAAAAGCGCGGCAATACCGTCCGGAGTCTGACTGGTTGTCCGATCGATCACTTCGAGGTGCCGACCAGTCCGTCATATCTACTGAGACGACTACTGCGACGTCATCCAGACAGTGTGATGGCCCACCAAGGCATGATACCACGCATTAACCGACAAAGCCTTGCAAGGCCGCACGTCATCGTTGAACAATTATGGCTGGCTTCGCGCTGATCATCTCGAGCACCGCAGCGTCTATAGTACCTAGTTGGTTTCTCCCAAACACATACGGTCTTTCCCAAAGCGCATGTCACACCCCTAACACGCTGCTATTAACTTCTGTTCATATACATGCGATTTCGGCCTTCTGTGATGCCCCGCCGGGGTAGGCATGAAGTTCCGAACGGAATGTTGCTGGAAACACGCACACGAGTTTCCCGTCATTGTCGAATACATGTTGAGGCTACCACGTGGGTTAGCGCGGCTTTACGACGCGTCGATTCAGTTGGCAAGTACCGGCTGCACAGAGCACGATATAGTGTGAAACTTTGTGAAACAGCCACACTTACTCCATAGTTGAAGTGATATTCGCGGTCGCGGGTGCGGTGATAGCTCTGTTAGATTCCGAAACGTTCTGCTTCGAGTCCGTTTTTGGCAGTGGTCTTCTGTTGGGGCTTGACGACTGGGACATCATCGACAAGCCCTGCGACGCTCACATGTAACTCCTAAGTATAGTTTGGTTGACCTTGCGCAGTCGGAACTACGTCTACTTTGAAGTCTGCTTCCTCCTGGCGAGTTGACGCAGCTGACGCTCGTGAACAAGCGTGCTCAGCAATTTGGCAGGCTTGGCGCCTCGACACTGCCCCGAATCGTGGAAACAGCATCATGTAACCTCTACTAGATATCTTGGCTTATGTTTTGATGGTTTGCCCGCCTCTAATGTATTCTGGCTCGTCGCTGTTGCTTCTTGGGAGTTGGTGCGTCGTTGCTGACCTAGATACAGCAATCAAAGAACCGAGCGGAACTCAACAGAGTCTTGATGAAAGCCTGGCGTGGCGATGTGCGTCGGCTGGCTGTTGGTTCTTTGGACGCGGCTGCAGTACGCAGCTGCAGAGCGTACGGGTCTTTGACGCCCAATGGTCAGCACTCAACGCACAGCTGCGTGGATCAAGTTGCAGGAGACATTTCATAGCTTTAGTGATCTCATGCTGGCGTCGTCGCCAGTGTTGCAGACAGAAGGGGTACACTCGCTCCGCAGCAGGCACAATCGTGTGCTGCAGGGCCCACACAAACAACATACCGAGTACGCGGAAACTGAACCGACTATACTCACAATTACTGTCCAAAATATGCATTTCCGACTAAATCCCGGCGAACGTAGGCGCTCAGGACTGGCCGTGCCACACAAACGTGGAACACTGCCACAGCGAACAGCACCCGGTGAACACTCAACGCACTGCCGGCCACTAAGCCGGCTCACGGAGTCTAATATTACACCACTGAACACATTACCGTGCCACGCGAGCCACTTCGTTCAGCTGTACATGCACAGCAGCCCAAACGGATGCATGCGAGCGTGCCTACGAGGGCACGTTTCAGTTGCGGAATCGATGTCAACACAATCTCGCAACGGGTTCAACGCATGAATCCGATTCTATGGAGTGAGTATAAACTATCTACAAAGGTACAGACCGCGAGCTGCTTTATCCTTCCAGGGAATTGAAATCGAAATACGAGTCGCGCTAACCCACGTGGTAGGCCTTAAGGAAGTGAGAGCACGATTGTCAAGGCGTTTATACATGTACTGATGGTGATCGAACGATGAAGTGCCTCTTGCAGTTGCCTATGCTATTGCCGGCGAAGCAAACAAACAGAACGTTGTGGACACGAGATAAGCACAAACGAACCATTTGAAAGACCAATTTTTAAGAGATTCTGCCCATGGATTGGCTGTAACAGCCCCGCTGAAGATTGACGCTTGCCACATCACCTGAAGCTGTCACGGTGACTGCACGATCAACTAGGTGGTCATGGACCGATCATATCCAGTCTGAACGTAGGTTTCACAACGAGGTGCCACTCATAGCTGTCGGGAACACTGCACTCCAATCAATAGCCCACAATTCTGCCTCCTTGGAGTGCGAGCATGCGGTGCGCACTACATTCAAGTTGCTCTCCAGCATTTGGCTGCACCCCAAAACAGGTGACATAGGTGATGAAAGCAACCCGGGATTTCCAGGCACATGCATGATGCATTCACCTGCTCATACTGGCACAAGTGGTGAGAGGGGCCCAACGTTGACGGGCTGGTGCCAGTGGGACGCTGTGCACGGCCCACCTGATGGTGACTCGCGCGCGCGATCGCGTTGGACAACATCACAAGCCCGGATGAGCACCTTTGGCAGCTTGGTAGGTCGTTTGGGAGGTCATGGACCAACCCCAGCACTGTTGGGACGCAGCTTGGGAACCCATGAAGATTTCCCCGAACACTCAAGTGGGCTCAGATTGGCTGGGTATGTGATTTTTCCCGAAGACTGCAAACAAAGGTATAGGCTGTTGCGCTGACAGGAAATATAGGTATGGTCTGTGGAGCTCCTAAAGCCCATTCGGGGGTGCGAGGGGGGCCCGCGACATCACTGTGACCACCTGAGGGCACGAGTGCCAGCCCTGGCCCCCCACACGGCAAGCTATAGCTGCCTCGACTGGAAGCGCCCCGGGCATTGCCACTGGTCCAACCGGCGCCGTCCTGGGGGCTAGGCACCTCAAGCCACGGAAACCTGTGTGGTGGTGTCGCAACATGTTGCTCCACCGCAATATCTTCATGTCCCACATTCACGCGGGATCAGGCTGCTCCTTCAGAAGCAGGCTCCCGCAGGCCAGTTGGTACATGCTACGCTGAATGCAAGTCAAGTGTTTAAATGCACGAGCCCAGTGACATGATAAATATGCAACACAGACGTTTAAACACTGGCATGTAAACTGCATGCTGATGTGGAGTATCAGCTTCATGTCTAGACATGAAGATCTGGCACTGCGTCGTTCACGTGTACCGCATATGCAAATGTTGAAACTGCATTGGCATGATGTGCATATATGTACACTACACAACTGCCTTACATCAAACTCCTGAGCAGCTGTGATTCAACTTGGATTGTTGCAGACAGAGCGCTGATGTCATAGCTACGGCCGGCCAAACGTCTGCAGCCGGTTAAACACTTCCATTACAGACTTTTCCAGGTGTTGAGCCCCCTCGCCTAATGCCAGTGCGTCTTCGACTCTGCGATCTAGTGCCTGCCACGTATCGGCATGGCCCGGGGAGAAGTCTGTCAACATGTAGAGTTCTGTGGTCGTGTAGATCACTTGCAGCACCACCCGCCGTGAGTGCTTTGAGCTTCCTGTCCCTGAGCCCTCAGCCGCCTCCCAGATCCCATCGATGAGCTCAGCCATCAGTTCCAGAGCGGTCGCAATCTTGTCCGCGGTGGCCATAGCTGCCATGGCTTGTGGCCAAGTATCTGCAAGAGGACAGACCACCTCAGCAAACCATTCTTGATTGGTGTTTACACCAGAACCATAGGCAACACTTCGATGCATTGGCAGCGTAGTCATGCAACTCTGTCCGACACATCGACCGCAAATAATTCAGGTCACCGCTGAAGGAGATAGCTGGCACTCGTTCAGGTCAACAATTCAGGTCAGAAGGAGATGGCTGGCACACACTGATGTATGGGGTGATCATTTCCAGTCGCCATCGAACAGCCAGTTTGATCTTGTCCGCTGTGGAAAGGGATGTAAACTGTGGGCCTGCGTCTCGGAGCCGTGCAAACAGCTGCTGATTGCATGACCTGATGAAATGCTCTACCAGGTCTTTCTCCTTGCCATCACAGACTCCAGCAAACACAGGACTCAGGTCCATGTCTTCTGCTGCGCTCTGTATCGCCTTGACCGTCCACCCTTGACTTGCCTGGACATCATGCCATTGGTAGAGGTTCAGATACATCCATAGAATTGTCCAAAACGAGCAGTGGCAGCTGCGTTTTGCAACAAGCAGACAAGATAAGCACGACAGGATAGCTCTCAGCACATGATATCAGACCGTATATGGATGACTGACCACATATGATAACGCCTTGTTAAGCAGGACGCTTTTCATGCGATCCTCGTCCATTTCGACAGACGCTGAACTGCTGTTTCCATGCTCCGCGCGATCTTGATCACTTGCTGGTCGTGGTGCTTCATGATCATTGCCTGGCGATGCGCTATGATCGCGGGCAATGACTGGCAACATTTGCAATCCTTGCTCATGTGTGCTCTTCCTGCCCCTGTGTGTATCTGAGGACACATTTTGCAATAAGCGGCTGTATGCCCCTGCGCTCCTGCCTTTCTCCGATTCTAGCTTCTGATTTATACTATGGACTACGTTGATGCTATGATCTCGCGCTTGAGCGCCTATGGTCTCGACTAGCACTGCTGCAGGAGAGAGCACTGACGTGCGAGCCTGCCGCAAACCTAGCATGACTGTCAACGGAGACGATGTATGCTCGAGAGTGGCAGCATCAATGCCAAAGTATCTACTGGTCACGCCTGGTCTCAGACTGCGGTAAACATGGTCGGGCTTGGAGACACTGCGTCCGTGAGTTCCTGCGACAGAGAAATGGCGCCTAGCTACGCCCAGCACATCGCAGATCCAGATCGCCTCGGCCCACGCGTGCGATACAGCACTGCTCCTGGTGGAGTTTGTTGTGCCGTGCCTTGTTCAACGTGGTGACAAGTGAAGCCATGCATGAAGCGCTGCAGCGCGCTGAGGTGCGTGGCTGGCATGCGTCACTGACTAGCCTTCGCCTCGGTGGCGTCAGCCAGTCAGCCAGGCGTGCGCATGCTGAACTGCTGCAATCTCTATGCAGCAGCTGCCCGCTAATTACCGTTCCACGCTGCAGCTCGCAGGTGTACATTACACAAGGGGCCTTGCCGAGCCCACACCAGTGCAAGCTCTTGCACCTGTATCGCGCACATCTACACTGCCACGCCTTGCCGGTGCACCTGACGCGGCTCCTTGCTAGTGCTTGCGACAAAGCTCGAGCCTGCGGGCTACTGGGAGCAAGAGCTGATCAATATGCGGTCACTGACGCCGGCCCGAGGCTTGCGGCAATCGCGGGCCGTACGTGGTTCCCATCATTTGCGCAGTACACTGTTCACCCAGCCGGTGGCAAGCACAGTTAGGACCACTCCCCACGCAGCTGCAGCGGCTCCGCGGACTACTATCGATAGCTTGGCCGAAAGCAGTACGCCTGATTTCGACAGCGTTGAAGATGGAATTGCGGCCATCGCTCGCGGAGAATTCGTGTTGGTCATGGACGATCAGGATCGGGAAAATGAAGGTGATCTGATCATTGCAGCAGAAATGGTCACTCAGCCCAAGATTGCCTACATGGTGGAGTACACAAGCGGTGCGGCCTGTCTCCGTTGGTGCACGTGTTTGAGTTCCAGGGACTGCATGCCGCTTCACAGTCACAATCACTCCCGCGAGTAGCACATTTGTGGTTGGTTGGTGGGCGTGTGCTGCGGTCTGGGAGGGATGTCCTCAACGCGCAAAGTAGGTTGTGCGTGCAGGCGTCCTCTGCGTCGCACTCCCCGAGGCGGAGTGCGAGCGATTACAACTGCCGCTGATGGTACCTACAGCAGAGAACGAAGAATCCATGTATACCGCATTCACAGTGACAGTAGACCTCAGGGAGGGCATCACCACGGGCATCAGTGCCGCGGACAGATGTGCCACCATCCGAGCTCTCGCAGATCCCGACACACAGCCATCTGATCTCAGAAAGCCCGGCCACATCTTTCCGTTGATTGCGAGAGAGGGAGGTGTTGTCACCAGGCCGGGGCACACGGAGGCTGCTGTCGACATGGCGAGGCTTGCAGGTTGCAGACCAGCTGGAGTCCTCTGTGAGGTGGTGGACAAGTCCACAGGCGAGATGGCACGCACTCCGCAGCTGCTGGAGATGGCCAAGGCGCACGGCCTGAAATGTATAACCATTGAGGACCTCATACAGTACCGCATAGGGCATGATGCGGGCAGTTAGTGTTCCACTCCATGGCAAATCGCAGCATGGGTGCATACATAGGTTTGTAGATATGCCTGAGACACTGAACTGTGACCTAAAACCAAACGTGGGAAACGGGAGGAGCAGACCCGAACTCAACACCAACTGCGTTGTAACAATCGTGAAACAAAGTGCTGGGATGCACTGCAACGCACAGTTGACCTTCCTCACATGTGCCCGCTCCGATTGCTCTGCTAGCGTGATTGGAGCTAGATACAGCTTGCTGGAATGTGACTGCAAAGCAATGTGAGTGCCATGTGCAGAGCCTGTACTGCCATCGTGAACTGTTCCAGGACGAGACACATCGGCCCATCCTCAATTTTCGCTGTGCTACCTACCCAGAGATGCACACGCTGGTTTCAATGACAGAGTGATACCATTACAAGCAGCAGCATCCGACCCCCTGGTGCGCTCAAGCAAAACATCTCGCAAACCGACGCCCATCCAACGGCCTGGGGTCCCCGGCAAGTGAGAAACGTTAGGAAACGAGAAACGGCGCACAAGTGAGAAACGTCAGAGAGAGGTATGCTCCACAAGGTGGTAGAACACAGAGGCAGGCAAGCATGGCGATGCATCAGACACATGCACCATGGCCGAATGCCGTAGTCAAGCTGCGACACAAAATCCGCAGGTTAGCGCTACACTCGCCGAAACGTTCTCACACCCTATATGAACATTCACCTCTGCATGCATACGTGTCTCCCAAGGCACCGTCCGAACACCTCTCGTCCTCCTCCTCCACCGCAGGCACAGCAGGCCCAGCACGTCACGCAGGGCACGCAGCGCTCACGCCCAGCACGCCGCCGGCATGCGGCGCGGTTGTGAGCTCCCCGCAGTGGCCAAAGGTGACGTTGTTGACGTGCAGCCAGTCCCCAAGCATCTCCGCGCACCGCCCCAGCCGCGGGGGGGGCGCCCCCGCCGCCAGCTCGAGCCACAGCGGACTGCCGCCCCTGCACGTGTCTGAAGCTCTGCACGTGTCTGAAGCGCGGCACGTGGCTGCAGAGGTTCCGTCATTTAGACCACGTTTTAGACCGGAGCTTGGCGCAAGCCTGTGGACCGTGTTGGTCACACCGAAGGCACCGGGGCGCCGGCGCGCGCAGCATGGGCAGCATGCTTGCCT
>JALKAD010000013.1:285215-296998 GCA_024500015.1 Ulva compressa | reverse complement strand
CGCAAGCCATCAGGCTCGTTGCCGCAGGTGGCCAGATGAATGGCAAGGTCATGGCGGCTTCAGCACCTGCAGTCCTGGTAGAATGGCAGGATCGGTGGCCGCATTTCGGGATCACGCGCAGTCGATGGCGCGCTTGCGTCCGTCATGGCCTGGCAGAGAGCCATTTCTTGGGCCCTGGACCCACAAAAGGTCGCGCTGTTATGGGCTGAAAGCAGTACACTCTGGTCAATGAATCGAGCGCCTAATGGCTGGACGCACCGAACCAGGCACGCAGCGACGTCAGGGCGGGACACAAAAAATACAACAACAAAACAACATATGAAAAACAACGCAGCGACGTCAGGGCGGGAGTGCGAAGGGTACAACTGCGCAACCTCGCCGCGTCCTCAATCCTTGCTACGTGAGGTACCAGAATAAAAGCGCTATATGAAGGCGTCTGGCTTTACATTGGGGTGCCATGATAAGTCGGTCCAGCCGGTCCGCCCGGCTGTTCGCTATGGGCCGCACTGGGCGTGCGGCCTCGAATGGTGCGCATACACATATACGCGCAATCAAGTAGCGCCTGATGCAGACGATGCTTGTAGGAAATGCTGTAGTCGCCTGGTTAGCGCAGTCTTTACGTCCTCCGGCACAAACGCTGCTTGGATGCCATACTCAACCAAAGTCACCATGTCCGCCTCTGCACACACACGCCGGACGCACCTCACCGCCTGCGATTGCTGCTTTCATTGCCGATATAATACATGAATAAAGCGACCGACTGCTGTCGGCCCGACAGCCAACGAGCCCGCACCTTGCAGTGAAAATGCATGAGCTGCATGGGCAAACTCCTTGCTCAATGTCGTCTGAAACACCCCACTGTCGTCCGTGCACAGCACCACCGGGTGCTTCCGCTGCAGGTAGCGCCCCAAGTGATGCCCCGGGTACCCCTTGACGCTCTCGGTCCGCACGTTGCTGGTCAAACACAGCTCCAATGGAATTCCTGCACTCTGCACCACACCATCCTCAAGAGCCACCACTCCACAAGCATGAGAGGCCATGAGCATCAACAGTCGCATGAGAGGCCGACAGGAAACAAGGCACACGCAGCAGCAGCCCACCATTAGCGCCAGCTCCTGGGCTTCAGAGGCACAGCAGAGGTGTCCCACTCTGTCAGGCCCGAAGGCCAGTATTGCATCTACCTCTGCTATATTCGGCACTTCCCCCGCGTGCACCGTCACCGCGAGCCCGGACTGCATTCCTGGTGTTAGCTTCATAGCACAGCCGTAGTACTTCCACCCTGGGCTCTGAGCGTACTGTGGCTCATGAGTCGGCTGTGCTGTGCGCACGTCCACACGCTGCTTGTGTGAGCCGCCGCTGTGCTGCGCCGTTCGGGCTGACCTGCTGTAGCCCGATATTTCGAGATACACCTGGTGTATCTTGATATTTCGAGATACTGCTGTGCGCCAGGGGAGCTCAGGCACAGTGCTGTGCCGCTACGCTACCAGAGCGCGGTTACCATCAGGGCTGCGGCTGCCGTGCGCCGTGCTGGCCAGGCATTCCGCCGTATGGGGGACACTACCCCACTCACCTGACCAAAATCGGCTGGGAATCACACCGTGGCGGAACAGACACGCACAGAACACGCCGCGAAACACACGGCAAGAGTTCTCCACCCGCCCACAGCGCACAGCGCACAGCGTACCTTCCTGGATGCGACCAGCGCAGGCAACCACGTGTCCCAGTCGCCGATGGTAGGATTCCCAGAGAGGTCGACCCCCACCACGCCCTCCGCAGCGTACTCCGCAGCCAGCCGCACCTGCAGCAGCCGGGGGCACTGTTTTTGTTTTTTTTTCCAGCGCACTGTGACATTCGCCCCCGGCCAGATCGCATCTGCTGATTGGCATGTGCTGAATGCGTGGCCGGGCTCAGAGAGGCTGCCTCAGCAGCAGAGCACCGCCTCAGCACCAGCTCAGCACGCCTCAGCACAGCCTCAGCACAGCCTCAGCACAGCCTCAGCAGCCTCGGTCAGCTGTACACATGCATCTGCAGAGCCGACCATCATCCGACAATACACATGATTTTTTCAGATCCGGCCACTCCGAGCCACAGGCAGGGTGGCTCGAGGTGCGGTACTTCGCCACTAGTCTGCGATCTCATAGCACGCCGCAACTATACGGTCGCAGCCTAGGGGAAGTGCACTGCAACTCCACCAGAGGTGCAAAGAGGTGAGAAGCGTGACAGAGGCATCCATGCTCCACAAGGTGGTAGAATGTGCACAGAGGCAAGCAAGCATGGCAGTGCAAAGAGGGGGCACACAGTGTCCTGTGCCGCAGCAGTGCCCTCCCTCCGGTCAATGCTCAGCAACAGCCTCACTGTCAGGCCCTGCTGATGCTCATGTGCCTCTGCCGCCCCCGCAGCTTCGTCAGCGCTGCCACGGCAGCAGCCTGCGGCAGCGTGTGCACGCGGCTGTGCGGTGTCCGAGCTGTGGAAGGCTCGGACGCCTGCGAGGACTGCATCAATGTAGGACCGCTTCGTGATGCCGTGTTCGGGGCGGTTCTGCATGGATTTGGTTTTGGTTATTATGTCACAACATGCTACTACTCCATGTGAGGTGGCTCTGCTGCCGACCTTGGGCACTCATGGGCACGCCAAGGCATGAGAGAGCTGCTATTCACGTGGCCAGATCTGTGGAAAACATGGGCTTGTGTGTCAGAGTGGCCAGGTGGTGTGGATTGCCGGGCGCAAAGCCCTGCCAGCATTTGCGTGAGCAGAGGCCAAGTCAGCGGCAGAGGATGGGATGACTGGGTGCGTGCCTCCAGGCGGCGACGTGCAGCGTAGAAGTCAGTGACAGGATGGTTCAGATGGGCTGGTGCTGGCAGGAGGAGGGACAGTGGCGCATGCTGGCTGTGTGGCTGACCTTGGGGGTAGTTCTGATTTCCGCATACATGACGCTGTCGCTCGCCATGTCTTCGCACATCTGCAGCAGTGTTGCTCGTCAGGGCTTTGGGCCTTTCTTCACGGCGTAGGTGACGGACCAGAAGCGTGTTGCACTGTGTGGGGTGCTTGACCGTGTCAACACCACACCTCCCGAGTGATGCGGGTGATCGCCTCGTGGCTCATCGTGACGTGGTGTATGACGTCAAATAGCTGGAAACACTCGGCGAGAGTGCGGTCACCTGCAGGCGTGGAGCGATGGGTGCATTCCTGGGTCTAGGAATGCACCCTTGCAGAGGACCTCAATCACGGAGCAAGCACAAGTCAGCGCCGATGGAAGCAGCACAGGCCTCACGTATCAGTTCAGACAGAAGATCAGCGGCACCATTTACTGAGAGCAGTTTGGCACAGCTGGGTGACATCGTGGGCGCTGTCGCTGCCAGCTCCCTCAGAGTGCTGTCCCTGCATGAGCCGTTCAAGTGCGCGTGCAGCTCGACCTTTGGGAGACTTGCGCAGAATTGCGCCAGCTCACTTGGGAGATGTTCCATGATCAGGCAAGGGCGGTGTAAACAAAGCGGAATGACTTTGCAGTGACTCAGGCGCACACGCTATGCGTACGCGAAAGCCCGCACTGCTGTCACGTTCAGTTATACATCATTTGTCGTGCCAAATCTGTTGCACGAGCACTGATCTGACCTAACATGCCATGTACGTTGGGAGGTGACCGTTTCGAATTCGGCAAGATTCAGGCGCCACTGCAAAACAAGCAAGCATGTGCGCTCGCGAGCATGCACCATATTCTTAAAAACGTTGGCGCAAAATGAGTCTGCTGTGAATGCTAGAGCTTCTTGGCGGCATCATCTCGTGGGTTGGGACAACACGTTGTTACGCTGGCAAAGATCGGGCCGTGCTTGAAAGCCCCTCCCCCCCAACAAAGAGCGCCAATATGTCGCTCTGATATAATCATAGCTTTACGCATACTTCTGTTGTGGCATGCCGTGCTGTTATCCCTCCACATCGGCACTGCATGCAACATGCCGTCCTCAGCCGCAAGTATTTGCCTGTGGGCCTTGCTCAGCCACAACGCATCACGAACGAATCGCGACAACAAGAAATGAAGCCGTGCTGGTGAATGCAAGCGCCGGTCCTGCCAAGCTAGCAACGGTTGAAGACGTTCAGGCAGCACTGCAGAGAAGGTAGGATTCCGGTGACCAGCCTCAGCAGTGCAGTTTCTCCTCGTAACCCATCGCAAAAGCGGCTCCTCTGTGGCACTGGTTGCATGAAGAGACTTGTATAGCAGAGTGTGACTAGCTCGCGATTCCTGAGGCGGACCATGCAGCGTTCCTGCAATTGGTGGGACAGTGGTTCTGCACAACGTGGTCCCTCGGTGCAGGGGCATCAGCCTGACCGTGAAGGATCTCGGACCGCTGTATCGTATAACCTGCCGGAGAGGTGCGGCGCAGTGACCCTTGAAACCCCCATGCGTGGCTCTCCTCCTGCAAGCAGCTGGTGCCCTCGTTGCAGACTCAGATGGCACGATCCTGGCAACCACCAACGGCTGGATCAATCCCCTGCCGCGCTTCATGCACTGCGAGACGCTGCAAGTCTTCACGCGTGGCCAGGGCAGAAAGACAGGGGAGGACATCCCGGGTGGCCTCCTTGGCCTGGGGGTGTTTGTGGGTGTTGCAACCTTTGCATATGCCCTCAGCCAAGGCTGCAATCGAGCCGAAATTCTAGCAATCAATGACAGTGGTACGTCTCTGAACAAATTCCTTCCTCTTTCAGTGGCTGGCGGCACCATGCTGTACAGCAGTACAGCTTCGGGCACCGATGATGACATGTGTGGCTCGGATAACACGTGGGTGCCTTGTGCCGGTCGATCGCCCACCCATCCACTGCTCACACGGCGGAAATCCACATCTCTAGCTCGGCGTCATATGCCGACCGCGATCACTGTAGCATTGACAACCACAGGCATCTCGGATGCAGACTGTGGGCAGTGCCAGTTGGCGGGCTAGCACTGTCAATTGTCACTTTTATATTGGCAATGTTTGTCCACCCGGCACCAGGCCGAGGCACTGCTGGCACGCCAGCAGCGCCAGGCCGAGGCCGCTCTGTTGTCCACTAGCGTGTGTCCACGGCCGGGTGCTTCGTGCCATGCACGTTCATGTGAGGGCAACAGAGCCCAGGTGTGCACCAGAGTGGCCCGACCGGATGGTGGCCCATGCTACAGGCCCACGGCAGAGCCTCCTCGGTCTCTTGTGCTGACAGTTAACACCTCTGGCAAGCCAGCGGTTCCAACGCCGGAGGCATACCAGTCTCGACAGTCGCGATGCAGACGAGGTGTGATGGTCTGATTGCCGTGTGCAGATGAGCAGCATGCAAAGCTGCTCCGTTACTACAAGTTTTTCGGCTTCAAGGTCGTCAAAACAGTGGGAGACAACGGTCTGGCGGACCTGCCAGACCAAGTCGTGTGGGGCGGCGTGGGTACGCGCATGGACGCTGACCCGGAACAGATGGTCCGGCGATGGAGCCCTGTCGTCTTCCGAGACTCCACTGACGCCCGAACGGGCAGGTAGTCCATCAGCCTGCCTTGTCAGCAGGCCATCTGCAGACCTGCCTGGACATGTCCTTGGCGGTTTGTAAGGCCGCCGTGCTCCGCAGTGGAGCAGCTGCTGGGTGAGCTGTGTCCATTGAGGTCGAAGCCAGTTGTGGCACGTATGAAACTGCACTCCACCTTGCTTCCGAATTGCTAGTTTCTTGATAAAATGCGGGCGTTCAATTGCGACCATACCCTTTAAGTGATGCATGTGGTATGTCGCTAGAGCGGCCATGTTCATTGGCATTGAGGTCTGCCCTGGCCTCAGCCAAGACAGCCCGAAGATATCCCAATCGGGACAAGCTGTGTCGGTTGTGGCATACACTCCATTGCGAATAAACCAGGTTGGTGTTACGGCATTACACGTGCTTGTTCATGTGTTAGACGGAGCTGCATTGGAGCTCTCTGTTCGAGCCTGCCTCCCTAGTATGCCAACAACGTTGTTCGGACACTACACCCTGTGTCCGAGCTTCCGGGTGAAAACGCGAGGGCTCAGGATAGATGATCGCAGCGACGGCTCGCACACCGATAGCTGTGCTTGCTGGTGGCACTGCACACTCCTCTCTCATATTCTCATTCATTTCACTTGCATCATGATCATTCGTTTGATGCTGTGCGGATGTGTCGCAACAGAACACCATGCTGCAGCTGTAACCGCTGCCGGCCGGCTCAACCCCATCCCATCACTCGCTCTGCCTGCCCCTGTCCCCGACAGCTGTATGCTTGGCCTGCTCAGCCCTCACCAAGCAGGCCCACAGGATGAACCTCGGCCACCGCCAGGCCTACAACATGTCCTAGCTTTCGACAGAAGCATCACCGGAAACGGTGTCGGATTGCCATTCATCAGCAAGACTTGAACCTGTCTTCGCCTGTCTTGACTTTTTTGAGCTGAGCAAGGTCTTTGCAAACCCGTTCCAGGGTGTGCTGTGCCCGTTCAAATTGGGCATCGGGGGGAACCAGCGCAATTGAAACCGCGAAAACGCACATGAGAATCCCTGCACAGCGCTGCCGGCTGTGTACATGATGCAGTCAGATCCCCGGAGAAACCGTCGCAATGGCAACTCACACACCGAGAGCTGTTCCTGCTGATGGCGCACCACGCTCCTCTCATAAATGTTCCATCATGCCATGTGCTTCAGGATCTTTCATTCGATGCTGTGCTGTTTCAGAGTCGAAATACAGCGATCATGTAGTGGCTCTGTCGCGCTGGCCAGCTGAACTGCATCCCACCATTCACCGCTTCTGCCCCTGTCCCCGACAGCTGTGTGATGGGCGTGCTGAGCCCTCACCAAGGACGCCCGCAGGTGGCCGATGCCGCCCCCAAACCCCTCCCACCTTATGCCGCCTACTCCCCCTCCAGCACGCGTGCTCCCATGGCGAAGCACCGCAGAGCGCGCGGCACAGCACCCAGCAGCGCCTTCCCCTCCTTCTCCGCCTGAGCCACCTCCTTCTTGGCCTTCTGCAGCAGGTAGCGCTCCGCCCCGTCTACGTACACGTCCGGAATCACCTCACGCCACGCCGCCGAAATGGCCGTGTGCTTGTCCTCAATCACCCGTCGGTGCCGCTTCACGCGCAGCAGGCCGTTCGGCCAGATCACCGGGGCCAGCCACGCGGCCCTCCCAACACACTGCACTGCGTTGGACGCCGGCTGTTGCTGATGGTGCTTCAACTAAGCACCACCAGAAACGGTCCCGATGTTCCAGGACATGAAACATCATAGGACCCATGGAAGCTCTGCTCCACAAACAACACATTGGATCTCCTTTCTTCCGCTCCTGCCATCACCTGTGTCCCTCCCGCCACCTGTGTCTCTCCCATCACCTGTGTCCCTCCCGCCATGTGCGTTGTGCGTTTCTGATGTTGTGCTTCGTGCATTGCAAAAGCTGTGTTCCGTGCATGGCCGGTTTCCATCAGACCAATACACCATGCAGCGCAATTGTCGTCGTTGGGGAATATTGGGAAATCTGAGTCGATTTTCCCAAACCCCTTCAGGCAGCTCCAGAGAATGTGTATCTGCCCTATGGACGTCCTAAGGTTGCTCAAAGAGGTCCCAGGTGTCCGCGTGAATGGCCATGCATATGGTGGGAGTGCCAGAGCTGCAGAGGGCTGTGTGCACTTGCCCACCCCTCTCGCTCTCCGGTAGCACCAGCGTAACTACACGAGCTCTGCTGGCTGAGTCCGGCCGCCAAATCCGACGGATTCGCGATATTATATGCCGGTAGGTAGTCGACGGCGGCCGCCGCGCCGGCTTGGTAATGATCGCACAATTGTCTCCGGCTATCGATGTCTTTGGACGCATTCGTACGGCCTTGCACGGCCAGACCTGCCACACCCTCGGCGTGTTAAAGTATTTAGTCGTTGCTCTCAAATATATGCATATGATGCGGGTCGTTCACATGGATCGATGATCAACATTGATGAGCAGCATTTGACACAGCCAGAGCCAGCACTGCAGCTGGCTACTGTAAATCAGCTTCATCTTGCAACGTATATGTATCATATATAGATATGAAGTGGACATTGATTAGCGGCATACCCTTTGATTGAGACGGCCTTAACAGATCTGGACTGTCGACCGGGCTACAACTACGGACTTGTGCATGCTCGTATGGCAAGCTTCTCTTACTCCTAAAACATCTGCACCTGACATCGATCATGATTTTCTGGCTCCCCCTGATTGGGACCATGTTTGGGGTGCGCATCTGCCCTGGCCGCTAGCCATTTATATAGAGGCCTGTATACTCAGCTGTAGTGCTCAAAGGCTCAGCTCAGTTCATACATGTGAAAAAGACCGTCCCGACATCGATATCGTATGGCGGAATACTGCCAAGGATGGATTCAGAAACAAAAAAATCTGCTTTGCTTCACTGAGATCCACATTTGCAAGAGCAACTTCCGGCCACATGTGCATGTACGTCGTACGTCATGCTAATATTTGCCATACACTAGTGGCACTGGTCGACCTAGCCTAGCAGCTGCAACCTGCACCATAAGGAAGATGCTTCCTCGATTCACTCATACTGCCACTCCAACCATATGCACAAGCATGCTGCATGCTCGGCTGTGAACAATCTTCTGTGGCGTGATGCAATGCATGCATGCCGGCGCAATTGCCACTTGGCACAGGTAATATAGACATGAGATACGTTACAGAGGTATGCTCCACAAGGTGGTAGAAGACACAGGTACGATTCATGGCAATGCATCGAAAACATTCACCATGGCCGAGTGCCATACGCAAATTGAAACACAACAGCTTCAGTAACGCGCTACAGTTTCCTCGAAATGTTCTCACACTCTATTCCCTACTGCTGCTCACAGCACGGCCCACTACTCACTCAGAACTGCTCCACCGGCGCGTCCAGGCCCGGCATGAAGTGCTTGCCAGTCACACGAGCAATGTCCGACAACGACTGAGCATACATGCTGGCGTTCCCCCTCTGCAATGCACAAGACAGCTTCTTGTACGTGTTCATGACGAAAACCAACTTGGAGATCCGCCCCGACATGGCCGCGGTATCCCCCAGCCTTTTCACATACTCAATCGCTTTCCGGCCCAGCCGCCCATACGACTTTACCGCAAACAAATAGAACGCACGAACTGCGGAGCCTCCACAAACGCCAGCCAATCTCGCTCCTTGCCCTGCTCAGCCAACTTGGCCGTATGACCAGCGTGGTAGCCGCCTTGGGATACACATGCTTCACACCCGTATGCACGATGGTCGCATCGAGTGTGTGCATGCACACGTGCGTGTTTGCTTTCGTACCGGCGCAAGTTCGAACGAATTCGTTCTGGCATTTGCTCGTGCGGAGAGTAGCCTTGGTGCTTGCGGTGGCCTGTCTGACTGTTTGCGGGTTGCCTGGTCTGTTGCCTCGGCGCTGGTGGGTCCTAGATCTATCACTGTGTAACACATCGAGCATGACATGCTCACCCTTTGCTTGGATGACCAGTACATCTGCCCTGTGCAGGCCCTCAGCCCCACCCGTCGCGCGCGCCCCCCGGAGTTGATGTAGACATTGCCACTGGCTGTCAGTCTGTTTTACACTGTCAGACCTCGATTGCCGCCCCACACGTGTCCACATTGCCCGTGTCAACTTGGCATGATGCCTATTACGTTACACAAGCCTTGACTGAGTGATTGCATACTATGCTAGTTAGTAATCAACAGGGGCCATATATATGGTGCACAGCCTGAGACAGCCTGAGACTGCTTTGCATGTAGCGGTCGCTGTTGTAACTGTAACCATATTGTCAAGTTGATTTCCCAGTGCCCTGCAGGCGCTTGTGGTGTTGTACCAGCTTGAGAGCTCTACAAAGTCCGAGCATTATGATGATATCGATCCACAACAAACGCACGCTCGGGCGGATGTGCCCTACGATAGATCTGAACAATCCAGTGACGAAGACGGATCTATCGGTACCCCGGCCGCCGAGGTGACTTTCCGCACACCACTGACATCTGTTTTAATCCCTGGCATCTGATAGCCAATCGTCTGATGCCATTTCATCTGACACCAGATTCCAATTCATTTGGCACCAATAGCTTTATATGTCGTGGTCAGAGCACGTCGTGCGCGTTCTGCTACTTCTGCATAATGTAGAATCTTGCTAGACACTGCCAATTGGAGCGACAACTACCAGTTGGAGTTGCGCATGTGAAACGCCAACGTCCATGCACCATATATGCATGGGTGGCCTTCACAAGGTGGCAGCGCTGTGCAGTGTGACCGCGCGCATATGGCATCAGGCCATGCCGCTCGCCGTGCTGCCTGCTGTGGCCGGCTCCGCGCCCACTTTGCGCGCCGGCTAGGCGCCACAGTACCACAGACGCCCCCAGCAACTGGTGCTTGCGTGTGGGCTCCGCCATGTCATCCATCAGCGCAAACACATGCCGCACTGACCCATTGTTGCGCTGGGTTGATGTGTTGTGTGTCTGCGCTGCTGGTTGTTTCCCTTGTGCGTGTGGTTCATGTGTTGGGTGTCCGTGCTTGTGGTGTTTTGTTTTGTTCGAACAAAACAAAACAGATCTGTGCTGTCCTTCCTCGGCGCTGCTGGGGCCTTGATCTATCACGGTACCAACGTCACACACCCGCTCGTGCACCAGATGTGCCCTAAACAGCTTCGTTTGCGAATTATGTTCTGGAATGTGTCAGGTGGTCGGGCTGCTTGTGATGTTTGTTGTGCCACTGGCTTAAGCTTCCTCCCTTCGGGCGCTGCAGTCCTGGTATACCTCAGGTACGGTGTTAATGCATGCCCATGTCCATTAATAATATTCTCAAGACATATGATGCATCACTGCCGCTTCGAATTCAAACTGTGCACCCGCCTTGTACGCCGCCAGCATCAAGCTTGAAGCTTTTGTGCTGCTCGCAGGTGCCTGCTGAAGACGGTGCCGACTCGGAGGACGCGTCTCAGGAGGCGCACATGCATGTACCGCCCCCAGCTTCTGCACCATCCGATGCTAGCGCTGGCGCTGACACTGACCCCGGCGGCGACGGCGCCGCTGATGCTGACCGGGGCAGCCCCGCTGGCGCTAACGCTGGCGAGCAGTGCAGCCCTGGCGACTGTGTGGACGACGGCACTGGTCGTGCTGCGAGGCGTGCTGCTGGGCACGGTGCTGCTGGGTCAAGCGAGGGCGAACCGCGGAGGGACCAGGAGGCGTCATGGTTCGGAATTGTACCAGGCATTGGTGCAACACTCATGCTGTCCAGCGGCCTGCTGTGTATATACGCGTTTTCCAAAGTGTTGAGCGTATGCACGCGCATGGCTGCACGGGCGGAACCTGTGAAGACAGACCCCTGCAAACCCCCATCCGAAACTGCGGCGTCATCCAAGCCTGGCACACCCCCATCCAAAACTGCGGCGCCATCCGAGCCTGGCACACCCCCATCCGAAACTGCGACGCCATCCGAGCCTGGCACACCCCCATCCAAAACTGCGGCGCCGTCCGAGCCTGGCACACCCCCATCCAAAACTGCGGCGCCAGAGCCAGGCAAGCGCACCTCGACCCTGAAGGATGACCTCTATGATAGCATGCGCCGGGCAGTCAAACGGGCTGCTTTTTCCGCCCTTCTGCATGGCTTCACGGGCAGACCAAAAGACCAGTCAAATCGAGAGCACGCCTACGAGACCGCTAAAGCTGGTTTCCGGGGCGGGGCAGAAGCCTTTGCCGACAGATTTGCGGAAGCTCAGCTCGAGCGGGCACTCAGGTCCATGTTTGGCACAGGCATGTTTTCTGACGCAGGCACTCAGTCTTCGCCACAATGA
>JALKAD010000013.1:257397-271252 GCA_024500015.1 Ulva compressa | reverse complement strand
TGATGATCGAGGCACAACGTGCAACAGTTCGAGGCATGCGGGTGCTAGCACTGAGCGCATGTGTGGCATTGTTCGCTTGGAGTGTGTGTAGAGTACTGATTGCTTCAATGCTTTCTCAATGCACAGACAGACTGATCAGTCTGAACGATGTGCTTGTGTATCGTGGTCGCCCAGTGCTTGCCCGAGCTCTAGGAAGCAACCGGTCCGCCCAGTCTGGAAGTGACTGCGGAACGCTCTCCAGATTTAATGTCGCCGTCGCGGTCGTACAGAATTTGTGCACCAATGACCAGAGCAAGACACACTATACCACAGTGGAAAAATTCCTGAGATCACCTCAATTCAGTGCGTACTCTGCATAGTTCCATGGGCCTGAGCAAAGCTGTGACACCAGGCACCAGTTCCATGCAATCTGCGAACCTCGGCCCATATGCCGAAAAGATGCTGCGTGTACTCGCTGATGACGAGGAATTGTCATCACGTGCTGGTCACGAGGTAGCGACACGCAGCACCCAGCATGAAACTCAAATGGAATTCACCAGCGCCACACAGCGCTATGTGGACAACGAGCTGTGCCCCGCGGCTGCCGCGCGTGCTGACACGAACGGCAGCACCGCCTGGCAAAGCATGCATCAATAGAAAAATCATCCGCAGATGGGAAAGCTGTGCGCGTTTGCATCCGCGGTGCGCCGGCATCACTTGGCAAGCGGCTCCGTTGTGGCGACGGTCGTCGGCGACGAAAAGACGGAGTTTGCGGTGCGGCAAAAGTCAGCGAGCGTGGCACGCTGCGCGGGGTCGCGGTGCAGCAGGCCCAGCACGGGCTCCCGGAACAGCCCCAGGCGGCGCCGCGCCGTGGGGTCCTTCTCCGCGAGGTCACCCTCCCAGGGCAGCTCCTGAATACCCCTCAGCTTCTCTACCACCTGCACCGCAGCGCTAATCAAGTTCACATCAGTAAAGTGCTGCTCAAGTGTTTGTGATGGAGTGCTTCATTGCACCGACCCAGGAAACTGCACGCGATCAACTGAGGCTTGCAACCGCATGGCGTGCCCATGCCCATGGCTCCGCATTGCAGCGCTGCCGCCCGCCAGACCATCTCTGCATGGTCACTCATGCCTTCGCTGCCGCCCGCTTTGTTCGGCCTCTGGTCGGCGTTCATTGCGTGTGAGACGTCGGTAGCATGCACAAGTGTCTGGGGGCCGCGAAAACGGTGCTGCTGACGAGCATGGACCCTCATGCGATGTGGATCAACCTAACCATTGCATCTGCCATGTTGGCTTGCTCCTCGCATCGAGCAGAGGATGGCCATGCTGTGCTGGGCATGCACTGCCTGCGTCCATACACACTGCACAGCATGCTTGCTCCACAGCAATACACTCATCACAATTTCCACACGGGTTCGGCACATCCGGTCAGTCGCTGCAACTCGATTGCGCCAGACTCAGTGCAAGACCAACCCAAAAGCGAATGTCAGACGTGTTGTGTCTACGACGGGTGTCATAAAGCCGTAAGCAGGGCGGAGAGGAGCATGCTGGGAGGCCAGCGTGCGCAGCATGCTGGGAGGGGATCGCGTACCGAGTCGCGGCCTTCTGTGAGCAGGCTGAACGCAGAGTGCCGCGTCAGCAGCTCGTACGCGACGACCCCAAGCGCCCACGCGTCCATCGCCGGGTCGGCCACGATCGACTTGGCGCCGGCGGCCGCCGCCTCGGCCACCTCCGGCGGAGCGTACACGAGCGTGTAGGACAGCGGCGCGTCGGCACCGGCGAGCGCGGTGCACCCAAAGTCGATGACGGTCCACACGTTCTCGCGCGGCAGCAGCATGATGTTCTCAGGCTTGATGTCGCGGTGCACGTAGCCCTCGGCGTGAAGATCCCGCAGCCGCATCGCGACATGCGCCAACACCTGCAACCCGCAGCCGTGAGCAACAGGCAAATGCAGCTGCAGCGTCTTGGCTCAGCCAGTTGCGAGTTGCGAGATGATTGACACCGCATGTGCATGCCGAGCACACACGCCACCAGCTCGACCTGGTAGGCTGCCGCTGGATTGCCGGCATGCCGAACGGTGCACCCCGGCGGATTTTGTGGGTATAGAGTTTCACCTCCAGATCACATCCAGAGAAAGTGGAGAGGCGTCGGCACACGTGCGGCGCGTGCTGTGCGTGCTGCGCAGAGGGAGCACACCGCGACAGATTGAAAGACGTCGGGTTTGGCGCGGCGCGACCAGTCGGAGAGGCCCTCCCCGCGCTCCATGACGAGGCACGGCGGCAGCGGGCGGCCGCGCGCGTCGCACAGCACGCCCGGCGTCTCGGCGGGGTCGTAGTCGCAGTACACGCGCGGCAGCAGGCGGCCGAGCGCCTGGCAGCGGTACATGTCGCGCTCGGCGAGGAAAGACGAGCGGTGCACGAAGAACTTGAGCGCGTACTCTAGGTCGTCGTACGCGCCCCGCGCAAACGCCACCACACCCTGACCTGCATGCATGCCATGGTCTGTGGCTACAGGGGGCTAATTTTGGTGGAGCGCGGCAGCGCTATTGTGCGTTTGGTGCGCATTTGCACACGTGTGTTCTTGAGCCTGTTGATGGCGGTAGCGTGTGTGCATTCGCCATTTCTGCGCACATGGCACTGCCAGGTTGAGGCTCAACCATTCGGGCATGTGCCATGTTTCGCATCATGTTGCTGCTCGCTCAGAATCGTGTCGTGCTCGAGTCTGCGTTCTACCACCTTGTGGAGCAAGGCTCTTTAACGTTTCTCGTCACGCTCAGGATCGTATCGTGCAGTAACCGGGCTTCCGGCACGACGACCAAGATTTCGCACAGCAACTTCCACGCAACGTGAGGGGCCAAGCACATGCGCAGAGAGTGGCATCCAGCTGAGACGGTGTCATTAGCACAGTTTGGCTGCCACGTTTGTCGCTGGACATGTCGTCCGGGTAGCACAGCGTGCACATCGTGCGGAAGGGGAGGCGGCGGGGCGCACCGCCTTGCCGCCGGTGCATCGGGCCGAGCAGCGAGAAGCGCTCCAGTATGACATCGTCCCGCGCGAAGCAGTTGAGCTGCGCCTGCAAGAAGTCCAGCTTGACGCGCACGTCCGCGCCCGCCGCTGGCGCCGTGCCCTCAAAGTCCGTCTCAAAGTCCGCAAACGTGGTGTCGCCGACGCCGCTCGAGGTGTCGAGCGCGGCCGTGCTGCCGCGCGGGTGGCTGTAGGGCGCGAAGCTGGAGGAGAAGGGCCGGGAGGCGCGGGAGGAGCGCTCGCTGGCGGTGTAAACGCTGCCCGTCCACACGCCGGCTTTGTCGGACGGGCCGTCGCTGGTCATGCCCAGGCCGGCACCGATTACGAGTGACACCGTTGTCGGCGCGCTGGCCGTCTGTACCGTGCTGTCGCCGTCACTGTACATGTTGCCTCGCACGCCCACGGGAGCAGCTGTGCGCGACGTAATGCACCGGGGGCATGCATGCACCGGAATGCTCACATGCTCCTGGGGATCAGGGGTGTGGGGATGGACTCAGGGTCCGCCATGCTGTGGTCCAGCGCGCGTGCCATGGGTGTGGCATGGTGAGCCGGGGAGGTTCTGATACCGCCTGTGAACGTTCACAGGGGTAATCCTGAGGGCATGCATCTGTGCATGGCTGCCCTGATTTGTGGCCATCGCTTCTGAGCAAAGACAGCAACAGTTGTGGTGCAGGCACAGTCTGGGCGATGCAGGGTGAAAAGTGACGAGACAAATGAGAGGGATTGCGCACAGTGGCCTTGGTGGCGCCGCCATCGCTGTGCAGCTGGCCCGGCGGCGGGCGGCGGCGGCGGATGAAGATGACCACCGCAGCGACAGCGGCCAGCGCGACCAGCGCGGCGGCCACGATGGCGGCCACGAGCACCGCCGCGTTGGCGTCGCCGCTGCCGAGCGGCTCCAGGCGCGGCACCGGCGGCTGCAGCGGCGGCGGCGGCGGCGCGCGGGCAGCTCCGCCTCGCCGGTCACCTCCTGATACGTGGCCTGAAACCACGTGTTATCCCGCGATTGAAACACCGGCGGATCCCCGACCCGCACGGCCGGGATGGCGCTCAGCGGCCGCGGCGCAACAAGATCCCCGTCGGCTGCCTCGACGCGCAGCGTGGCGTTGTCGCTGTAGATGAGCGCTCCGTCCCGCTGCTGGAACGGCCTCGGCGCGTCGTCAAAGAGGCAGCCGGAGAGCAGCACGGCGGTGCTGTTGTCCCAGACGCGCACGTAGCGCGAGCCGTTGCCGGCCTGGATGTCGAAGAACGTGCTGTTGACGATGTGCACCGACGCGGTGTTCTGCGAGTTGACGGCCGCGGAGCAGTCGTCGCAGCCGTTCGGGGAGTTGACGCCGATACCTCCGAGGTTCACAAACATGCACTCTGCACCACAGCGCCCGCGGCTCAGCACCCCATGTGTATCCAGGGAAACGTCTCGCAGCAGAGCTGCTCGTTGCTACAAGCATGAACCCGCACGATGTGAGGCACCGGCGCAGCAGGAGAGGCTCAGCGGAGAGAGCTGCTGATGTGCGGAGCACGGGGAGAGGCGCGGCAGCACGGCCACCAGTGTAAGGACGGTGTTGTTGCATGCAGATGTAGAGCATGCATGTGCGAGACCTGGCTGTGCAGCGCAGCTATTTGCAGACACGAGCATAGTGTGCCGATGCAGCTGTACATGTGTACAGCAGGTGTTGCTACACACGCGTGCAGCTGCACCTGTACATGCATGCATGCAGCTGTACATGCATGCATGCAGCTGTACATGCACACACACCACGCACGTTCTTGTGGCAGCCGTGCCTCCACCTCTGGGACAATGCATTGCTGGGTGTTGACTGCCGCCAAGTTTTGCACCACTCATTGGCTGAGTATTCCCAAATATAGCAGCTTCGATGAACACTTTTGAGAGCAATTGTCCGATAAGGTGGTCCATACATTGGCCAGCATAGGGTACAAAGGCGTACAAAGGCAGGGGAAGGAGGCGGCGGCGGCAGCGCACGTTCCATGTAGGTGTCCTCGTTTGCCCAGATGGCCACGGAGGAGCCGAGGCCGTCGCCCTGCATCGTGGTGCGCGTCACGTAGCGCAGCGCGCGGCCGGGCTCCGCGTACGCGACGTCGTCGCGGATGCGCGGCAGGGAGAGCAGCCCCACCGAGCTGAGCCCCCGCTCGGCCGCGGGCGCGTTGACGGCGGCGACGCGGAGGTAGAGGTTGTCGACCCAGATGCGCGGCCCGATCAGCGGCAGCAGGTCCTCGTGGGAGACGAGGAGGCACTGCCCAGCACGCAGGCCGATGAGCGCCTTGGCGCGCGGCGTGCGGCGGAGGAGGCGCTCCAGCGATGAGGGCACCTCGTCGTTGCAATCGCCCTGCATGGGGTTGGGGTGTTGCTGCCGTCATTCGGTTGATTAGACTGCTGATGGAGCGGCGGCTGCGGGACGGCCACAGCGCGCAGCCGGGTCTCGGCGTTGAATACGTGGAGATCTGACATGGATGCAGTTTCACCGAGCTGGTCGCTGGTCGGTGTGTGTGTAAATTGGTACAGGTCAAACCCCCCCCCCGCCTGTGGGGGGGTGAGGTGGGCGTCGGGGCTAGGAGTGGCATGCTTGCAAGCTGAGAAGAGCACCTCTCAGAGGACTGCCGTGCACAGGCGCATGCCGTTTCACAATTGCAAGCCTTCTGAGAACGGGCTTGGCCGGGGGTTACATAGAGTGCAGTGCGTACCCGAATGGAGCGCGTGGTGGCTATGGGCGGCAGGGGGCTGGCGCAGCCTTTCTCGCAGGCGATGTTTGGGATGAGGGGCAGCCCTGTGAGATCGAGGTGACTGGTGATGGTGATGTGGCTGTGGCCTCGGGAGATGGCATTCGCGAGTTCTTGTGGAGTCGACACCACGACGGGCTTCACCATGTCGGTCTCCTGCTGCAACGTTCGCCTGTGCTGCTTTACTGCAGCCATCATGGTCTCGAGTCACCTGCAGCCGTGGCTAGCAAGTGTTGGCTACCATCTGTCAACATCGGGAGATGTGTTGGTGCGGCCAATCGACTTGAATGGAAGCTATATAGCGATGGCTGTTGGTATGTGCAAGAGACAATAGCCGGCCGTGGCGCACAACGGCTCAGACGCTAATTAGTGTACGCACAGAGGCCTAGAGGGCGCGAGACTTCACAGGGTGGCTACAGGCGTCAATGTGGCTCAGTTCTGCGGGCCTATCACCACGATGCGAACAATAACGAACAGCAGGAGCACAATCAGCGCGAGGAAGGATGATATGAGATTCTGTGGAAAGGTGTGAGCGCATGACCATGACCAATCAATGAGGCTAGCTGGTTCAAAACTGCGAGGGCTGGCTAAATCAAGTGCCTGTCCCGATAGCTGCTGTTACTCATGGATTGGCCAGCTGAACCGCCATCACATTGTCAGGCTGCCAATCTACAACGACGTCGTGTGAGACGATGACCTTCTTGGAACAGAGTCGCGCTGTTTCGGTTTGTACGTGCTCTAGGCAAGTCTGATTTGCCCAGCATGGATCAGAATCAGACGGCTGCACCTGTTGCCGCGCATTGGGGCTTCTTGAGTGTTGATCTGAGTCTCAGCGCAGCGGCTGCAATAGCAGGCGTCCGCAGCGGATCCTGGGCACCTGCCACTCACTCGCAACGCTCGGACCGGAGGCGATGATCAAGCCCCTGGGAAGTGTGCACGCTAGTCACCAAGACGCGCGGCCAGCAGCAACTCCATATCTCATAGCAGAAACAGATTCGTCTCTTTGGTGGTGGCAAGCCCGCGATAGAGAGGGCGCGCTGCCAACGCAGCGGTCTGACCAGCGAGGTGTCGACTGCACTTCGCAAGATGGATGGATTTGGCAGCAGCGGGAAGCCTAAATGGTCTAAACAGCGTGGTAGGTACACTGGAACAGAATCTATCGGCACCAGAATGATCGGTCTAAACCTGCGATTGTAGCCACACGGGCGACTGCGGCGAGACAGCAGCTGTTACCTTGGAAACATTGCAGTCGATGAACCGGCTGAAGATCTGATTACCACAATTGTAATTGTGGTATGCATTGGGGCTGGGTAGAGGTATTGGAGGAGGCAGCCGTCGTCGTGACAGCATGTAGCATGGCGCGCCATGGCGTGCACATCCACACACGCGATCGCAGCCGAAGCAGCCAGCACAGAGTCACGCGCACAGAACTCTAGATCTCCAGGTACGAATTGATGTGCATTGTGGCCGCCATCCGCCGCGCGCCCAGGCGACAATTGGTGCAAGTGTGCTCGACGTGCAGCTCGCAGTGAACTCGGAGCCGTGTGCGCGACAATTCAAAGGCTCCGTACGACCTCCGAATGTTCAGGCCCGCAACAACCGGTGACGCTGCATAGTGGGATCCACTGCCCTTCGCAGGCAAGAGCTCTAGATCTGTGCCTGCGGATCAGCACTAGTACTGCAGCGCCGCTAGCTAGTAGCTATAGGTCTAGATCTATGCTGGCTGTGAGCTTGGCCAAGCTCCCCCAAGCTTGGGTGCGCCCAGGCCTACAGGGATCTCCCGCCTCGGATCTCCAGCATAGCGTGAGGCCAGCGTTTCGGATTGGTATGACAAATCCTGATGAGGCATTGCTATATATATTGCTTGAGGAACAGTACCCGTGCAATCCAACTCTGCCCAGGCAGGACACCCATCCCAGACGCTTTGAGACATCAAGACATGGCACCCACGGTCGCAACGCCTGACACTGACGCTGAAGCCCCACTTGACACAGGCCTAGGAGCCCCCTGACCATCTCCCAGTACACTATAGTGACGGCAGAGGTCTGTGTGAGCTCATGGTGTTGCCGCCATTGGGGTTCATTAATCAATTGATGACGCAAAAAGCACCAAAAGAATACCACAACAACGACGACAATCGTACATCACGCCACATCCTGACGGGCATCGGTCGCGACGCCCCTGCCCTGCGAGTAGAGGCGGGAGAAGGGGCAACACAGATATGCGAAGATGGTGAATGAGAGGCCTCATGATCAGGCTAGTTGGGCCACTGTCAGATCGTAGGGCATCACTGCGGAGGTCACGGAGCAAAGCCCAGATCTATATATAAGTCTATAGACCTGGTCAGCTCACAACGGCAGCGGACCAGACCGACCAGGCTCCTGAAAGTTGGTACTGCGTCACAATTGACCAGCATGGCCAGAAGTCCAGCATTCAGTCACACGTACGGGCAGGTTGAGCACCACAACATGCACCATATATGCTGAAGGCTGCGTCCCAATGGCAGCCTGTGTCCATCCAGACGCCACACGTGCACCATAATGCCTGGTCTGTTGCCTCGGCGCTGCTGGGTCCTAGACCTATCACTGTGTAACACACACCATAATGCCTCTGGCGCCTGATACCGCCTGATACGCCTGATACGCCCGCCACAGCTGGAATTGTGGGATTCTGTGTTTACAAACAACGTTAACAATTGTTTGCTGCTGCGCGTGCAGTGGCTTTCTGTCTGCCATATGTGCTTCTCGGTGTACTACCTGTCAACGCACCCAAAAATGGACCTGCCTAGGCCTAGGCGTGCCCTCCAGATTCGTCTGCAGATCTGCCACAGCCATGCAAGCTCATCTGTCAAACGTACCCACTCTATAGCTAGCACAAGCATCTGAGTCACAGCACTGGCAGCTGTACACATGTGAAAAACGTTACAGAGGTATGCTAGGGGGCAGTGTTGGCCAATTCGTCTTTTCGTCTGCAGACGGTTTTGTGCGCAGACGGTATTCAAAGGCGGTCACTTGCCTGAAGACGATTGCAAAATAATGGCTACAGGGGCTCGCGACTTGACGAACTTGTGCATTGTGCACAACGGTACTGCTAAATCATCGCAATCACGGAATTCCATATTAGTTGTGCACATGCTAAGTAATCTGTTTGGTGTTTGTGCTCGCAGAGCTATGTTGCTGCACACACAGCTCTGCGCCTGCGGGCCTGTCAATGCCCGTGGCTAGCGGTGCTGTCCGCAGGTGGCCGTGTCATCGTCTGCACCGTCTGCAGACGATTTTCTGAAAGTCGCCTCTTCCAGACGGTTTATTTGTGAAGACGCGTCTTCGGCCAACACTGCTAATAGGGGGCCTCTCACTCAGTCCTATGGTACTCCCAGTCCTGTCACGGACACCAGAAACATCCCAGACTGACTTTGGGAGCACTATAGGGCATAAATAGGTACTCTGGGCCTGGTATGCTCCTCAAGGTGGTGGAACACAGAGGCAAGCAAGCGTGGCTATGCATCAGACACATAAATCATGGCCGAATGCCGTACACAAGCTGAAAGAAAACAGCAGAAGCTGAAACAAAATTTTGTTTAAACAGCTGTATGCATGTTGCCATGCATGCTTGCCATGGCCATGCATTGCAATGGCCACAGCCTGAGGCCAGCCATGGCTATATATGCATGGATGTGGCCACGTCCTGCCAGCTAGCGACCCTGCCAGCTAGCGACGTTCCCCCCCCTGGCGTTGCATGTTACATGTGGACCAATGCCAGCAGGCCGCGTCTGCATGGCTGTTGCCTGGGCTTGCAATTGCGCATGGCGATCCTGACAACGTACTAGTGCCCTTCCATGTAGCGTCAGCAAGGCAAAACCGCGGACGTCCGGTCGACACTTGCGCCCTCCAGGGAGTGTTACACATAGATCAACGCATGCCGCGTCCAGGGAGTGTCAGTCTGCAGCAGGTGCCAAATCCGCGGCGGGGGGGATTGTGTGGGGGTGTGTCCGTCCGAGTGCAGCGGATGCTGGCAATGGCCATAGGTAGGCATCCATGCGGCGCAATGCGGCGCAGCCAGTACACTGGCAGCCACAGGGGGGCAAGCGGGGGGCGTATCGATGATCAGAGATGCCATCAGATGTGTCAGGACTAAGAATCCGCTGTTTCATCCCAGGGTAACAACCTGGATCAGCGGCCATCGATCTCAGAAAGAACGCAACATGATGGAGAGAACAAGACATAAAGCTCGCAGGGGTGCTGTGGCCGATGCCCGCTTGGATGTGGCGTGATTCCCGACTCCCTTTTTTTTTTTTTTTTTTAATAGAGAAGGGGAAGCACCCCATGGCCAGACCAAGCGAAGCCACACCCCTCGTACTCATACGCATGCATGAGCAGCAGTGGTCGGCGGGCACATTTGGTCGAATTAGCAAAATATTGCTACTTGCTTCAGTTGAAAACAGTTTTTAGTAGTTTTTGTTTGCTACTTCGGCTGGATGCATGCAATAAAATTTTTCTTGCGTCGCGAACAGACAACACTGCACCCAAACCTTCTGCTCTGTTAGGAATGAATGCAAATCTCAGGCTGGCAACTCCATCCCTGGCGCTTCCAATAGCGGGAAAGTACTAAGGGTTGATATATTTTGCAGAAGGATGTGCTTAGCAGAAGGATGTGCTTCACCAGGTTGTCTCGCTTGTCTCTGGTGTTCTGAGAAACCTTCTCCACTGTGCACGCAATGCACTCACGATAGCCTTCAACTGCCGGGTTGAACGTGCTCCCAATGTCAACATCTTCCCGCTTACGTTTGGCACGTCCTTTTGCCTGCTTCGCAAGTTTCGCACGGCCTTCAGCAGCTTCGGCCGGGGCTATCGCATCAGCCTCCGCGTGTACCACAGTGGAAGCAACGGCCTGCTCTGCCAGCTCTGAAAGATCACCATCCACTGCATCCTCGTTCTGATGTACGCTATGGACTGTTTCCAGTGCTGTCGGCCCAGGGATGACATCTTTGCCTGGCGCGCGATCACTTGCGTGCTTCTAGATCTTGTTCGTGCTACCTTTCGGTCTACCAATCGGACGCTTTATTGGCGAAGTGAAACACAACGTACTATTATAATATAAAACAATACCTTGTATACCCAAACAAAGCCTTGTATACTCCCGTTGGTACACGCAACTGGGTTCCACTTAAGTGCAAGCTTGCAGCTGACAGCCTCGTCCGAACGTCCCGATGCGCACGCCATGATGCCTACAGCCGAGCCGTCGCCTCCGGCGACGTCTTAAATAGCTTAAACTTTCTGCTACATGTGCCCGCCAACCGTAGTTTTTGGTAGCAAACGCTTGCTACATGTGGCCACTAGTACTGGGGGGTAGTTTAAAAGTAGTTTAAAGAATTCTTGTAGCATAATTTTGCGATTTGGGCCCCAAAAAACTATTTATTCTGCTACAAAAAACAAAAAACAACCTATTTGTTCTTGCATTTTTGCTAGGAATCGCATTTTCGCCGACCACTGATGAGCAGATGAGTGTGGACATGTTTCTCATTCTAGACATCCGAGGCACAGAAGACCTGGAGCCGCATATATATCCAGATGGCAGTGGAAGAAAATTTTCAAACGCTGTAGGCACGTGGACTAGCAACCTCGCTATCTCACATCTCTTCATAATCGAATTATCACACCGGGTGGGGCTGTGTGCAGTGGTGGCGGAATCAGTGTCCGTGAGCAATATGTGGGTTGGCTAGGTGTGGCCGTATGTGTCACACGGTGCTGGTGCACGTGGGTGGTACGCGAGGGTGGTACTAGCCTAGGATCGGGGACGTCCTGGCAAGGCCCAGCTGCTAACACTAGCAACATCGACATCCCTGTAAGTGGCGAAGTGGGCACCTGTGAGCATGCTCACAGCTGTCTGTACAGATTGCATGCACAGGACTCACAGCAGGTCTCACAGGTAATCCACTTCATGTATTGATCTCACAGCTGCGCACAGGCCAGCCACAGCAACTTTACAGAAGGGTTTGGGTCCAAACTCTCACAGGTGGCTTCCTGCTCACAGGCTGACTACTGCCTCACAGGTGCCCCTACAGCTCCCTACATGTGCAGCCACTCCACAGACCGCTCACAGCAGCTCTACAGAAACCCACAGCAAGCCTGCAGCCTGCTCACAGCAGCTGCACAGGCACCCACAGCAGGCCTGCAGGCCCCCCACAGCAGCTGCACAGGCACCCACAGCAGGCCTGCAGGCCCCCCACAGCAGCTGCACAGGCACCCACAGCTGGCTTGCAGGCCCCCTACAGCAGCTGCACAGGCACCCACAGCTGGCTTGCAGCCTGCTCACAGCAGCTGCACAGGCACCCACAGCTGGCCTGCAGCCTGCTCACAGCAGCCCTGCCCTCATAATCGAGGGCCTGCAGCTGTGCCACCACACCAGCCGTGCCACAGATGCCTGTGGCATTGCAGCTTGCACTCAGGTGCAAGCGACTGGCATGCACTCAAGTGGCACAGACATCAATGCTCAATCAAGTCTATATCTGAGCACACCCATTGATAGCGTTTACACTTCAGCTTGGCTCGACTGCCTCTTCTGAGCCTTCAGAGCCATCTGTACAAGCTGTTTTAAACTCTTCCAAACTCAGGCGATACATGTCACGACCATCGTTGATCTCCTTTCTGAAAAGTGCTTTGACTTGGAAATATCCTGCAAGTTCCTCCCAATGTGAGGTGCAGTGGCACTACACTGTCACAGCTTGGACCCAAGTGTCCATGGTCAGCCTGATGTCCACCAGGTGCACATGCCATCTCCAAAACAGTCCAATACCCACCTTGACCTGGGCATATGTGACCTCTCCTCCCAGTGACTGCCCGACATTTTCAAGTGTATGCTTTGTCTCATCTCTTCATGAAACTTCTCGACTCCTTGCAGGTGTTTGTTGCGTGCCAATGATTCGAACATTTGAACACCTATATCGCGGTCACATGTAGACCTTGCATGACAGCGATTACGTTGAGATGGTCTGGCTCCAGATCAGTCCCAACAACTTGTACAACTTGACAGCAGTGATGCACACTTCACCAGTTGATGGAGGCGCTGGGTTGGCGTTGGTCACTGCAAAGGGCATGGTGTCAGACACAAGCCAGGATGCTCGTGAAATCCTGTATTGAAAATTTTCAACACACTTGGGACCTGCCAATGTCAGGCTTGTGCTTCCTTGCCTGCAGCATGCAGCTCTGCTGCCAACTCGGTACTACCTTCTGGTCAGTGACATGCTTTGGACCTTCAACTCTGCCAGTGACTGCGCATAGATTGCCAAGAAGGCAATTTGCTGTTGTTCCACTCGTGTAATTGGTTTGCAGGTGACAATGGACACCGTCGTGGTCCCTGCGTTGCACTCAACGTCCACGACGGTGTGTACGTCGCCAAACTTGGCTCCAGACTGTACCAAATCACGAAACGTATGAATGAGCAGCATATTGATTTAATATAGTTCCTGCGCCTCCGATATCCCAGATTTTCAGCCTTTGTATCAGAGATAATAAGGCCTTGTTGCACCGCACGCACCCCCGTTCACAGTGGCTGTGCCCAACGCGGTCGAAGCGTATAGCGTGCGTTGATTCCATGTCCTTCGTGTGAAAGTTGTGAGTGACTTCCGTGACTGGCCAGTCTGGCACCGAGAGGCCGTTTCAGTGTCTCTGTGACCTGCCCAGCCACAGTCGCTGCCTGCTGTCTTTTGCTACAGCCTCCTCAGACTTCATCATATTCAACTACTTATCTTTTCTGTCGAGACCTATACCACAATGAACGGCCCACGCCATACGCTGTGGGGGTATGATTCACCGATTGCAAGCGGCACAGCAGCAGGTGGCAGACCGAAACTGAGGACCAGAATGGAGATATTGATTTCATCATGTGAGCGTTTGATATGGCTCAAGCACCATCCTCGTTCGAACTCCAGTCAAAGCGACCTCGTGTATGATCCCACGGGATCCCAGAGAGGTCAGCATGCATGCGTGAGTGTGTGGCTCATGGGCATGCAGCATCTGCTGCATCGTAGCATGTGTGAACGTGCTGCCACATTCCAACAGCAAATTTTGTCACAGGCAGTAGGCGGATGGTGTCTGCCACCGGTCTTTGCCACCAGACTTCCCA
>JALKAD010000013.1:223825-248320 GCA_024500015.1 Ulva compressa | reverse complement strand
CTCGCCGCCGCGTTCTTCCCGCGCTACCACGCGCCTGGCACTGAGTGCGCCCCACCGCGCCTGCTACCCTGCCCGATCCGATCTGCATTCTGGTGCACGCAAATGCGAACGGGCATAGCAGCCGTGCAGAATCTGGGCTGCGCCACTTGCTGTGTTGCCTATTGCTGGGAGTGAATTGCTTTAGGCGGAGCTGGCAGACAGCACACTCTGGAATATGAGTTCTACTGTATAACCGCTGCTGCTTCTGCTAGGCCGCTGTGGCCCTCATATATGCGCTAGGGGTCGGTCGCCGGTGATGAGAGTACACATGCGTGAAGTATGAGACTAGACCGACACACACGCTGGGGTGTAGGGCAGAGGAAAAGGGCGGGGCAGCACAGCACCACCTGGAGCCCGTGCACATGGTGTGGGTCATCCAGCGTGACTTCCTGCTGGGCAAGTCGGCCATGGAGGCCGTCAACGCGGCCCTTGCGCCCGTGCCCAACCCACAGAATGACCGCAGCATCGACCAGGTGCGCTCTCACCCCTACCGCCATCGTGCGGCACAGCCACCACAGCCACCTCGTGAAACAGCTAGCAGTGCGGACTCCGCACCAGACCACCAGCTATCGCATGGACATAGCTCGCACGCGGGCCGGATCCGACTGTCGCTGGCAACAGTGGCCCGACCTTGCACACAACGTCTCCGCCGCGCGACCTCCCCAGCTGCACCGTAATCACGCGAGCATCTGCAGGTGAACGACATCCGGTCGTCGCTGGCCGTGCTCGCGCGGGACTCCTCCGCCATCGGCCTCCCGCAGCCGCACCTCAACCGCACCGCGCTGTGCGAGCTGCCGGAGGCCGCGCTCGACGCCACATACCGCGAGCGGCGGGATGACCTGCAGCAGCACCTGCACGCGACGGCGGCTGCCAAGGCGCTGCGCGGCGCGCCGCTCGACGGCCCCGCGCTCGCGGACCTCGTCGAGGCGCTCGTCGCCGCGCTCAACGCGCAGGAGTTCCCCACGGCGGGCAGCATGCTGGAGGCGTTCAACCAGCGGCTGATGATGGAGTGCGCCGAGGCGCACGCTGCGACGCTGCTGGCCCTTCAGCTGCCCGTGGAGGAGGTGCGGCCGCTGCCGATCACGCGTGCATGCAGGTGGCTTCACTTCTGCTGCGTGCATACTGAGAGTGCGGTGTCTGTGGGTGCTGGAGTGTGGGGTTTGGATTGCTCTGCTTAAGTAATCGCACACTGCATGGTGCTGCTTCTGTGCCTGATTCGCTAATGGAGTGATTTGCTCCACTGACAGACAGGCTAAACCTCGAAGTGCATGCATGAGTACGGTAGCATTCCCCAGGACAATGGTGGCCTCGCTGCAGCCTTCCGCTGCAGGGTTGCTGCGATTGCATGGCGACACCGGGCACCGGTAGCAGCGACTGCCGCCAGTGGTGTGACCGGCTCCGCATGCTGCGGTGCAGGGCAAGATCCGGTCGGCGCACGAGGCGGCGGCGGAGGAGGCGATGGCGGGACTGCACAGCAAGAGCTTTGGGCAGATCGGGGACAGCCTGGACGGCAAGCTGGCGGCGCTGCTCGAGCGCGACCTCGGCGACGCCCTCAACCGCAACGAGGTGCAGAGCAGCCGCACCTGCGGCCACCTCGAGGCCCAGGCGCGCCCCCGCCCCCCCCCCTGCGACCCTCACCTGCTGCGTGCTGCACCTGTGTGCTGCGCTTGTGTGCTGCTCTCGCGAGCCAGTCCCACCTAGCAAGCAGCCGGCAGCAAGCAGCAACATGTAGAAATCAATCACCCACAACGCACTGCCACAACCGCACAGCTCATTGTGCATGGCCAAGATGCGGGCACAGCGCGACTGCCCAGCGTGCGTGTGCTGCGGTTTGACTTTGAAGTACAGAAAAAAGTCAGGATCCCTGATGAGTGTGCTGTGCCAGGGTGTCTGCTCGTACTCGGAGCAAGATGGGTCTGGTGTCTCAAATGGTGTCCGTACATGACGCTGTGGTGGTGTTCATGTCTGCATCGCTCATCATCGCTCAACATCGCTCATCTGCCATGTGCTGTCACCGGAGATCGGTCCTGTAGCGTCTGCTGGCACACAGGCGCTGCTTTGCCCGTATGGTGCACTCGGCCTACAACCACGAGCCCGGCATGCAAGCTCACACGGTGAGGCACACCCCACGTACATTACTATTACTTAATCCGATATACTGTATGCCCATGCAGTGCGAGGTAGAGATTGAGCAGCTGGAGCGCATGGCGCTGCCTTCACTCGGCCGCTTCGACGCCAAGGCGCGCCAATGCATGGACGATTTTGCCGTGCGGTGCGTCGGCCCCGCCCGCGCAGCCCACGACCAGCGGCTGGCGCACGCGCACGAGCGCGAGCGCGCACGCTTCCAGCAGGACTACAACAACCGCCTCTACAACGGCCTCGTCGCGCTCGCGCTCGCCGCCGCCGTGCTGTGCCGCTTCATCTTCAAGGCCGCCGTGCCGGAGCTCATCGGCTGGGGGCTCTTCATCTTCCTTGAGGTGCGCCGCCTGCCGCCCCACGCCTGTGCCGCGCTGCCGCCGGTCACCCCGTGATTAACATTCACACCCCCTGTCTCCACAGGCGATTTCTCACCGAGGTGGTGCGCCACTCGCCGCTGGCGGCAGCCTCTGCATTCTGCTCCCGTGCCGCTATCACAAGCTATGTTGCATCAGTTTGAGAGTCCGAGGGCAGACGTGTGCTGCGCAAGTGCCGCTCATGCCCGACCATGGTGGGAACCTGGTGAAATGTGTGTGTGCACTCTGCCTCATTCCCCCCTAGGGCCGTGCACCGACTGTGTCAAACGTGTTTCAGGGGCTGCGCCATACATGCTCACAGCAGGCAGCGCGCAGCGCCAGCAGAGTCGGTCGGCTGTGTACTGCACACATGAACCCAACCACCTGTGCGCAAGTGCCGCTCGTGCCCGCCCATGGTGGGGATATGGTGAAAGTTTGTGGGATACTGCACGCATGACCCCACCACCTGCACTCGGTGTTCCTTGATCGGGTCATCACCGTGCTGACAAACCGTGTTTCGTGACCCTCATCCGTCCCAGTCGGCGGCACATGCCGCAGACCGTGGCGGCGGGGGTGCGTGCCGACACCCTGGTGACCGGCGTGTGCTGTGCTGTGCAGCTGTACCCGAAGCTGACGGTGGGCATGGGCAGCATGTACGAGAGCGCGTGGTGGGCGCGGCTGGTGGCCGCGTGGGAAATGCTCATCTTCAACCGCTTCGTCGACGTCGAGGACGCGTGGCCCGTGCTGCTGCTGCTCGCCGCCGCCGCCGTCTGCGGCTACCGCTACTGGCGGCGCCGCGCCAACCTGGCGCGCCTCAAGCGCGGGCCGCGCGAAGGGGAGCGCGACCTCAACGTCTGATGATCGCACCAATACTGAGGTCGGTCCGATCGTGTCACACGACGGGCACCCCCACACCATCAGGCACCCGGATGGTCAACATGCCGTCGGCCCCGCCGCTGCTGCTGTGCTGCGGCCAGCTGCGTGCTGTGCGCGCAGCGCGGTGGCCCCACCTGCAGTTTGGAAGGCAAGTGCCGCAACTGGTTCAGCGCTGCGTGTATCACGCAGCACAGCGCATGCAGCACAGCACGCGGCGCCGGTATGCTGAGCCCGTGAGCCAACATAGTCTCGCAGCACACACGGCAGGCAGCACGCCTCGCTTCATGCAGCGGCCGGTCATCAGCATTGGCAATCCGGAAATGCCGCAGCTACCTGCCAACCCAGAATTCCTCCTGTGGCGCCGCAAGCATGTCAGAGTCCTCATGTACAGCCGCGGCTAGCCGCCGCGTGCCCACCTGTCCGCTGGGCACCACAGCCGCCGCTCGCAACCCGGACGAGCCTGTCCCCAGGGTGCCGCGTAGCAGTGTCTTCGAGGCAGCACAGCAGCACCCGCCGCTCACAGCATGCATAGCGCAACCAGCTCCGTATGCAGCACAGCCAGTGCAAGAGCCGCACCCAGCTGCGGCGCCTGCGCTCACCTCCTTCTGCAGCACAACGGCGAGGGCTGCCGCTGCAGCTGGGAGCGGCATCTTGCAACGCTGCGGAGCCTGCCGTTCGCCATGCAAGCGCATATGGCACAGTGGCATACCTGCCAGCAGACCGGGCACGCTGAACGCTCAGCCCGTCAATCACCTGGCTCGATGAGTTTGAGGCAGAAGCTGTGCCACGGAAGCGAGAAGCTGGGATCGCCTTACAGCCGCAGCGGCATCAGCTCAGCTCCTCTTTTAAGAGTGCTCAGATGTCCCACCATGCCCTGCGCCCACTCTGTGGCCCACACTGTGGCTCGGACGGCGGGCGCTGTCAGCCCCCCTGCGCCACACCGCGTTAGAGCGTTGGCACGCACCGTGGCTGCGCCATGCGCAACTGCTTTGCCAGGGCGGTGCATACAAGAACATCAGCCGAGTATGTCGGCCGCATGCGGCAGGCTGTCGGACGTCTGCAGCCGCTGTCCAATGCCCAGACAGGTTTGCCACTTGCAAGGGATGTTTGGCTACGCCCAGCTCCGGTGCACACCGGCAACAGTGGGTGCGCAACATTCCGGTGCCCAGCTCCGGTGGTGTTGCATCTGGGGAGTATTAGCTATCTGGGGCTCTCATAGCATTTTCTCATGGCTGCAACCAGCTCCGGTGGTGTTGCATCTGGGGAGTATCAGCTATCTGGGGCTCCCATAGCATCTTCTCGTGGCTGCAACCAGCTCCGGTGGTGTTGCATCTGTGGAGTATCAGCTATCTGGGGCTCCCATAGCATCTTCTCGTGGCTGCAACCAGCTCCGCGAGCAGCAGAGCACGCAGGCGTCCGCCACGCAGCACGCAGGCGTCCGCCGCAGCTGTGCCAGTCCGCAGTCATAGTTCGGGCAACACAGGCCCAGGCAGTGATCGCCCGAGCGGGGCGACCCAGCACAGCACAAGGGAAGCCGCGAGAGATGATAGCACAAGAGAAGCCGCGAGAGAAACGTCCAGCTGTCTGCCACAGAGGCACACCAGCTGGGCCACAGTACAGTGTCGCCTCCCATAGGCTTAGCAATTGCACAGCAGTTCAACCTCCCGAAGAACTAGACGCTTCATCCCATGCATCACAAGAGTGCATTATTTGCAGTCAACACCGTGTGAGGTACCACTGCTGGCGGTCAAGCAGCCTGGGCTGGTAATTCAGCTGTAGCAAGGGGGTTCAGCTGCCTTGACTGTCCTCAAGTGGCAGATTCGTTCTCTTGGTGCCAGAATAGGTCGGGCGGGCGAATCTCCGCATCTGCTCAATGGTCTAGCCTTGTTGATAGCTGCATGGAGAACAGGGCACAGCATGAATGCAGCTGCTGTCAACATAACATGTTGCCCTGTCAATTGTGCAGTCGGTCCGTCAAATTGTTTGGCTGTATGCGTTACTCTCGGTGCCAAGTTGGGTGCCAACTGCATGTCTAGACAGTTGAGGGAATCTACAACTCACTTCTTTACCTTGTTCTGCATTCTGTGCATCTGCACGTGTAAGTTCTAACTCACGCATGCAGTACTCTGCCATGTTCTGTGTTCATGCAATTAATTCTGTGCATGTATGCGTGGTAAGTGCGGACATGACACCGATTTCAAACTGCTTTTGTGTGGCCGATACATGAAATTGTAGTGCACCGAGTATCAATGACAGCATTCTCATGTCTGCCATCATTGTCACTACACATGCGTGGCCATGCAGCACAATGCACCCGGAAACAATATGCAGCACATTACTTGAACAGACATGTTGCAGCAAAGGAGCTCATGTGAACCTCCTGATTCACTTCACGGGAGCGTCTGTATTGGGAGGCTCCAGACCGGGTTGGCACATGACCTCATGCACGGGTACTGACAACCATAGAGCAGCATTTCATGCTTGTGCTCATCAGTTAGGTGACGTTGCTGGATTCAGCAAGAATTGCCGATATGCACGGTTTGTGTTTGCAAGTGTCTGTGAGTCATGGTGCACTCCTTTGTAACTATGGCGTGTGCATGGCGGACACATCAAATCCAGGTCACGATGAAATTGTTCAATGCGAGCCACCCCATGTCACTGCTCTCCCTGTCACTGCCCTCCCTGATGCTTTGCAGCCCGGTGGTAGCTGCTACTGCGCATACATCACCCGCTGTGATGGTTCATAATGGATTGGAAAAGAATTGAAACACATCGCTGCATGAGCTGGTCTCAGGTGATGGATGACCTGCTCATGCACACCGACCCCTCTGAAGAAGATGCCCAGCATGATGGTCTAGAATTCCTATGTGCAAACATGTACACAATGTCAACATCAACGGCAAACATCTGCCTTGCAAGCAGATGCATGGCCTGGCAGAGCATGGTGATGGAAGACAGGAGCATCCGTCTGCGCTTTGCGCTGCGGCCCGTCAGGTGACATGCCTGCCAGGTCCTCCGGCATATGTTCACAAGACAGCGCAGTTCATCATTCACGCTGTATGACAGACCTAGGCACTGATCCGCTGTCAAGGTGCTTCTGCAGCTCAGGCTGGATGAATCTATATGGGCTGGGACGCGTCTGCAAGCAGCATCAAGTGCCTTGACCTGATTGGCTGATCTTTAAATTCTGTTGACAGATGAAAGGTCTGATGGCGTTCATGAAGCTTTCATCCGACCTTGTTGCTGGGAATTATCTGGCATGCCCTGCTCGGCCTTGAGCTTGCGGACCTCGTCTTTGACTGCAGTCTTCAGCGCAGGTCTGTAGCCCAGCACGAAGAGGACATCAAGCCAGACAAAAAGTGGGCCAGTTAGAAAGGCCTGGATGAGGCTGTCTGTGAGGGCGGGCCTGCGCTTTTCGTAGATCAGGTGGCCTGGGTGCACTTGCATGTACCAGGAGAGGACCTGCAGGCCGAGAGCCCAGGCCCAGGCTTTTGGAACCTGCAAGCCACACGCAGAGCTGGCTTAGGGATACTGGATGGCGGATGGTGAATTTCGGGTTCTACAAATAGCCAAAAGAAACCGTCAATGCGCCTGACTGCTGCCCTGAAAGCACACACCGGTAGAGCGCGAAGCCTTAGCACTGCACCGGAACAGTGTTGGTGATAGACACAAGGGATAGATAAATTGGGTGGATAGATGGGGTGGCTCACCTCAGCCTGAACGTAATTCGCTGCGATGAGCAAGGGTATGGCAGTTATCGCGGCCCACAGAGAGCCTGCGACGGGGTCCCATACCGAATACAAAGCAATGTACAAAGCCACGATAGCATTTCCAATGCTAATGTCCCAGCTCCTGCACACGACCGCGTTCTGCTTGTTGGCGACATCGGTGTGTGTACTCTTCAACAGGCGTGTGGCTTGTGACACCCTTTCAGCGTGCGATCGAGGATATGGGAATTGAGCGTTGCAGATGTCGGTCAACGTGCCCGCTGAGAAACGCGCAGTGCCTGCGAAAAGCATCGGCATATGATCTCGACCCGCGTGGTTGAGTGTTTCGGACCTGTCCAGCCAATCTGGGATGCCTTCTGGGGCCAATCCCTCCTTGTAATCTCGCAACGATGGAATGTATGCCAGTAAGATCAACGTGGCCAAGAATATTGTGGGAACGAAGACGACATGGATTGCAATATTCACGGGATGCTCATGATACTGCGCGTAGAACACGAGCGAACGCCCAATGTAGCTGTCCAGGCAGGCAGGACCACGCTTCGAGCTCGGCACGCTATTGGACACTGATGATGAACACATTTTTGTCGTAGACTCTAATCGCAGATGTTTACCCGCGAGCCAAAATCAACATGTGATGTGAACACCCGCTGGGCAGCACACTGCGCTGGATCAAGCATAACAACGCACAGAAAACGGTGTTGACAGGCTCAGCCACCAGTTCAGTTGTAGTCCTGGTCGTGAGGATCGTGGTATAAAATGCATGATTGCGCTCAGTCCGGCAGGCGCGTAATGACGGTAATGGCTGAGCTCGATCTTGCGGGGCGCGCGGCTCCCCGGCAAGCATTCGCGCATGTGGTGGCCGTGCGCACATCTGCACTGAGGCATCATGTGACAAATCCATGTTTTTCCTGTTGGAGCATGCGCTGTGGAAGGGACAATGGTCTTGCTGTCCAGCGCCCCTGGGTGATCCCCCGCTCATGCAGAAGCGGCCAATTTCGAGCAGCTCGTGAACACATGCAGACTGATTAAGATGATTCGTCATGTGTTGTGAATGCTCTCATGAGCATGCGATGCAACGCAGTAAATCATGTCTAAGGTTGAAGCACTCCTACACACGAGAGAACGTGACTGCTCACGTGTAGTTGCTGGGTGTCAGAATGCCTGCTTCACACAGCACAGCGACCCGGACACCTCTGTCAAGCCCCTTGGAAGATGCTCAACGGAGCTGGTTTTGCCTCGGCGCCACGAGCAGGCAGCCTTCCAGCTCAGCTGGCCCCGGGGAGGCTGTACCACTACACCAGGACTTTGTGTTACACTCAGGTAGATCAGGCCCCAGCAGCGCCAAGAGAAGGAAGGTCTGTGTGCACAAGTGTTTGCTCTCTGATCTGGTCTTGCCTCACCTCTATCTTGTCACCTCAATCTTCTGCATGCAAACCTCAGCAGAAAATGCGTGAAGCAAGCTGGGAGCAACGAAAACATTGTCATCTCGTCTAACAGCCTCGCCACTATCCTGGGCCATGCGAATAAAAGCGCCTGGGCTCACATACTGCCAAGGGGTGAAGCCATAAGGTGACGCGCAGAAATAGACTCGCAAAGTGCAACAGACCTTCTGTGTGTGTTTCACTTGATCTGATCGGAGCAATTGCTTTCGGCCTCAGTGCCAAAAACCGTTTGCTGGCCCATTGCCGTCCGCCCAACCAATCAACCGAACTATTCAACCCAAAACTGGCCCTGTACAGCCATGGCCGCATTCCACCATCGGGCAGTGCTTCTGCTTCTGTCTGAGTTCCTTCTGCTTGGCATCTTTGCCGGCTGCTCCCGTGCTCAGGAGGCACGCCCACCCCGGAACTTTGACAACATCATCAGCTTTGGGGGCACAGGGAGACCAGGTGGGCGCCTTCCCGTACATGTACATGCAGGGCCAGAGCAAACCAACAGAAAGGCCCTGTGGCATAGTGCTTACCCTGGTGTATGTTGACATGTCAATTCTGCCTTGAGTTTTGCCTTGAGCATCCTCTCTGCAGACCTCAAGAGTTCGGTTGAAGATTCGTGTTAAGAAATAGTTATAAATTTATTGCCTGTCGACCCATCATTGCTGCCTCCGAAGTGAGTGACACACTGCAGGGTGTAGATATGTGGATATGGGGATAATGCAGTGACAAAGAGCAAGAATGGTGGTGCCACATTTACCACAGATGCCTGGCTAGCCTGCCATGCACCATATAGAGGACCAAACTTAATTCAATTTACACCATGCCACTTGACACATGGCACGCTTGCACCTGACTTCAGCAAGTAACTCTCCCAAAGCCAAGCTTGCACTGTCCAGCCAGGCCATGCATGATATCCATACCCTGCCTGTCTCAGTGGGCCTGGAGTCTCTGCTGGAATTTCATGTTAATTACCGGCAACTTTATGTTAATTTACAGCAACGTTGAACGGCCACAGTGCACAGCATCAGTGCATGTGACTGACGGTGCACGGCGGGCCTGCTGCAGACAAGTGCTGCACGGCTGACGCGCCGACGTGCTGCGGCAGGACGTGCATGGACTTTGATGGAGCCTTTCCCGACGGCTGCCCCGTCAAGCAGGCGTGCTGTGTCCCGCCTGACGAGGAGCCCACCTTCGACGACTGCTGCGACCTGTACAACGAGTGCTGTGGCGCGCAGTGCATCGGCAACTTCTGGAGCTTAGCCATTACAGCTGTCTACCATGACTGCTCACCCGTGGAGGGTGGCTGCTGTGATGCTGCTGCCGCGCCAGCCTCAGAGGGTGCTGATGCCCCTGCGTCAGAGGCGGCCGATGCCCCGGAGTCAGAAGCTGCTGATGCCCCGGCGTCAGATGCGGCAGAGGATCTGGACTGATGCATGCCCGTGAAGCATGGTCGAGAGCGGCTGTGCGCGACGCATCGCGACGCTGGCGCCTGTGGCAAGTGCAGCAGAGGCGTCAACGGGGAGAACGCTTCAATCAGTGCAGGCCAGAAGCGTGTCTTCATGGTGTCCTGCGCCAACTGAAGAGGACCTGATCGATCAGGGCACATCATGTACGCACACGGGCATGCTTTTGTGTTGGCTTGAACGCACCGCTCGGAGGAGTCCGGACTGGCGGGTTCCAGCCTGCTGGAGGCGCTGAGGGGCAATCGAGGCGCGGGGCTCACCTTGGCAGCCTGTGCACGCCAGGCTGGCGGTGCGGGCTAGCCAGGCAAACATCATTGTATATAGGCTTGCAGGCGTAGGGTGAGTGCGGACGGGAGTGTGTGGAGGGCAGAGTGTAGAGGGCCGAGTGTGGGCCCGGGGGAGCCCGTGCACAGGGCGATGGAAGAAAAATGGGGCGGCTTAAGCTAGTTGACACATGCATGAGCAGGTGGATAGCTGTGGAATTACTGTCTCGTACGAGACGTCTTTAGGTGATGTTCAAGGATGGAGCAGGCGCGCAAGGGGCGCAGGGCAGGACGCAGGGCACTGAACTTGTGTTGCCAGATGCATCTACTACGAGTTGAAGTAGAGAAAGAATTGTTAACAGGCGAGAGATAGATAGTGTAAACTGTATGTTATAAGTTAAACTGTATATTATTACTTAAACAGGCAAGATGATAACATTGAGGGGGTGGAAAAACTGAGAGATACGTCACAGAGGGGTGAAATGAGGGGTGAAAACTTGGTGTACTACAGAATATATTGTAAACACCCCCTGTCTCAGGCCAGGCATCACTGGCATGAGCCGACACCTGCAACTGTAAGATGGCGCATGCCAAGGCTTGCTGCCAGCTAGCATGCCAGCCGTGGGGAAGTGTGCGCTGAGCAAGGCACTCACCATGCACAAGTCCACTGTGACCACACTGCACACATACGCACACCTTGGCGCTGCAGTCCCCATGGGCGCTGCAGCCCCCATATTGCAGCACTGAGTGCCTGTGCATAGCCTGAACACCAGTCTATGATAAACTGCGCGATGATACACTGAGTCAGTGTACTGTGTGTTTGTGCGGCCAGTTGTGGTGTTCCTTGTGATCCTCGTGAGTGCGGTTCATGCTGATGCGAAGGGCAACCGTGCTTCTTGTGACTGTTTGTCTTGTTCCGTGCTGTCTTCCCTCGGCGCTGTTGGGGCCTTGATCTATCACAAGTGTAACACACATGCGCACAGCCACAGCTGCCTCAGGCAAGTAGTGGTTAGCGCGGCTTGCATCCGGCGCATGTCGGACGCATTTTGCTCTGCTTGCCGGGCGATCATCATCTAGTGATTCAGGCAGTGGGATGGATGCACTGTTGGCTCCACAAGCTCGGTACTCACTCTGCAATGGCTGATTGATTTTTTGCATTGACTAAGGCTGCACCGTTTTGATGTTGGTGTTTGCGTGACCGCTGTTTTTTTCTGAGGGCTCTCGAGTCAAGTGAAAAAAAATCATGAAAAAAGCGGAAAGGGGCACTGTGTTGCGCCCCAGTCGCAGATACTGAACACTATGACTTCAAATAAGAATGTATACGTGCTCAGAATTGCTTTGTACTGCGTTGCGTGACCTCTGGCAGAGGTGCCGACTATTCTCGCTGGCACGGCGCCGAGGAACGCACTCGTGACCACTCCCTAGGTCGAGACTTGGCCAAACTATACTTATTTATACTCTTGTCTGCGAGAATCGCTTCCATAACACGCCTTTTGGCTGCTCAATCGGTCGCGCAACGACAATGTCGCGTCCACTCATCCTACGAGCGCTGGGACCAGACGGTCAACGCCTTGCGCAGAGTCTAGTACGTGATGTAGCTCCAGAACGCAGTATACGTGATAAATTATAATATAAATTAACTACTTGAGATCGATCGGCGGAGTACCACTTCATGCATGGCCTTTCCTCACGCAGGCTCCGCAGCCAACGATGGCGTGAAGTTGCCTGACCTAGATATGTCGTTGGAGAGTGTAGACCAACTATGCCTCGACCTGGGCCACCAAAATATTGGTGTCCTGCAATTTCGAGTGGGTCAAGCGCAGCCTGTGGTCTTTGGGGCTGCACCAGGCGGTAATGCAGCAACCAATGGCACTGCAGTGATGGCACGTGGCCATGCTGCTTATTCTAGGACGGCAAACCTTCCGTGCGAAGAAGTGGCTGCATTTCTGCAACCACATCTGCCGAAGGGGATGCTGGCACAGAAGCTATGCAAGCATGTGAACGAAATGGGGGCGTCATTCCTTGTTTCTGAAACTGCTACATTCCGCCAGCAGGTCTTCATCGCAGTCAATCAAGTGGTCTGTGACTCCGCAGCTGTCTGCATCACTGCAGCATGACCTTGCATCCCACACAATCGCCATCATATCTGGCTTCCGTGCATGCGAGCACCTGTTGGGTCAGGAACGCACTGCCAGGCCAACGGTGAACACCGTGACTTACACATGTGGGCAATGCATGTGGGCTGATGTATGCACAAGTGGCTTGGCATAATTGATGGTGCTGAGTCGTAATTGAGAGCAATAAGACAATTTTGCAAGACGCTGTGTACACATACATCAATGTAAGAGTGCTATGCCAGCTTTTCAGCTTCATTGGCATAGATCCCAAGCTTTTCAACCTTATTTTATTTTATTCGCAAATTTTTTTTTCTGGGCCATCGCCCCGTCACGCAAACACCAACATCAAAACGGTGCAGCCTAATCGCTTCTGAGTCTGTGTCAGAAGACCAGTCCCAAGCATGCTGCATTGCCAGTGCCGTGATGGTCCCTTGTGTCGCACCAACACAAGCTGCCACGTACGGGAAGCGCCGTACCTGGGGCAGCAAAGGGCAGCAACCATCGGGCAAACACCAGTCTGGATGAGACTTCCGGATGCAAATGCGCAGTACTAGTCACAGATGGCAGCTCAGATAAGAAGCTTTTCACATGTACCATTGCCAATCCGGATCATGAAGTGCATCCCGCTTGCATCAGACTACCTTGTATCACGATTGCTGAGTCTGGGCGATGAGACCAATGGCGACGCTTGCCGACGCACGTTGAGCATAAATTGCAGACTTTGTCACCATGGGATATTTAGCAGCCATGAATTCCATTCGTGGTTGCGAGGTAAACTGCAGAGGCTGCATCTGGGGGTTTGGCATGGCAGATGTCCAACATGACGTCAGATGGTAGGCATGACCACTGCAGGGCGTTGCGGTTCATCCAAGCAAGCGACGACGTGCAGAGATATGGTTGAATCGGCAAAAATACTGCAGATTGTTGTGGAGGTCGCATCGGTACTGGTCATACGTGCAGTTGACGGACAAGCATCTACTTTGATCAGCACATCGACAGCGGCTATCGACGAACAGGTCGGCAGATGAAGATCATTGGTTCATGATGAAGGCGCAGGAGCAAATTCTTTGTAATGTGTGCACACGCGCGTGGTCCCGATCCGGATCGATCCATACGAACATGATGCAGCAATGCATGGCAGCGCTGGCAGTGCAAGGCGCGCGTCGCGGCACGGCGAGGTGCGCAAGACTAACGTGGTCTTGCCAAGTGTCAGAAGGCCAGCTTCCTTGCGACAGTCCTGGAAAGCTGACGCTTCCCTGTTACCCACTCAAGGATCTCGATCAACCAATATTGGGCCAGTAATTAATGCCTCGGCCTGGTCAAAGCACAAGGTCTTCCGTGCGCACAGACCCGCACCCACGGGGCGTGCCAACACTACGGCACTAGGTTGTCGTGCATTATTCATGTGGATTCCCGATCAGGTCGCCACGGGCCATCTTGCAGACGTATTACGCGAACATCAGCAGTCATGCAGAGCCCTTGAAGCCACCTCCTGCCAACCATCTGCTAGCAAATCTTGTCTGCAAATCTTCTCACCTCACCTCAAATTCAGGGCTCTGGCAAATATATATGCCAGCACTAGAGCAGAATCTATATTTGTCACATCCACGAACAGCATCAAATCTGCCCACTACTGATCTGCACACACTGCTAGCAGGCTTCTTGCGAGGATATCACTCTGCCTCTGTGTTCTACAACAGCGCATAGCTGCAGAGCCTAGCAAACATGCTTGTTCGGCTCTCTTCCCGGGCAGCGCTGCTGCTGATGTCTGTGCTGCTGGTGCTGGGCCTCTTTGCAAGCTGCGCCAGCGCTGATCGCGGCTTTGACTCAATCATCTCCTTCGGGGGAAAAGGCGAGCCAGGTGTGTGTCTTCTCCCTCATGAAGGCCTAGTGCAGACTGGGCAGCGATGAAGTCATGTCCAGGGCCACTTCGCCATACAGCAGTCATGTAAATGGAGGCATTGCACACCTCCTCACGTGAGGTGGCCAATACCTACGATGTCGTCGAATGATGCGGTAAACGCAAGCCTTGAGTCCTCATGGCTTGCCCTGATATCCAACATCACACTCACACTGCGCAACTGGATGGCCTTGGCACTCCCTTCGACACCTGACACAACTAGCAGCAGAAAGGCCAGCAGCAGCAGACACAATTTTCTCCGCGTTCAGCATACACACTGCAGGTATACACACTGCTACACACTGTTACACTGTTCAGAACACACACTGCAGATACGGTCGTATGTTGTGCGTGCTCCTTGCTCTTTGCTTGCGGACCGAAACGTGCCCCACCTTGAGCCATGATAGCCAACACTTCATCCGTCACCGATTGGTCCCAACACACCGAATACTGGGCGCCTGTTGCAGATGAGTGCTGCACAGAGGAGCTGCCCTCGTGCTGCGGCAGGACATGCCGGACCCGCGCCGACGCCTTGTCGGGGCCCGCATGCCCTTCAAAGCGAGCCTGCTGCACCCCGCCTGAAGAGGAGCCCACCTTCCCTGACTGCTGCGACGTGTACAGCCGCTGCTGTGGCGACCGCTGCATCCCGAGCTACCGCAATGTCGCCACCGGCGTGTACTACGATTGCACCCCCGTGGAGGGAGGCTGCTGCGGCGTCCCATAGCTCGAGGCGGAGGAGCCGCGTGGCGTGCTCCAGACCAGCAGCACAACAGACTATCACGTTGCTGATGCCGTCATAGTCAGTGTTGGCTCCGAAGATTTGTATAACGATGGCTCTGTGCAACCCAAGCTGGTCCAGGCGGCCGGGAACTTCGTCAAAGCTAGATGATGGACGAATGTCTCGCACAGACTGATCGCACTGAAGATACTGTGTGAACTGATACGTTTGAGAGTACATGCAGAGTCTTAAACAGCGTATACCGGGCGTTTGCTTGGGTTTTAAGAGTGTTTTGTGTGTCACCAGAGTATTGTGTTTTTGATGCAGGCTGCAGTGACGCTGCACGTCACCTTACGAATGATCAGCTTCATAGCCGCAAAGCGAAACAGCTGTTGATTGTTTGCATCTATAGAAGCAGCGCCCACTGTGCCGCATTCATGCATTTATGCTATTACAGGCAATCGCAAAATCCATGAGCTGCAGCAAATGCGGCGTTCGCTTACACCAGCACTCCACAAACGACCCGCACAACAAGATGTCCACACAAACGGAGCCCTTTGTCATGGAGGCATCAATAACCCGGCACATCGTGCACCGTGCCAGGCTACTTGATGCACGAGGACATGGTCAACCGGCTGCCATGGGAGACTGCTATGAAGCACCCATGGGACATACGACGCTGGCCAAGACACAAATGTAGAACACGACATTGCCTGACACAAAATTTCCAAACACAAACTGTATCCTAGCATCACCGGGCGCCATGGCAGTCAACCGACAGGCACAGCAGAGGCTGCAGAGGTGCAGTTGGGTGGGCTGTGAGAATGGCAATCAGCTTAATAGGATCTGACTCCTATCAGCTTGTGCAAGATATGGCACTTACAACATTACGGCAGGGAGATTGTCAATGCATCGTCGATGCAAGCGGCCTCACCACAAGCCAGTATTGCGTTGAGTAGGTAAGGGCGCGAGACGGAACAGGTGAGCGCTTCCAACGAATGATTCGCAACTGGTAGCACTCTACTTCACAGTCTAATCTCTACATCACTCTTCTAGACCAGGTATCGCGAACGCTGGGGACGACAATGGCGTACACCCGGTGTCGGACGCGGTGTGACCCACACGATGGACGAATGGCCGGTGTGAGTAGCACTCCTACTTGCGATCATACCTGTGTAGCTTTCTCAGCTGCAGTTATCGGACGTGCGGCGGCAAAAACTTATCCCCCGTTGGACATGCACGATCGGGTGGGCCCCACGTGGGTGCACTACATAATGCACCCATGCATAGCAGCGCTGACAGCAAAGGGATCATCACGAGACGGGTGTGTGTGCACAGCCTGACATGGTGGTTCTGAGTGTTGGGATGCCAGCTTCCCTATGGCCATGTTGCATCACTAACATCCTTCAAACGTCTCACCCCCGGCCCGTGCCACTCAACGTCTCCTCAGTGCTACAAGAATATATACGACCCATACACTAGCCATCCCAAAAGAGATGATCAATTCCCGGGATTAGGCTCTTCAGACAGAACTGCTGAGACCCGGGACACGCGACCCCCACTCCCGAGAGCGCTTGTTGTGCAAGTATCTGCTGCAGACGCTTCCAGCGCCCCTGAAGCCACTCGTGAACTCACATTTACAAGCCCCCTCATCACCTGGACCTGTTGCAAATATAAACGTCTACTCACCGACTGCTAATGATGCTACTGTCCTGGGCAGGCCTCGGACTGACTTCATTGCTCTCACCCATGCAAATCATCCCCTCCATTCCACACAACTCCACACAAGTAGTCAACCCGGCCACCAGCGCCTTCTCCCTGTCATGATGGCACAGCTCCACTCTCGGGTCGTTCTGCTGCTGATGCCTGTTATCCTCCTGCTTAGCCTCTTGGCAGGCAGCGCTGGAGCCACGGAGCGTGTACATCCCAAGGTGTTCGACATCGTGGCCCCTCCCAAGCGAGCATCGGCAGGTGAATTCCCCCTGCTGCATATGTCCAGCCAGGCCAGAACCTGGGCAAGTTACCAGGCATGCCACAAATGGCAATGGTAGCTCGTGGCACCGTGCATGTTGCCGCTTGCGTCCAGCCGGTTGTCGGGGTTGGGGTGCTTGCTTGCTTGCTGTTGCCTGGCTTACTGGGCTTCTGCGTTGATTGCATTTCAACACTAATGGAAATTATCATATCATACATGTACATGCAGCTGAGTGCCATGTCTCATTTGGGCTGATCCCAGCTGTGCACATGCATGACCTGCACCACATGTGCCATTGAGTGAGATGTACATGCATGCATGCCCAGATGGCAAAGGAGGCCTCCTCCGAAGGGGTATTGGCAGCTGCATGCTGGCTGTTATTGAGATGCTGTGGGGCTCATGCTGCAGATGAGTGCTGCACGGCAGAGGCCCCCGAGTGCTGCGGCACGACATGCAAGACCCGCGCCGACGCCTTGTCGGGGCCCGCATGCCCTTCAAAGCGAGCCTGCTGCACACCACCTGATGAGGAGCCCACCTTCCCCGACTGCTGCGACCTGTACACCCGCTGCTGTGGCGACCGCTGCATCCCGAGCTACCGCTACGTCACCACGCATGCATACTACGACTGCACCCCCGTGGAGGGCGGCTGCTGCGGCGCGCCGGAGCCGTAGCTGTAGCCGGAACACGCGTTGGATGGTGGGCGTTAGCCCGAACACGCGTTGGACGTGAGGCGTAACTGAAGTAAGGTCAAATTACATCCTGGACCTTGAGCGCGTGCCACGCTCACGTGAAGAAGCAACGCTTGCGGCGTGTGCTGCGATGATGGTCGACTAGGGAGTAGCATAGCACTGTGCAGGTATAGCAGGTGCTATAGACGCACTGTCATTGTGGTGACCGCATCAGGGGTCAGACGGAGCTGATGTTGCGGGCTCCGATGCTAGTGCAGAGTGTTGAATTTGAGTTGTTTGTGTCGAAGCTTGTGGGTACAAGCGGGCGGGGGGGGGGAGGGTGTGTCCCAGGGTTGTCATGCTGGATTGGTTGCGTTGCAAGGTGTTGCTGTGTTGTGGTCATGGTAAGACTTTGGCCAAACTCGGTGAATAGACAAACAGGAATATGCATGTACAGTCTTCCCTCGATTAACCGGTGCTCTGCAATCCGGTTCCCGGTTTAAACCGGCCGAAAGTGGAGGGGACAAACCACCGCCATACGAATTTGCCCGCCTTTATCCGGTCCCGCGTTATCTCGAGACTTTTTAATCCGGCCGGCCGGGCTACCCTCCTTTGACCAGTGAAACCCATAATTCTGTTCGCTTGGGCACAATATTCAGCTAATAACTTTATCATAAACCTTATTTATGCTCTCGCGAGTCGCTATCTGCTTGTCATCGTGAAAAAAATGTATTGTGTTGCGCCATGTCAGCAGAACAGCGCCCTGCAAAGGCGCGAAAATGTGCACACTACGCCTTCACTGCGGAAGAGAAAAATTGGCGAGATTGTCCGCTTTGTGACAACGGACGGCACGCTCGAGGCGGACTCGGATGAGGACGACAGCGATCAGTGCCCTGCATCCAACATGACGTGCGAGGAAGCAGCAGAGGCAGCAAGGCGCTGACGTGAATATCTAATGTGCTATACATGTGATTTCAACGTGAAAAACATTGCTGAAATGGAAGACGTGGCTCGAAGACTCGCGCATTTGACACTGGTGACCAAAAACAGGTCACGCTGCAAAACATATGGCAAGTATGCTGATGTTATGTATTGTACTCTGTACATATCGTCATTTTCAGTTTATTCTGCTAGCTTCAAGCGTTTTGGCCGGACACCTGCGAATTATCGGGTTTGTACACGCTAAACCGGTCGCAAGCCCATCCGGAGCGTTCGACCGGATTAACGTGGGACCGATTATCCGGTTCCCGTCTTAAACCGGTCCATAAGTGAGGGGTCAGTAGTGGTCGGTTAATCGAGGGAAGACTGTACAGTCGCCACTGTAGGACATAGCCCATGTGAGCCATAGCCACAGGCTGTGCAGTGAATGCACTGAGATGCGCATCGTGGTCATCGCAGGTGGCTGTGGCATGGTGTACACACACAGCACAGTCGCACACTTTACACTGAAAGGGACACTTTTCCTGTCGGCATAGTTCACCATCACCATTCTTATTGCACAGGTTTGTCAGATCGTTGTGAGCTCTGGAGGCTGGTGGCGGCTGAAAGTCGTGCACGCACGCATGCTCACCACACACGCAACCACACACGACTGGCGCATAACGATAATCTGTAACCACGCACGCACGCTCACACTCAACACTGTAACTCATGCTTGCTCAGATGCCGTCGTACGGCAGCCGCCCGCGGCCACAGGAAACCTCGCCATTGCTGGAGGTGGAACGAAACAACACTGTGGCTGAAATGAAACGAAACGTGCACCCCACGGCACATGCAAGGCGCCCACTCTGCCGCGGTGATCAGGCATATCAAAGCCTCCGCCAGGTGATGATGTCAGCCAGTGCACATATGCGATATTTCACATATCATATGTGTACTGTGAGACCACGAAACTGTCCCAGATACGAGTACTGCCAGTGAGCGGCCCGAGGCCACTGCAGGCCCCGGAAACCAAGCTCCGGAAACCAAGCTCAAGCCGGGCTGCACATCCGGTTCTGCATCCGACACCAGCGCTCACACATGACCGGTGAAACACAGCGCCGCACAGCACAGCACGCAGATGCCATCTGGACACAGCACTTGCGGCTGCTGCCTGCTCAGGCTGCTGCGCATGCAGTGCACAGCATTTGCGTCAGAGGAGGCGCCAGGGAGGCTGCCGCCACGTGCCGTGTCTACAGGTCGGCCTCGAGCTGATCGTTCTCTTCTTGGGGAATGGCAGCAGACCACTCCTTCCATGACCCTACACGGCAGCACGCATGGTCAGTGCTGGCATGATCAGCCATCGGCATGCAATTCACAGGTTGAATTGAGGGGAAGGCGGGGGCGGGGGAGGGTGGGGGCTTGGCGAGGAGAGGAGGGACGGGGGAGGGGGCACAAGCATAGCGGCCTGGAAGGCTCGGCCATGGGTACCGTACTCCCACTAAGTACTGAATCCCTCATCTCTGAATTGTTTGCTGTGCATTTCCAAATACAACAGCTTTGATGGATGCTTTTTAACAGCAGTTGTCCGACAATGCCAATAATTTGCCAGTACAGGGTAAGCACTCGCCAGGCAGAATTTGGGGTGTGGTGGGGAGGGAAGCGGGCGGGGGGCGCACCAGCGTAGGTGGCGGTTTCAAAGCCGGCCCAGGTGAGGACGGCGTTGAGGAAGGAGGCGCGCACGCCGCGCGTGCAGTACGCGATGAGCGACATGCCGTCGCGGAAGCCGAGCGAGAGCAGCGTCGCGCGCACCTCGTCGCGCGGCCGCAGGTTGCCGTCATCCTGGAACGCGTCCCGCCAGTGGTACGACCGCGCGCCGGGAATGTGGCCGCCGTACGCTGCACAGCACACAGCATGTCACAGCACAGCACAGCATGCCGCAATGCAGCCAGGAACGCTGCAGTGTAGGATTCGGTTGCGCACGGCCCACGCAGTGCAAGGCTTGCATGTCACTGAGCAAGCCATGCGTGTAGCATTGCCGGAAGCTATATCAGTTGTATAGCACCGAGGTGGTAGGTCGCGGCAGAGCCTCCGGAGAAGCGATGGAGGTCGTCAACGGAGTTCGGCGTTTGGCAGCGGAGGAGCCTTAGACAGGGAGGGGGTGTAGAAATTTCAGTTTTCTTCCATTCTCTAGAGGAGTGGCGCACCGTTGTTGTAGGGGTTGGCGCCGTCAAACTCTCCGAGTTCACGGGCGTCCACGATGAACACAGACTCCGGGTCCTCCTGGATGGTCTGCCGCAGCGTCTCGGTGTCCGTGAAGCGCGACGCGACCGGCCGCGCCTCAAAGTCACCGGCCTCTCCGCTGCGCGCTACCCCCTGCACGCACAGCGTGTGAGTGTGTCTTGCTTGCCATGCATGAAAAGGGTGCCCTGACGAGCTGCATGCAAGGCCTGTGGTTTTGTGATAAGTACAGGTTGCATATCTGCGGGTCCTGTTGCACTGCGTGCCAGGCAAGGGTTGTCAGTGTTGATGAAGAGCGGTGAGCGTGATCAGAACATGAGTTGGCAACATGGGAGAGTGTCTCGGGTGATTGGGGACGACATACTGGCCACCTGCTTCAGCAAATGGATCCAACACTGCTAGTTGTGAATGGCAACGGATCAGGGAATAGCTGGCATCGGTACTGAGGGCGGACAGTTTGCGCCACACAAAGCATGCAGACTGTCTTTGAGCCACCGTGCATGTTGCTGCATACGGGGATGGAGCCGCGCCTCGCCCTTCCGGTCGTCCCAGGCCCAGATACCTCCGTACAAAATGTACGCCTCGGTATGGTTGAGCCACCTGAGCTGCCACCAGATGCGACCTTCTTCGCCCCAGTAGTTATCGGCGGACCAGCCCCCGTACACAACAACGGGCCGGTCGTTGAACACGCCGCGACTCCTGAAGTCAGCGGCGATATCTTCCGGCGACTTCAGGACGCCATCCTCCAGAAAGTCCTCCCAATATGCTCTGACGGACCCAGGAATCGACTTATCCAGGCCTGCTTCCGTCCGAAACGTTGCGTCGCTCCTCCGAGCGTCAAGCACAGTAACGCCTCGTTCATCATTCATCAACCCAACAAGATCATCAATGTACATGAAAGGATACGATACTGTTGCATTATTGAGGTTGAAATTTGGCTCATCCGCCTGCCACGGTTTGGTTTCGAACAAGACAATGGCCGCGATGCCGACCCCCAGCAACAGCAGCCCGATTCCCCACAGAATAGGCGTCCACCTGCAGCACTCCTGCCACGATGAGAAGCCTTGCCACGCATTTGCACCGACATGACGCAACCGGGCGAGTGCTGCAGGGAGAAGGAAGGCAGCAGCAAGAACCTGACGCGGCTTTGCAGATACGTTTGACATGGGAGCGCACCATGCAAAGCAAAACAAGCAGCCTATCGTCAAATTCCTCTTTGTATGCTTGTCGGCTTTCGAGCTGGCGTCCGACGCCGTGAGGTCCACGGCTGTGAACGACTCATCGCTCACTCGCTTCCCGTCGCCGCCACCAGCTGGCTTTCCATCCATCGTAGATGACAGATCTCAATAAAGACTATAAGTAGGCGCAGGAATTACTGTGGATACCGAATGTGCTCGTGGATAGCGGGATAACTTGTCGCTGGCAGCGTCGCAGCAGTAGTATTGCACAGATGTCACAAGGGTCGGCCCGGATGCTCACGACAGGATCAGCATCAGAAGCGTGAAACGCATCATTCGTTGCAGAATAAATGTGTTTCCGCGGGCTGATCAGGTGGGCGTTAGGCAAGCAACAAGCCCCTCTCGTCATTCTCGCAGCATGGTTTACGGTGTTGCATGCATGGGGCTTCCATGCGTCATGACTGTACCTCGCAATGTCCCGATCCCAGAAATGTGGCGGTCCCAGATCTAAGTCGTTCATAGTGTCGCACGGAGATCAACGCAGTGCTCAGCACATCAGCGCACTTCCTCAAGGGCAATAGCAAACAAGCAATTATCTGAGTCCCAGTGCGTGTCGTGCAGCTCTAGATCTAGTGATGCTGAGGTGTGCGTTGTGTATATAAACGCAGTACATGTGCTCGAGTGGTGCGCACTGCAGGCTTCGGGAGATCTAGAACTGGCTGTGGGTGTTACACGGAGATGAACGCAAGAGCCCGGCAGCGAGGGCAACAGCAGGAAAGCAGACAGCCAAAACCCCCTCGATAGCAGACAACAGTAACAAGCAGCAACTGTCCCGGGAGAAAAGCCACAACGAACCTACACAGCCGACACAACCACACCCACGCATCCACACACACGCACACTCCCGCACCCCACCTGGCTGTGGGTGTCATATGTGCCGCTTGTCATATGTGCCGCTTGTCATATGTGCCGCCTGTTCGTACGGTCCCCACCTGTCAGTGCGGGACGTCAGTGCACATGTGGAGGCCGCTGCTGGCACCGCCGCTGACGGGGGTGGACCCGTCACACTTCGCAACTCCGACGCCCGGGCTGGCATCACCGCTTGGGCACGGCAACAGCGCTGTGTTGGCGCTCCCGTCTCTGCCGTGGCGCTCGGGCCCCTCGCTGGCCGCCTGAGGAAACGTCCGCGCCCGCCCCCTGTCCTGCGAAATCCGCTCGCTCGGGGGCTTTGCCTCCCGGACTCTGGTGTTGCGCCGTACACGCGGTCCCCGTCCTGCGTTGTCTACCCCATTCTGTCACTACGTTCTTCTCACCTTCCTGGCGATTACGCTGTGCAGTATGGCGATGCGCGCTCCCCCCATGCGTGTCTCCTCTGTGAGTGCGAAGTGTATGAAGCGCATGCTGGCTTGTGTGTTGCTGATCCGCGTGAGCACAGGTGGCGCCACATCGAACATCTCCTTCTGTCGTGCCCTTGCGTTCACCCCCCCGAGGTTTGTCGTGGCGCGTCCTGTCTCCGGTCTGACCTCCTGCGCGCTGTGGCTGGTGATGTGGCTGCGCATGCCGTTGTCGATCGTGCTTTTCCGGTTACGCCCGACTGTGATGGTGTTTTGACTGCGTGCACTGTTCCTTTCCTCCTTGACCCAGCGGCTGCCCTGCCCTCGTGTGTCTCCCAGCCCGTTCGTGGCCTCTGCTGTCGCCTTGTGGCCGCTTTCCTGGCTGGCACGGGTTCCCGGATTTCTGCCTTGTGCTCGTCTGAGCCTGTTGCTGTGCCGCCTGTGTGGCTCCCGCGTTGGGCCCGGCTGCGCGTGTGGTCGTCTGATTTGTGCGCGTTGCTTGAGGTTGCGTGTGTTGACCGTTCTTCCGCCCCTGTCCGCAGGGGCGCTGTGGCCGATGCCCGTTTGGGTTTGGCGTGATTCCCGATTGGTTTTTTTTTTTTTTTTTTTTTTTTTGTTACAGACAAGCAATGCATTGCAATGTTCAGATGTGTGGTACCACGCGTGGCCACGTGCGGTGCACATGTGTCGCGCTGCGAACCTGGCGGTGTGCACATGAACAGTAGTGCGAACGGTGCGATCACGACGGCGACTCGACTTACATGCAATTACGTCAACCGTGCACCGCGGTGTGCACGTGTCCGCCGTTCGCGAAATCCCAGTCGGAAGCGTTGCAGACCAGCGCTGCAGCGCCGGCTGCTTCGATCTCGAGAGCTCATGGGGTTAAAACTCCACATGCCTGAATGTGCGCATACTTCACATATGCATGCCAGAATGTGCACAACGCATGCGCAGAGATAGATGTTGGCGAACCCTGCTGCGAGAATTGATTGGCGCGCCGACACCGGTACCGAGTCTTCAGGAGCAACAAATCTGCAGCTAGAAACCAGTGAACAGTTCAACCAATTTGGCACAGTGTACTAGTGAGCTAGCTAGATCTATAGAGAGCTCATTGCATTGCATACCGGCCGGGTTCCCAGGCGACGCCGCGGTTGA
>JALKAD010000013.1:199667-220858 GCA_024500015.1 Ulva compressa | reverse complement strand
AAACGAACCACATGTGAGGGCTCATTCCAGGGCTCATTCAGTCCTAGACGTGCAGATCCACGGCAAGTGACTATGACATGATGTTTGACATCATGAATCCGCTGTGATTATGATTGCCATGCAGAAGTGATCTTTGATTTGGAATAATGCAAGAAAGCAACAACCATGGTGCAAGGCCGATCCGAGCTGGCCAGCGTCATGGAAAGCTGGAGCGTATCCACACCTGGCTCTTTCGCAAATATGCTCCAGGGCAATTTCCAGGGCACGTCTCTGAAGAGGACTGGCTGTGGAGCTGTGCAGATCTGTGCAGGCTCTATATATGGACTAGTCGCCCACAGCCGAGCCTGTCGACTCCCCATCGCCAGCAGTAACATTGTGAAAGCGAATCAAAGATTCGGTATGGTAATATTGGGATGCGTGTGGCAGTGACGGAGGTGTAATGTGGAAATCAGAGAACTCCAGCCTGAAGCTGGGGCTAACCAGTTGCACCGGCACAACGGCATGTACATACACCTGTAGGTCGTCACCAGAACAAGCCTGCGCCTACCTGGATCAGGTGTCATCGTTAGGCGTCTACGCAATCGTAGGTGCTTGTTCATCATGTATGCCCCGCGCACCAGTAACGCATGCTCCATCCGCATCCATGAAGACGCATTCGCAATCCTGGTGACGCCTTCGCTAGCTCATCGACCTGGCATCTGTCCATAACACGACACGTCCACGCTACAAAAGCCATACATCGTTCTTTAGGTGTGGATCCGATGTGCCGTCGCCTGGACCGGTTTGCGTGTGTATACATCGCTTTTGTAAAGCTGCCCGCTGCGTATTAGCGCGCGATCGAAGCTGATGAACACGCTGCTGCAGTACGTGCATGCCGAGCGCACGCTGCCTGGAGGATTCTGGAGATACGATGTACCGACTTGAAGCGCTTACACGATGCAGCTACAGTACGCGTTTGGTGCCATTTTCAGCCCCCACCTGCCACAGTTGAGCAGCTGCACCATCACAGCCTGGGCTGGGATGCAAGTCCAGAGAAGCTCCAACAGCAGCAAATGGTACTCCGCTACTCCGTGACTGCTCACAGTCCAAGCCCTGGCTCACCAGCAGGCATGGGTGAATGTACAGCGCGTGATCAGCAGTTGGATAGTTGGCCTGAACGGAAGGCCTACCAGGTTCACCGCAGCAGAATCCCCCGGCAAAGCCATGCAGGGCGCCACAAGAGGAGTTGCCTTACACCTGTTACCGCCGGATTGCTTACAAACTCCTTCCAGCAACGTGGGTGACAACGTGTCACACGCTGCTTCATGTTGCCCTGTGTTGGCTATGCACCTGCTGTGTTGGCGCTTGCTGCAGCATCTTGTTGCAATGGCGAGCTATCTGCAGGTCCTTGTGGCTGATTGCACATGACTCACGGTGATATGAGCCCACAGCCCCAGTCACCTGCACATTGGGCTTGGAATTCACCAGTGCATCATCATCATCATGCACTTGCAATCATGCCGCCAGAACACAGGGGTGCTGGAAGGTCTGTTGGCATGCGTATATCTAAACGAAACGTCCGGCCATCCGTATGTCATGGCACATGCTGCACTTGTGATGCTTTGGCTGTTTGCCTGCTGACTGCTCTGTGCCTCGGCGCTGCTGGGTCCTAGATCTATCACAGTGTAACACATGCTACACTTGACAGCGTGTAAGAACAGCAGCCCGAGCTCCAGGAGGACTGCAGGGTGCTGCATCTGTGGAAAGTGCAGATCTGTTCCATCGATGGAGCACCTTTCAGAGCTTGCAATTGCTTCAGCCTTGCAGAGCAGGTCTTCTCTTGAGGTATGCCCTGGTATAGCGGCCCGGCTTGACAGTGATGATGTGTATGTGTTACCATGAGATCGATCATGGCCGCAGGAAGCGACACAGCACGGGCACCGTAGCACACAGCACTAGCAACGCAGCCAGCCAACGAGCTTTGGACTGAGCCAGCTTGTATGCGGCGTTGTATGCATGATCTTATCCATAGAGGTATGGAGCTGGCATGCAGCAGGCGCCTCCACCATCTTGCCGCGGCTGAGGGCCATTCAAAATGACCCATGTACCTCCGTGTTTCACCCATCAGACAGCACGGTCAAGCGACTTTGAGCCTGCTCTTGCGCAGATTGTGAACAGAAGAGGGCTTACAGTGGATACAGCGCAGCGCGTATGACAACGCACTAGTACTGGATGCGTTGAGTCGGCAGCAAACACCCCGTTTATACCCCCTCTCGAATCGTTCTGGTGGATACAAGCTGATCGCATGTCATGCTGTGACCGAAGCGTCGGCCTGCCCGAGGTACCCTCACGGTACTACCGCGCATCATCAAACCTGCGCATGTTCAATCCTGTCCAGGGTTCTGCGGCGCCATGGTGTCGCTACTAGCTATGTTACGGCCTGGGGTGCGCATGCTGTGCTGTGCTGTGCTGTGTGCATGCTGTGTGCATGCTGTGCTGCGCGCACGCTGTGGTGTGCGCATGCTGTGTCGCCTATCTGATGCCCGCTGTGCTCCGGAAGCAACCGCCCTGCCTGCTGTGCCAAGCGGCACAATCGAACTGCGCAAGCTTGGCGGTGTCCAGATACGCGGTGCTATGCTGTGCTGCGGGCTTCGAACTGTTGGGCCCTCGACATCATGTCACGTGAATCACGTGTGACATGATTCATGTGCGTGAAACACTGATGCCGACCCGCTTCTCATGCGTGATCGTCGGCTGCGTGTGTTACGGTGTGATAGATCAAGGCCCCAGCAGCATGCTGCAGCACCGGGGGAATAAATCACGGAACAATCAAAATATCACAAGCAGCACGGTTACACTACGCATCGGCATTAACAGCATTCACAAGGAACACAACCGGCAGCGCAAACACACAGCTCACCAACCCAGCGCGCCATATCGCAGTCTATGTACCACAGCTTTGTGCCGGCTGCTTGTGCCGAGTGCGACGCCTGCCGCAGCGCGTGCAGGCGGACATCTGTGTACAACGGGACTTCGCAGAGCCCCAGCAGTGTCCATCCAACCCCCTCCTACGGCCCCCCGGCCCCTCCAGCACCCTGTTGTGCAGCACACGCTGTGGCCTGTATCACCAATATCGCGCACTGGCACCGTCCCATCCCGCCGCCGCGCCAGTTCGCCCCATGGCTGATGCGCTGGAGCTGTGCTGCGCATGCTGTTTCGCGGCATGCAGAGCAACCCAAGCCCCACACAGCATGGGAGCCCTGACTACGCCCCGCCCGGTGGCCACCCCGCGTTACACAGAGGTGGTGTACACACAGCGGGGGGGGCGTTCCTGCCTGCCGGCTTGCCAGAGGTCACCCTTCATGCGCACGCAGTCATCTTGCAACCTCGGCAGCAGCCTCGGGGTTGCGCACAGGCGCATGCGTGTTCCTCACGCTGTGGAGGGAGACACGAGAGGTAGGCGGCGTGTGCACAGGGCCAATCAGAACGCGGGTGGAACGTCAGAGAATGGCGGCAGCCATGCAGGCAGCTTGAAGGCACAATGGCAGCCGGCGTGAATGTTCAGAGCGGTCTCAGCATGCTCGCGCGCCGGGTGAGGTCATGAACTCCTGATCAGGAGGCAAGCAGCTGCGGTGTGTGTCGCTGGGGAGCTTTGCCATTTCTGGACTGGACATCTCAACTTGATTCTCAACGCAGGCAGGTGGGGAAGGAGTGGCGAGCCCTGCAGGACGTTGTAGTGTAGCACGTCACGGTGTTGCCACGGAGGCACGGCAAGTGCCGGCATGCCGTCCACGGCGATGCGCCGATACCGCAGGAGTGAAAGGAATCATGCGCAGCCACTGTGGTATCACTCAGTCATGCGCAGCCGCTGTGAGGGTCTGAAAGTTGAGAGATCGAATCAGGTTCTGACATACGGGTCGAGCACGACGCGCCCCCCGAAACAAAGATCCTCCCGTCCACGGCGACTCCATGCTCGCCTGTCGGACCCACTCAGCTCGGCGAGCACGAAAAGGCAAGAGTAGGGCGAGTGTGGAGTAATCCGCTGTCGCCTGCTGGCGATCACGCCGGCCTGTGCTCCGCGTCAGGGCTCAGCAAGGTCTGTTCATGCAAAGTTGTATCCGTGATGAAACTGATCTTGTTCATGAATCACATATTTCACAAGGGGTGTACGAAGCAGTGAACGTCGGTCAGGGCCTTCTGGTGCGGCTCGGCAGCGCCTGCACTGTTCCATTATAGCCGGTCCATGATGTTGCGCGGAGATCAGCAGCGCCAAGGGCAGGAGCTTCCGAAGCAAGTGGCACAACCAACATCACAAGCAGCCTGGGGCCCCGCCCCACACGCTGCCAAGGGCCGCACTCAAAATCCCGGCACAGGGAATCGCAGCGCAAACACCCGGTATCCCCGCGCAGCAGCAAGCGTCCAGTTTGACCAATCGCTCGCTCGCATGAGCGGTGGCAGGGCCTGCAGTAGATTCCAGGTCCATGCTCGCATGTGTGCTCGTGGTAACACACTGATGCTGGAATGATGTGGCCCAATCGTATCACCATTGAGCCCAACATCCTCCCCAGCCAAACGATGTGCTTCAGGCAGCAACAGCAGAGCAACATTCCTTCCGTTGACGATGTGCCGGTGTGCAATATCACTCGTATCCAATTCAAAGGCAGACAGCGTCAACCAGGCAAGAGGTGGCAATTACAGAAGACAGGTGAACGGAACGAATTGGAAGAAGCGCTGAGCGCACTGTACTAGATCACAATCAATATACGGACTGCTCAAGTGGTTAATCATACAAGATGTCGGTGGTGCCCCCGCCTGGGGCAGCAAGCGCGTGCCGCCGTATGCATAAAACTCGGCCGTGCTGCTCACGCCAGCTCCGCCTCAAGCGGCGGCCATCACTGCCAGAGTGCGCGCGCTCGAGCCAGGCTTGCTCGGCTCAGCATGGTGCACTGCCTCCCAGGCTAACCTTCCCCGCCGGTCGCAACGAAGCACAGCACCACAAACCGCCACAGCTAGTGCTTGAATGGGAAGAAGCCCTCACCCTCGCCCTCGCCCTCAAATCCTTCAAATCCCTCGCCCTCAAAACCTTCAAATCCCTCGCCATCAAAACCCTCAAAGCCCTCGCCGCCTTCGCCACCCTCTCCACCACCCTTGCCACCCTTTCCGCCCTTGCCACCCTTGCCTCCCTCACTCGCGTCGCCCCCGTCGCCGCCTTCGCCACCTTCGCCGCCAAACTTGCCACCCTTTCCGCCCTTGCCACCCTTGCCACCCTTGCCGCCCTCACCGCCTTCGCCGCCTTCGCCCTCACCACCAATGAAGAAGCTGAGGTGCCGGCCCACGGCGGCAGAGCCTGCGCCGGGACCAGTGAGCATTCGGCGGCCAGCAAGCATGGAGCTGCCCGCCCCTGGGAGTTCCGCGACGGCGTCCACGCCCAGTGCCGCCTGCACAAGCCAGGCAGCGGTGAGTCGACTGTCGAGGTCATGCAGGTGGAACACAAGCATGCGCAAAAGTCCGCGTCGTGACAACGGCTTTGAGTTATGACAATGCTGGGATACATATGGATACAGCACGTGCTTCCCGTGCAGCGCACATCAGTGACATCACGCATGTGTTACAAGCGTGGGAGCCGAGAGTGGGCTTCAGTATGCTCCTGCAATGGACATGACGACCGGGACCCGTCAAGGGACGTAACGGACATGACCCGGCAACAGTACAGTGAGACAGAACGCAGGCATGAGCAGCTGGAAAAAACAGTCCCAGTCCAAGCCCAGCCACCCCACATGCTTGTGCAGATGGCTGCCATGCAGGATGTTGCCACAACGAGACCAGACTTGCAGGCTGTGTTGGGCGATCAGGGCATTGGCTTGGAAGCACTGGCTTGGTACTTACTGACTGGAACCAGATGGGCACACACCATGAGCACGAGCGCGCCAAAGGATGCCACAGCCGCCTTCATCGTGGGCTGTCTGTTGTCTGTGGTGAGAGGGCGGGTTCAAGGAGCCTGCCAGACGAGTCCTTGTGGTGTCCTGCACTCTAGCTTTGGATGCGCTCCTGCAAGACAGCCGCTGTTACGTCCTGATCAAAATGTCATCAAGCAATGGCCAGCACGGGAGCAGCCGTGCCGGCATAAATGGTTTTGCCCTGTGCATTGCCTACTCGACAATGTAGCCGTCAGTGACGCAAATGGCATGTTCATGGCCGGCTGCAGCGTGTCTACCGCGACAGTTCCTGCCACCATGCAGGTGGGCTCATTTTTATCGCGCCTCACGCAGCAAGAGCAGATTCTGAGACACCCTGAGATTTCACTGTTCGTGATTTCTTCAGTATGCCTCAGGACCGAATGCATAGGTGACAAGGCTTCAGGCTCGCATTCCGGGAGAAAGCCATAGGCTTGCATGCTGAGCTGAGGCATGCATGGCTATGATTTTAAGCATGTGAACTGATCCAAAGATTGAGTGGAGACTTGCTTCAGTGCACAAGCGCAAAACAGGCTATCGTCCTTGGTCCTTGGTCCTTCAGACGGGAAGCATGCACAGCCAGGCTGCCTGAAAATACTGCCCCCACACCTGGGAGGTGTTCCTTCTCGAGTGCGGTAGTCAGACTGTTGACTGTTCCTGTGACCGTTCCTGTGACCATTCCAGTCACAATTCATTCTTTCGACAGGTGTCGCCGTGTTTCACTCAATCATACTGCTGCTGTAAGGTTTTCCCCAAGCAGTTGTGTGCAGGAGTCAGTATTGATACACTATACATGGCATGGCGAAGGAGGTGATTGCTGAGGATCCTCTCACTAAATGCTCAAGCCCCGTTTGACAAACACATTCGCTGGGCAACGAACAGGTTCCCAAATGCATCTTGGACAGACGCGCAAATTGACAGCGAGATTATCAAACAAAGGCTGCGTAAACATCCATACAGCACCGGCTGTGGCTGTGTTGCACACGTCTGCAAGTTGCACCTGCCAATCGCAATTCAGGTGAGCAAGCAACAGTGTGCAGGTCCGGTCGGAGCTGACCAGCGCGACGGAACGCTGAAGAGTGTCCACACCTGCTTCTCCGATGGCAGATACGGCATTGACTGGAAATTTGCAGGGCAACTTTCCGACGAGGACTGGCTTTGAAGCTGAGCAGTTGAGTGCTCTATATATGGACGAGTCGCCCCCAGCGGACGAGCTACCCACTGCGGAGCCCGTCGATTCCCCATCGAGAACAGCGACGTTGCAAGAGAAGACATGATATCTAGTTTATTGATTCTGGGCAACTCGTGGCAGCGACGGACTCACCGCAGAGAATTAGAAGACTGCAGCCCATGGCCAACGTGTTGCACCGGCACAGCACCATGAATGTACTGTGAAACATATCATAAGGCACATGCTAACGTCTGGATCAAGTCTCGTCGATGTGCGTCTGCAGAGTCGTCCACCGGTGCTGGTCCACCATGCATGCCTAGTGCAACAGTAACGCATGATGCTCCAAGCACAGGCCCCAAGCTGCATGCTCAAACCTGATGACGCATCAGCCAGCTATCTTACTTGATTTACATGGTCGTGCTTGTATGCAATGTCCGGTTGCCTGATCGCGCTGGTGTGTGTGCTACGCATATCGCTCAGTTACAGCCACGCGCTGTCCATACAAACGACTCAAAAACGGAACGCGCTCCTGATCAGGTGCCATCAGTGGAAATTCTCATGGCTGGCTGACCGTCTTGGCGCTCTTACACGATGCAGCTTCAGTGCTTGTTTGGTGGCATGCTCATGCATGTGCAGCCCCCACGGTGCCACATTGACGCAGCTGCACCATGGCCTGGGCAGGGATCCACGGTCAGAGACTCCTAGAATATCATTCGGAAACCCGTCTTGCAGTCCGCGCCCTTGCTTTCCGCGGCATTTGGGACGGCAGTGACACTGATGCCTGTTCCAATTGCATGTACGGGAGGATGTACGGGAGGATGTACGGGAGGATGCAATTCGTCGTGGGCCTGGGGCGAATGCAGGTAGGTGCCACACAGAGGGAGCTGCAGTCCAGCTGCAGTCCCACACTGACGCACCCTGGCTCACCCTGGCCAGGTCCCCCAGGTCGCACCTGCTTCAACCAGGTGACCACCGCTGCTGTGTCCTCACACCTGGGCTCTGTGCTTGTGGAAGCTGGAACATTTGAGCTCCAGCGTCATTGGATCTATCTGTGGCTTTTGTGCCATCAGCCACAAGGAGGATTCCCTGCTGCAGGCTTGGCATGCACCATTTCAGTATGTGTTATGCACGGGTTGGCTGTGGATGTGGTTTTGTTGTGAGGTGGTGAGACACAGTTGCTGCTCGTGTCGGAGAGGTCGGACAGGGGCTGATGTAGCTCCTGTCTTGTGACTCACAAGACAAGTTGTAAGTTCAATCTGGAGCAGAGTTGCTTGCGACTGTGCGCTTGCTGGGGCCCAATTGCTCAACTGCTATTGCGCTCGCTGCTGGCTGCTGCCTTGACCTCCATGTGACATCAACTTGTCATCCTCTACGTGCAGCTCCAATTGCTCAACTGCTATTGCGCTCGCTGCTGGCTGCTGCCTTGACCTCCATGTGACATCAACTTGTCATCCTCTACGTGCAGCTCCAATTGCTCAACTGCTATTGCGCTCGCTGCTGGCTGCTGCCTTGACCTCCATGTGACATCAACTTGTCATCCTCTACGTGCAGCCACCGCAGTGCGGGCACGTCTGTACCATGCATAGGTCGGGCCATGCTATACTGGCTGCACATGCTGCAGCTGCCTCTGTTCCCGACCGGCAGTATACATACGATGAATTCAGTTGCTAAGGCCAACCCTTCGAATAAGCGCGGCATTGCGACGCGCCGCAGAGCAATCCAGCATTGAAGACAGAATACACCAAACGCCTCATTAGTTTGCAAACAAACAGCACTTAATCTTCAGGGTCCCAGCGCTTAATCGCGGTGTGCACGCGAACGATTCGATGTCATTCCGGGAAGCTCAGCTGAGGCTGCCGGCTTTGAGCACGAGAGCTCGAGCCATCACAGACAGCGTCAGCTCGAGGCAGGGAAAGGGGCTCCACCTGAGGCTGTATACGCGGCGTGGCGTAGGCCATAGCCCCTGTTCCACGACTGGCGCATCTTCCGTTGACCACTTCTGTGTGCCAGCTCTCGTCCATAGATACATTCATAGATACATCGGACGGACCTAGTTGTACATTCGCTTGGTGCACTGGCTCGGATCCCCTCGATGTAAGAGATTAGAGTGAGATTAGAGTGAGATTAGAGTGAGATTAGATACATCGGACGGTGAAGCACTGTCCTCCTCACTTCCGCCGAATGCCATTCAACAGAACTATGCCTCCCAGTGCAAGGCACCAGTTCAGAGTGCCAACGTTGACTGGGCAGGCATTCGAGCAACTTCTGATCGGACTGCGGCACTCTAACCGCTAAAGTCTAACGCTTGCAGTGCGGTACTTCTCAAAGGGCACTTGACACATGGGACCAACTCGTACAGCACAGGAATACGCCCTGTGACTTGCATGCGCATGGTGGCGGCACATGCAGAATACCTGAGACGCAGACCAGAGATCCACACCAGAGGAGGGCACACCGGATCGGTACAGGTGGCGCACGTGGCCCAGCAGCGTCCAGGCACCCCCCACACTGCGGCCTGTATCACACACCGCGCGCTGTCTCAGCATGCTCGCGCGCCGGGTGAGGTCATGAACTCCTGATCGGGAGGCAAGCAGCTGCGGTGTGTGTCGCTGGGGAGCTTTGCTATTTCTGAACTGGACATCTCAACTTGATTCTCAAGGCAGGCAGGTGGAAAAGGAGTGGCGAGCCCTGCAGGATGGTGTAGTGCACGTGTGGACACTCACGCCTCCGTGTCACCACGGAGGCAGGGCAACTTGAAGTGCCGGCATGGCGTCCACGGCGATGCGCCGATACCGCAGGAGTGAACGGAGTCATGCGCAGCCGCTGTGGCGTCACTGTATCATGCGCAGCCGCTGTGATAGTCTGAAAGTTGAGAGATCGAATCAGGTTCTGACATACGGGTCGAGCACGACGCGCCCCCCGAAACAAAGATTCTCCCGTCGGCGGCGACTCCGTGCTCGCCATACATGACTACTAGTATAGTATAATGGACAAGTGCAGGCGCCGCCCCCTTGCCCTCCCCCCTCTGTAGAGCTACACACTGCGGCCTGTATCATCGCTAGCCAGCCATGCCAGCTCAAACCATGGCTGGCGCTCTGGAGCTGTGCTGGGCATGCTGCGGTGCGGCAATTGAGCACAGCCACCCAGGCCGCACGCTGCGTGGGAGGGCGGCCCCCATGCTGGACCGCACCCCATCCCGCGTCACGTGGGGTCGTCGCGGACGCCCCAACATGTGGGGGCCTGCTTGCGGCCCGGGCTTGCTGGAGTATCACTTGTAGTGTTGCATATGCGGGCGCGGTTGTACTGCAGCTGCAGGTGCAGGTGCGTTGGCACTACGTTCAGGCGTGTAGGCACTCCGCAAAGACGGGGACATGTGTGAATATATATAGGCTCCAAATATCATCTATTCCCTTCCGCAACAGCACAGACCTCCCATCACAACCCTTTAGTATTTTCTCGCGTTTAATAAACATGACATCTATGTTTCCGTCGAGCTCCACATGTCACACCTGGTGCACAGCATGTGAATCTAGGACCTACTTGTTCACACGTATGGTGCACTGCCTTGGAGTTACTCGATGCAAGAGTACATACATACACGCACCGGGAGCAGGCCATGCGCGTGAACAGTGCACGAGATGGGGAACTGGAGATGTTGTCAAGTCCACAGGCAAGACTTGTAACAAATAGAAGCAATTGAAGTTTGCGCAGGAGGTAACGGAAAGGCGAATGGAATGTCATGTCATAGCTGCAAGCAAGCAGCAGATCTCTCGAGGCAGGAGAAGATTGCGGTCCATGCATGTGAGTGTCCAGCGATTACAGCAATAACTGTGATCGTACTCTAGCTGCCTGTACAAGAGGGCCCTCCTGTACGTCTCCATGGCAATTCCACACATCTCTTATAGCGGCGGCTGGAAACTGAGCACTGGGCGTCGCTTTGTCCACCTGTCACCACGGAGGCATGGCAGCTGTGCCGCGGCGGCACTGGGCCCAGCTGGGCAACGCTGCAGTGATCGCGAATGGATCCTTGGCGACTTGACGGAATGGTCTCGCACGCAGGGCGCAACCTCTTTGGTAGTCTAAAAGTCAAGAGATCAAGCAGTTTCTGACGTGTACATCGAGCACAATGCGGCTTCGAACAGGTGCATATACGATATTGGCAGCCATTCCGTTCGAATTCGCCTCCCTCAGAACTCAGTGAGGTTCGTTCATCATAAACGCCAGTGTGTCCGTCAAACCCATAACTTGATGAAGCTAAGCATCTACATGAACCGCATGTATCATGAGCGGTGCGCGGAGCAGTGATCATCGGCCAGGGCCTCCGGGTAAGTTCCGAAGTTGCCTGCGAGCGTGCACCGTTGACGATCCCGAGCTCACGTGATCTGAGACAACGCCATGGACTCTCAGACAAATGATCGCATCTTTGCCCGCAGTGAACCCGTTGCTCTTGGTCGGCATCAGCGTTCTGACGTTCAAGCTCATCTCGCTCGTATTCAGCCTGCCAGCCCTTCAGAAGCTAGTTACACGGCTAGCATCGGCCATACAAGGGACCGAGGTCGTGATTGAACCTGGCTCAACGGAGAATTGAGGCGTGCGTGTAAATGGAGCAGGGCAGTAGGAAGGTTTCAGCTGCTCTGCTTGCCACTCAGGACAAGAAAGGTAAGATGATGCATCCATATTCACGCAACAGTTACAGCTCTTAGAGTGTGGCTCTCACCAATTGCTCCATCTAACTCTGAATTTGCAGATTCCATGCTGCGGATTGTGGAAGCCAATGCAGTGAGCGCAGTACAGAATAAGGCAGCCGCAACTCAGCAGACAGCACCAACCGCTCCCAGTCCACTCTTCTCGCGACTTTCCACCTTCTTGCCAGAACTGAAAGCTGCAAACGAGCGCCTGGAAGGTGCTGCTGCTGGGCCATCGGATGGTGGCCTCAACATTGAGGTCGTTCCACAGGCTCAGGCACCAGCACTGTCTGATAGCTCCGACAGTGATTCAGACTCCAGTGAAGAAGACGCTGACGAGCCAGCACATCCTAGCAGACCTCACATCGAAATGGACATCGCATGTGGTGTGCTTGATCTTCAAGATGCTGCCGCATGCAAAGCTGCTGAAGCAGCTGCTGCAGATGCGCAAAGCCTTGATGACGCTGTTGCTAAAGACACGATTTGTCTAGCACAGGACGGGTTAAAGCTGCCAGGAGGAGCTGTGATTTCCCCTCCTGCAGGCGCATGTGGTGCAAGCAGTTGCAGTGAGGGCAGGGAAGCGGGACTACAGATGTCAGAATTAAGCACAAGAAGATGTGATGGTGCTGCATGTCCAGACAAGCATGCCTCAGACAATCCACTCGAGCTTTTGTCCAACAAAAGTGCACCTAGTGATGCCTGCCTGCCAAACAAAAAGCAGAAAATCTTGATGCTATGATGTGGCGCTTTAGCTCGCTGTGTTTGTTCCAGAAAAGTTGAGAACTGGGCTCTGTCCACAAGACCCAGCTATGGTAGCGCACTCCTACATGTCAGTGCTTACACCCAGCACCGTAGTGATGTACATGATCGAACTCGGGCTGATCCCGTGCAAATAGGCCCATCCGTACGCGTTGCCAATGGGCCACACCAAGCTTTGCATCCAGCTTGTACAGGCAGGCCCTGGTACAGTCTGAATGCTGTTATAAGCTTTCGTTTGAAAGTTGCGGAATGTGAGGTTTTAGAACGCTATGTGCCGAACTTCAGCATCGGTGTGCATGGCGCTGGTGTCACAAGCTGCATGCTGGATCTGTCCCAACGCTGATCAGAGGTATCCGATGGCAGCTGTCACAAGTCAACTTGCCTACTGCCCCTTTGCAAGACGGATCATGTGTCCCAAGTCCGCTATGAAGTGCCCAATCGCTTCCAGCTGCTGCAGTGGGTTGTCCTCGTCTGCATGGCTGGTCTTGGACTTTTGCAGGACTCGGTTGTACAGGTTTTCCGTAGAAGTAATGACCTGCAAAGCAATCACGTGCATCTGACAGCCTGAGTCGCATTGCATAGTGCTGACACGGGACGCCCATCTTGCATACAGTCCAAGCACAACAATCTCATCGGTTGATACGATGCAATCCTTTCCAAGCCAAAAGGACCCTCCCGGTCTCCATTCCCATAACAGATCCTTGGCGTTGTCACCTGATCCATGCTGTACGAAATTGCAATGAATTTAGTCTGTGGCAGATGGTCCCATCGATTGCATACCTGACCATATGCTAGAGTGTTCTGGCTTGCCACCAGCATTGCGGAATCTTTGATAGCTTCTTCATCAGCCACCTGCAGCTTCAGAGCTTCCAGGCGTTTCTTCAGCCGAGCTGTGTGATTGTTCCGGTTGAGAATTTCGTCCGAGCGCTGCTTTGTGAATGCCTGCATTTCCTTTCTGACACGTTCCATGTTCTCAGTATGATCGTTCTGTTGTTTTTTCAGGTCCGAGTTTGTTGTCATCAGAGTTGCATGGCGATTCAAAATGTCCGTAATGTCCGGGAGGTCACTGTTGGCCTCGACAACTGATTCCAGGTAGCGCTGGTACTTCACGTTCTGCTCAATGGAGTTGTTGACCTCGTCACATTTGTCCTTGAGCTGCTCCAGGCTGGCTTGTAGATCACGGATCTCTGCCTCCTTTTGCATCCGCAAAGCAATTTCTTCTTTTCCTTTCTTCTCTGCACGGCTAATTTTGCTGTCGTTCTCTTGCAGAAATTTGGAAAACTTGATGAGAGATTCCTGGAGGTCCAGATCCTTTTTCTTGAGACTATCTTCTTGTCTCTTGAAGACTTCCTCCTTGCGATGAAACACGCTCTTCTGTTGCTCTAGGACTTCCTGGACTTCAAACATCTGCCGCCGCTTTTCCAGCAGCCTGGTAGCAGGGGAAACATGCTCGAGAACGAGCATGTGCGGCATGGCCCTGCACAACAGAAATGCTTCATCAGAGCAATTCTGGATGGCTACTGCAAGAAGATCTATTGTGTTGTACGCATACGCACCGCTGCTTCTGCAGCGTGACGATGAAATCTTGCTGCATTTTAGGCCACTGTGTGGGACTAAGAACGATCTAGCACTGCCAGACCAGCAGCTTGCTTGACGCTGCCAGGGACGACGCTGCCACGACTATCGCAGCCCTATCCTCACCTTGCCATAATGATCTAGTTCACCGTTCATGCAGACTCATACAAGCGTGCGGCAGCGCCAAGCTGTACCATTGCAATGGTTCTCGAAACAGTGCATCCGCCTTCCTTTGCAGCGGCCAGCATGCGCAATCAGAAACAGTATTCATATGTCATGTAGGCTGCGGCCATGCGGTGCGGCCTTCAACAAGGTGAGAGACTAATGCAGCTAGCGACCCCGGAGGGTACAGCTGACAGGTAATGGCTACAGGTGAACTGAACCTTGTGGCTGTTCAGCGTAGCAGCAGCTTGTGCCGCACAAAGATCACAAGTGCACGCAATTGTATCCACATACTCTCCAGGTACATATTTGTAGCTCTGTCTGATTGGATGCGCGCCAAACGTCCGGTTTGCGATGGCGTGCAAGCGTCATCGCGCGCAGGAGAGCCGTGCAGCCGCATGACTTGATCAGCTTGTGTACGACGTCGATATCTTCATGTAGCTCTTGCTTACTGTTGTAAGATGGTGTATCTACATGTTTACCTGTAGCCTAGTGCGCGAGGTGGCGCGCCGAGCGTTGGACGCTCGGCGCACAAACACTCTAGCTCGTGCAGCATCTTCGATTTCTCAGAGTGAGTATGAACGGCTTTGCAGACTATCATACCGGCAGAATGAGCACTACGATGGATTGAATATCGAGCCACTTCCCAGACTCCTGATTGACAGCGTGCCAATTGTCCACCACCCACTTTACTCCGCCCCTCAGCTCAGAGGTGGACACCGTTTCCCAATGCAAGTCTTCCAAACGATACACGACATACTCCTGGAAGAAGGCGTTGCACATCAAGATCAGGTGTGCCCACGACTGCTGCCACACGTGCGGTCTCTGCTATGTAGCATGCACAGCTCAGCTGACCACAACTGCCGCACCATTAATCACGGCTGGTAACGATGCCTGGCCTGATGCCGGATGCTACCATTTAATGATTCACTCCGCCATGCACTCTGCCAGGAATACCATCTTCCACCCTCTGATGCCCAACCGCCTCACGGCCTGGTCGTCAAAGTAATAGGTGGAACCCAGGTGGCCCCGCTTCATGCCACCTTGTCGCCACCTCATGTCCCCCGGAGAGGCATCACATGCGGCCCCACTCAAGTGGTCTGCAAAGCACGTTGACAGCAAGCTCACTCGCATGCAGATACTGTACCCATCAGCACTGCCATCGCTGGAGATGCTGCATCTAGCACATGATGAGGAGTATGCCAGCAGCTTCCTGGCCGGCTCCCTCAGCGATGCGCAGAAGCGGCGCATCGGCTTCCAGGACTCCGTCTGCGAGTCCACGCTCATCAACCGCACCCTCTGGGAGGTCTCAGGTGCGCCTCCCCTGCCGCTGCAGCGTCCGTGTTGGCATCACGGGAGTGCTAGCGTGCGGTAAAGACCGCATAGTCCCAGCGCGCTCTTTGTCGTCTCGAGAGTGGTAGCGTGCAAGAGAGGCTGCCATCTGTAGCACTGATTATGTGGGGCTACATCTGCAGCTGCGAACGCTAAAAAATGCCAGAATCTCCCCACATGATGTCCAGCAAGTCGCGTAGCGACTGGCGGCGCTGCTGCGCCTGCTGTGGCCGATTGCGAGGCTCGATCAAGCCTGTTCCCTGTGCCTCTGGTGACAGCGAACGCTCACACATCAATGTGCCGTTCTGCACGTCGCTCTGGGGGCCGCATGTACTTGGCTTGCGGCTTGTTCATCTGGCATGCATGCACTTGCTACGACTGGCCGCGGCCCTCCGTTTCTACAGGCTCATGCATTGTCATGACATGTCACCATGGCACCAATGGACCGATGCATGCACTTGCTACGACCGGGGTCGGGACCGGTCGCGACCCTCTATTCCTACATGCTCATGCATTGTCACCATGGCACCAATGGACCCATGCATGGCCATGTGCACCTTGCCAGCAGCAGCACACGGCTCATCGAAAGGTACGGCAGGGCTGCACACCAGGCAACCCCGACTGCTGTCGGCATGCACACAGCATCGGACTGCCAGCACACAAAGCGCGATCGATCGCCAATGGCATACCCTGACCGCAGCGCCGCGCAGGCACGCTGCTCACCGCGCACCTCGCGCTGGAGCACGGCCTCGCCTGCAACACAGCAGGCGGCACGCACCACGCGCAGCACGCAGCAGGCTCCGGCTTCTGCATCATCAACGACCTCGCAATCACCGCGCTGGCGCTGCCGCGAGCGTCCGGCGGCCGCGTGCGGCGCGTGCTGGTGCTCGACCTCGACGTGCACCAGGGCGACGGCACGGCGCAGATCCTGAGCGGCGCGGAGCCGGGGGTCACGACGGTGAGCGTGCACGCCGCGCGCAACTTCCCGGCTCGCAAGCAGCCGAGCACGCTCGACGTCGGCCTGCCCGATGGAGTCGCCGACGCCGAGTACCTGCGGTGCGCTGCGTTCCTCCGGCCAGCGTGCACAGCGGGCACGGCACAGCACGGTGGATGTGTGCGGAACATACCACATGTCACATGGGCGATAGCCAGTTGCTTAGTCAGCATGCGGCTGTCAGTATGCGGTCGTCACCGTACAGGAGCGGGAAGGGGAGGGATGCTACCTGGGCGGAGGTGGGGATAGGTGATCGAGTGGTCGTTGGTCTGGCACAGTGCATGGCGCGCGCGTGTGGTCACTTGAGTAGCCGAATTTCCGCCTGTGCATAGCGCCGTCTGGCTCCCGCGCGCCTCCCACATGCTACGCCGCGCTGTGCGTGCTGTGCCTGCGCCATCAATCAGCTTCGCGTGTATGGCGCGCTGCTCAAAAGAGCACGGCGGCAGGGCCTGTAGCGGCGGGGGCCCATTGAGGGAGCCCAAAGGGCAGGACAGAGACCTGGCACACGGCTGTGTGCACGGTGTGAACACGTGCGAGCAGGCATGCATGTACAGGGTTGTGGACGACGTTCTGGAGCAGGCGATCGAGCTGAGTGCGCCGGACATCTGCCTGTATGACGCCGGCGTGGACCCCCACGCGGAGGACGACCTCGGCCGCCTCTGCCTCTCCACCGACGGCCTCTTCCAGCGCGACAAGATGGTGCGCTGCGCTGAGCGTGCGTGATACAGCACAGCATACATGCCACCGCGTAACACAGTCCAGCATAGATGACACCGCATGCGCTGCAGCGTATGAATAATACCACATGTGCGGTATAGCATGCGGAGCACAGTATGCGAAGCACAGCATGTGTAGCACAGCATGCATAGCACAGCATGCATAACACATCATGTGTAGCACAGCATGGGCATGCATGCCAACGCCGCAGAGCTCAGCGGTTGTGCATGCCGGGTGTTGCGATACGGACAAGCAACGCACCGTTCCTCGGCGTTCTGCGACTGTGCGGCTGCGATGCCCTGCCTGGGTGACGGCAGCCCAGCCCCGTTGGCTGTGGTTGCTGACTGTGCCGGAACGCAGGGGCACATTGGTGGGATGTTTTACCTGCAGTTGTGCATGCATTCTTGTTTTCCGTTTCCGGATACCACGCTCTAGCGTGGTGTATGTCACGCATGAGGTATCCCACGTGGAGCGGTATCGACACCGATCGCCATTACCACTGCTGTGCTACAAATTGGGCCTGAACGACCATCAACGCAACGTTGGGGTGTGTACATGGTGGACAGTGGCAGTGGGAGGGGTGCGCTGGCAGCGTGCGTGGTGCACGTGCGGGGCTGGCATCGGTTGTGCGCACAATGCCGTGCCCGACAGTGCCGTCAGGCTCGTGCTCGCTGAGTCACTCCTCGCTGTGTCATCGCGCTGTATCCACATGCATGCGTACCAGTGCACACGCTTTGATCCACTCTGCTGCGGCACAGCGCGCCCAGCGCTACCAAGGGGCCGACTGTCACTGATGTGCTGGCCTCTGCCGATGTGCTGACTGCTGCCGACTGCTACCGATTTGATTTGCAAGGCCATGGCCAAACGCCATGGCCAGATGAGGATGGGTGAATGTCGCGTGGGGCACGCGGTGGAGTGTGTGTGAGCAGGTCCACAGAGCCGGTGACCATGTGGGACCTCGGGTGTCGGGCTCGCGCGACACGTGATGCAGGGCCTCTTGTGGCCGAGCTTGTGCGGCCGGCTGCTGCTGCAGCACATCATTGTGGGAGTCTATCACTGGAAGAGTGGATGCATACGGCAGTGGTCCAGGCGTGCGGCTCAGCGCAGTTGTTAGGCTGCACCGATCTTCGTGTTTGCGTGTCTAGCTTTTGTTTCCAGGGAAATCGCGCTTACAAAAAAATTTTGGGTTACTTTTGCCTCGGGCGATGTTTGAAGCCGCAAACAAGCCAGTGAACTCTATGAAGTATGTATGGTCCATTGCCGGTGTCAAAAGTACCGAGGATGTCACAAACCGCATCCCGCGACGGATGGCCTGTCACCCACGTACCGCGACGTGGAGTACTCGACGCCCCTGACACATCTGCGAGGCTCATAGGGTTTCAGAGTCCATCATTTCAGAGTCCAGCCATGGTTCCAGAGTCCATTGACGTGATGGCGCCTGGCTCTGATGTTTGTGTGAACGCGTGAGGGCCGGCCCGAACAGCATGCCCGGCTGCAGGTGTTGGAGCGGTTCTGGAGGAAGGGCATTCCGGTGGCGGGGTATGTGGGGGGGGGCTACCACCGCGACCTGCGCAAGCTGGCGGGCTGGCACACGCTGCTGCACCGCGCCGCCGCCGACTGCTGGCGCTCGGTTTGACCTGCGCCGCCGCCGACTGCCGGCACATGCTGCTGCACCGCGCCGCCGCCGACTGCTGGCGCTCGGTGTGACCCGCGCGCTGCGGCTGTCAGCTGCAGTGGCATGCATGTGTGCCAATGCAAGCAGTGGCACACATGCATGCCACTGTGCCGCAGTGCACCGGCAGCGCAGCGCAGCGGCGCAGCACAGTACAACCAGGTTTCCGTTTGTCGACCAGGTATCGCCCAGGTGTCAACCAGGGAACGACCAGAACGACACAACCAACCAGGTGTCAACCAGGTAACGGCCAGAACGAGATGATGCGGGATAAGCAGCACGAATGTCAGGACAGCTTGCGCCTGTGTGAAGGCGGTAGTGTGTGTATGTCTGGTGATGGTGTCAGCCGCGGGGCCAGGCCGATGTGCGGCTTTACGCATGCTAGAAGGTGGGCATGGCGGGGCCGGATGCCGCACTGCGTGCAGCAGGCGCCAAAGTTGAGTGAGCCAGGCCTGCTGTGGCAGGTCCCGGGGGTGTTCGTGCAATAGCGGTGTCTCCAGCATATCGGCGTGATCCTGTGAGTGTGCTGTATCGTGTGGCACATGTGGGATTGTCGTGTGCAGCGGGCAATTTGCAGTAGCTAGCGGGGCAACCGTCCAGTGTCGCCTTCCGCAGTAGCAAGGGGATCCATCTACCCCAAGATGATGTGGACGAAACCAGGTCGCCTGATGGGTACTTGGCCCGAAAACAATGAGAGAGCCCCATCTAGGAGACAATCGCAATTGTGGCGAGGGTGGCCGTGTAGATATGCGCGGTGCTGCGCTGGGACCTCCTGCTGCGGAGCAATGATCAGATCAACGGCTAGAACCTGTTGCTGCCGGACTGACTGCTTTCCAAACGTAGCGACCACCAACTGGAACTGCTTGTCATGATGCGTGCGCAGTTTTGTGCAATATCCGCGCCTGTTCCGCTGGACGTACCATCCACCATACACTATTGTTCCTGTGCAACGCGCTTCAAATGCTTCTGATATCTGTCATTGCATTAATTTCATTGCTTGCGGCGTCAGTTGTTCTGATCTGGCACATTTCAAGCGCTGAATCATCGACAGAGGAGGAGAAAGGACAACATCCTGCAGCAGGTGGCCGTGTACAAAGATCACGACGTGGACAGGCCAGAGCAGCTAATGCCGCAGAGACAGACGAATCAGGCGTGAGCAGGGCAACTGCCAATGTGCGCCCACGCCTCCTGAGCGTGCAGATGTGGATCTGGGCTGTATCCTCAGTGCCATGGCCAGAACACATGCCATCATCCGCAACTGCGCACCCCAATCCCTATGCCTTAGTGGAAAGTGAAGCTTAATGTGCATTGGAGAGTGCAGGAAGCTGTAGCTAGTAGTAGTACAAGGTCAGCAAAGAAGCGGGCCAAGCAAGCCAGGCGCCAGGCTGCCCAGTCTGGAGAATCCAGTCGACGGGTGGCAGATGAAGTCAATGCCGATTCCGGAGATGAGGAGCAAGCCCCCATCGTCAGAAGTGCGTATGAGCTTGCTCGAGAGAAGAAAGATGAACAAAGAAACGCTGAGGAGTTGGCTGAAGAGGAAGAGATCAGACTGGCACAGGCATGTTACCATCCTGAATTTGTGCGGCACAGTGCCATATCCTAGGGACCAAATTGAACGGCACTGAGTGTGATTGATCACAAACAGAGGCATGCACCAATGTGGCATCGCTCTCACACAACGACATGCAAGTCACTATGGTCAACATGTCTGCAGGAGGAGAGAAAACAGCGCGAGCAAGCAGAGTTTGACGCTTGGAAGGACCTCATGTTGATGGATGATGCTGGTGAAGAAGCGAATTCCCGTGAACAGCTACAGGAGCGGAGAGAGGCGATGTGTGCTCGACTGAAATCTGGAAAGGTGATCAGCTTCTCCTCGTGCATACCAACACACGCTGTAACTACTAGAACTTGTGACTTGGCGTGGCATGTGACTTTGCATGGCATGGATATCGACTCGCACTTTGCTAAGTCCCACAACGTTTCCCACCTGAGTTCCACAAGGCCAGTGTGGAGCTTTTGATATCAGGAAGTCTCACAGACGCGGCATTCCAATATGTGTGCTGGCAAGACCGCCCCGCCTTTGCATGCGACAACGAGTATGTGTCTGTGGAGATACTATGCAGCAGATCCTGAGCGCAACGTTGCACAAGCCTGGCCTTGTGCTGCTGGTGTATCGGTGGTCATGTTGCCA
>JALKAD010000013.1:186775-199567 GCA_024500015.1 Ulva compressa | reverse complement strand
GGGCGTGCTCACAGGCGTCCTGGACGAGCGCGGCAAGGTGCGCTGACTCAGCTTCGCCACCTGTGCGGATGCACGGAGGTCAAGATATAGCCTTGTTTAGATGTGTAGGCTCAACCAGATGTCCCGCTCACGTGCACATGTCCTCCGTGGCTCGATGTTGACTGTGGCATGCCCCATCTGTGCGAAGTATTAGTCCGCCTGTCAACACCTTCTCTCACAGATGTCGCATCAAAGCTGCTGCTTTCTCTCGGAATCCTCAACCGTAAAACAAGAATAGGAGGTGATCAATATTTAGCGGGGATGCAGTACTTATACATACATGCTTGTTGGATTCGTACATAGTCTTGGTGCACTGGCTCAGAGCTCGATATACGTGTACATACTTGTTGAATTCATGACTGCAGGCCAACTGTGCATCCCACGTGCATGTCGGTTCTGTAGTTCTTCATCGCATCGCAGTGTGTGGTGCTGTGCTGGTGGTCTGCATTGCTGTGGGCTGCAACGATGTGTATGAATGCAGTACATTTACTTTTCGATGGAGGAGCTGCAGCGGCTGGCACAGGAGATTCGGAGCAGAGGCAGGATGTCCATCTCTGCGATTGCACAGGAGGCCACCGCCATGCTGAACATGCCAGCCCCCGACGCTGATGCAAGCTCGCTACAGGAGCAGGCGTTAGATGCCCTGCTGGCAGATTAGTGTTTATTGGGTGATCGTTATGGCAGCTAGTGAGTGGCTGTACTGTGCATTGGTGCAAGCGATAGCCTGGCTGACTGCTGCTCTGGTGTCTCTGTTGGCCATGACTCGTTGCACCAGGACACGTTGAGGAGCGCACCATGGACTGAAAGCAGGCACCACTCTGGTGCGGATGTAGTACTTCTGCCATGTGAGATGACATGCGATCCCGAGTGATCACATCGAGTCAAGCCCATCAGGTGATCAACCATGTCACATCGGGTCCAGGATGCCACAGCAGTGTCTGCTCCCTAGCTGTGTTATGGACCACGTCATTTATGGACCATATGTTATGGTGCGATTGCATAGCTGTGATGTGTCGGGAGAAAGCGTTCTCTAGGGCCCTGCGGGCACTGGCTTTGGTGTAGTTGCAACCAGGCATGATCCGGCGACCTTGTGTGCACATTACTCTACTTCTGAGCTCGCTATGTCGATTTTTATGCCAGACAGATGCTACATCAAGCGTCCGCGGTGCAACCCCGCCTGTAGTTTGATGTGTTCTGTCACAACTGCGCACACTCCATGATCAAAGTGGTGCAGCTTCAGTGTTTGATGGTCCGGTAGCATGCACGGCACACACCTGTGATGCTGCTGTGCTACAGAATGTATGTTACTGCCATGGCATTACTGTAGACCATGCTAGGCAAGAACGTGCCGCCAGTGGGCTCTGAGAGGCACGCACGGGGTCGGGCCAGTGATGTACTACACCTGCCATGTGCTTGTAATGGATTGAATCCGCACAAAAGCTGATGATGAAGCGCCAAAATAGCTGTGCGCCGAATGTTTGAATTTGAAAAGCTGCCATATAAGGCTCCGGCTGTACACATAATCATTATTCCTGCATCTCCTCATCTTCATCATCGTCCTTGTCCTCCCACCACGTAACGCAGCCAAGTCCGTCACCGTCTATGTCACCAATTAACAGCATTGGAGCTGGGGGGGCTCCTTCATCACCGTCTGCAAGACCAGGGTAGTGTAGCTCCTCTTGGCTGTGCTGTAACCAGTTGGAATGGAGATAGGCACATACGATGACAAAGCACGAAATTGTATATCGAACAGCAGCACCTTTGGCGTCTTTTTCTTGGAAAATTATCTCTCGGACTTTGAAACGGATGGTGTCGTCTTTGGAGAGCCATAGCTGATCATCGTCATACTTCCAAAACCAGCTGCGCTGTGTAGCATCAAACATTGAAGGTGACTGCATGTATCTCACCGGAATGAAGACATCCTCCGTAAAGCCTAAGCTGAGCGTGATGCCATGCCTGCGCGCAGAACGGCGACGGTTCGAAGAAGGCTCAGAGCAGGCGCGTCAGGCACGCAGTTGCGATTGCCACTTATGTTGGAAGGCACTAGAGCATACTGTGTTGACCTTAAGATACGACCCAGCATCACCTCGCCCTCGAACGGGCGAAAGACGACGAGACGAAACTTGACCGCAAAACGGACACCGCCGTCTCCGAGCTGAACATCTCCCCCCTCTATAGATGTTATGTCATACAACGACACCACGAGCCCAACTTCGTTGATGACCTTATCAAAATATAGTTTCTTCAGCTGCTCCTCTACCGCTAACGAAGCTGGCCCGCCCAGCTGCGAAGGATCAACGCGAACATTGTCCTCTACACCCGTGAGCATGAACATCGGGGCTACAATCCGCCATGAATGATCGGTTCTAGCTGACTGTTGCGCTTATTTTGACAACACAGCCTGATGTTGCCCGCCAGGTCATCACCCGCTAGCTAGCCGGAACATCATCATGCACCCCACAGCCATCATGATGGCGTGATTTGTAGCTGAATCACTGACCTGCAGCAGAGCTCTGCAGAGGTGAGGGCCAACCGCACAGCCCCACACAGCCACACACACCACCAGGAACGCCTCAATCATTACAAAATTGCCATGACTATAGCCAACGCATGCATGATTGCTGTGAATGACGGTCACGCACACTATATAAACTGTTACACTGCACGGCGCCGCATGTCGCGTATGATGCGCATGTCGGCATGTTGAAATCTGCTGATTGAGACGTCTCGTACGTATCCTACGTAGCACTCACGCGATTCCGCTCACAACGATGGCACGCCAACGAACTCCGAGTGTGATCCGTCTGTTCTTGCAATTCTTGCAACTTAAGTCCAGCACTGCCACGTGCAAGAGTAACCCACGTCCGCCCCCCTCGCCCTCACCGACGCGGTCACACCCTAGGGCGCTGTAGCGGAGCAAGCAGCTGTGCGTGCACGAGCAAACGCTGCGCTCCGCAGTTCGGCCTAACATGCATATGGCCCACCCCCGCCGCTGCAGTGAGTCAGTCGCATGGGGTGCGGGAGACTTGCAGGTCAGCGTGAATCAACAGTGTGTGATGCCTCAGGGATGGCGGAGGCGGGAAACACCATGCACATCGGGTAGCGCAGTGCCCATGTATATACGGTTGCCAACTATACAGGGCTACTGCTACTAGTACTCGCTCTCTATAGGGTAGCCACTGGCCGTGCTCTACCGGATAGCAGCTGGCTGCGCTGTACCGGATAGCAGCTGCACGCTCCCAGAAAAGGGCATCACGGGGAGAGGTGGGGAGGTGCCAGGGTGGTGTGGGCTGGCATCACCGTCACCAGCCGGAGTTCATATATTGATATCAGGGCATGCAGCTACGTATACAGTTCGTGCCAGCTGGGTTGAGCCCCCTGTCTGTAAGAGGCGGTCAGCCGTTCGTCAGGATCGCGAAGTCCGACGGTGCATGTGCACGCAGTGGTCGGGGATTCCAGTGGTCGCGAGGATTCGACGAGGAACACTTTTCGGGTCAAAGTCGAGAGGATGTCTTGTTGCACCATGGTTGCAAACTGCTGCAGCATCGTGCCTGTGCAGCTCACAATTAAGAGCCGGCTAGACAGATAGCATCTTTGTACAGGGCCAGTCACCGGAGTTATCTCCAGCATGCTGCAGCTGCATGCTAGCTGGCTCCAAAGCTTGGAAGCTCAAGCTGGTGCTTGTATGTATGTCTGATTACATCGCCGTATCCACGAGGACATTGACACCTCCGACAAGCGGGACCGAGTTCAGCTTGTGTCATGAGCATGCGCAGCTGTTGTGGCAAACATGGGTGCTAGCAGTTTGTAAATGTAAATGTAAATGCATGTTTGATTACCTGCCATAGTTTGTTGTGGTGGGATCGCGTGCGATGCCGGTGGAGCTATGGTAGCGATCGAGTGTTGGCTGCGTGTGCAGGTGCCTATCATGATCAGCTGAAAAGTTATTAAATTTATATTATATATTTTCCGCACCTCAAACACGAATGAGGTCAATCAGTCAGTATGGTGTAGTTGGTTATCACGTGTGCCTCACACGCACAAGGTCTCCAGTTCGAACCTGGATACTGATATCGGTTTTGCTTTTGTGGCGTTTTTATCTATCTGCTTGGAGATACTGTAAGTTGTTGGCGTCAGTTTCGGCGCGACTGGAGCAACATGCGCTCAGTAATGACGTTCCGCATCCCTTGCACCTGCCGGAGATTGGAGCCGGGGCGGGGGAGGCAGCGAAGCTTTGAATGCAGCGATGCTTTAAACACTATATGTACACATGATCGCCGTATACTGCTTCGGTGGCTCTCATACGTGGCGGTACCAGAATTAGCTATCGGCACCACGCGATGGCGACAAGTGCATCAGAACGTGTTGTCGTCTAAGAAGATACCACACGGCCGTGCACGGCTTGCCGCAGTTCCGCATCTCTGCCGGGCTTCGACATAAATACTTTCGATCGGCCTGTTCGGCTTGCGTGGCTGCATGGTTATGTACGCCTGGCGAGCGTACTATTCAAGCAATACATGCGATCGCATCAGGTTCAGGCTCCCAAAACGCATGCACTTTGCCAAACAGTCACATATTGACGTGTATAAGAGCGGCAGTAAGGGTAATCAGCGCCATATAGCTCTGCGGGCTGCTTCTTATGCGCAGCAGTGACATCTGGGTGCACTTACCCAGCTAGCATTCCACAAATGGAGACTGGGTAAACACTTACCAGCTCTCCTATATGCATCGTTTCGCTATTTTCTGAAGACTGGGAACCGCCGCAGATGCAGGTAGGGGCTCCAGCCTGGTTGCCGGCACTGGCAGTGGAAGACGTGGGCGTCCTGCTGGACGCTTGCAAGGTTCTTTGCTGAGCTTGGCCCTGTGAAGCTGTAGCTAGGAGCGGCGGCTCGTGTACAGCGTGTCATTGTTGACAATCGTCGAGGCTGCGGGCAGCACTCTGTAGTGCTGCCTCCCTTGGCTTCCCCCATGGCCACGATCACAACCTTTCCCCCATGGCCATGATCATAACCTCAAGAGGCTTCGGTGTATTCTGCTCTGCCCATCAGCACAGCATACAAACATGTAAACATATCAACGGTGCCAGCGCCGCCTTCGTGCTTGAGAACACGCCTCGTTGAATGGCCTTCGTGATTGCAACGGAATCGGTGCCCCTCTATGGCACTGTACATACAGCGTCAGAGTCGGCCCCTGCATCGGCGGCGACCGCTGCAAACTCTGCAAGGAGCTGCAAACTCTACATGCAGCTCCTTGCAAGGAGCTGCAAGGAGCTGCGTGGGCACACCATGTGTTACATGGAGAACGACACTGGCACACCGGGTGTGGAGGGTCCGCAGCGCAGGCGAATCCCTGCCTGCAAGCCCATGCATGGCCCATGCATGGCCTTGGTGGCGGTGGGGTTCTGCATGCATTGGCGACCGCAGTGTTGACCGCGGCAGGAACTCCGGCGCCATGTGGTCTGGGGCTGGGACCAAGACGGTCACGCATGGCCGCGGAACAGCGCGGCATTGTGTCATGACCAGGGCCCTCATGCCGGTGGCCATGCTGGCTGCTGATGCTGGCTGCTGTGCCATGCTGTGCCATGCTGGCCTGCTGATGCTGGCTGCTGTGGCCGGCTCTGCGCTGACTTCGCGGTCCCCAGCACCTAGCGCCTGTGCGTAGACCGCGCCATATTGTGCTGGCGCGGTGTGCTGTGTGCTGTGTGTCTGCGCTGCCGGTTGTGTTCCTTGTGAGTGCGGCTCATGCCGATGTTTATGGTGACTGTGCTAGCAGCATGCTGCTTGTGATTGTTTGTGTTGCTCCGTGCTTTCTGCCCTGGCGCTGCTGGGGCCTTGATCCATCACAAGGATATCTCTCGTCAGCCCACCGTGTGTCACAGGTTGGAAATGCGAGGCGGCGATGCGTGTGCTGCAGTTCACCTGCTGAGCACCGCATCCCCGTAAAGCATGCTTGGGGTTTCATCCATCCCTGAAAATGGATGGATGCATCATTGCTCCACAGCCATGAATGGACTGTGGCGGCCACTGTGGCTGACACCGTGGCTGACACAGCCAAGTGAATCGGCCGAATGAGCCGCACTAGCAGCCGCAGCAGCCGCAGCATGCCTGTCCCGTCGACCCGCTGCAGCCGCTGCCAGCAACCCTGTGCTCTGGCGCTCTTAGTCACCATGCATGCCGCTGGTCCGCACCTGGGCGGGCCAGGGGCCGGCCGCTGCAGCCGCTACCGCTGCCAGCTGCAGCAGGTCAGACTGCCCGAGCCGTGCTCTCGGCAGCGGCCGTGAGCTGCGGTTCACTCCATGGCCACTTGTGGATTGGCACTCGACACACGCTGTGTTACACTGTGATAGATCTAGGAATCAGCAGCGCCGAGGCAACAGAGCAGTCAACAGGCAAACAGACAAACCATCACACTCTGTGTGATCGAAGATGTCATGCCAGCAGTTCAGCCTGGGTCGGCCTGGTGCTTGATCGGCAGCCCGGGTACTACTACAGTATGGGGCGGTCCGACAGGCTGGACCGAAGCACATCAGCCCGCACCTAACGGACTGCAGCGCGGCGCAGCATGGCTGCCGTCATGTCGCGCCAGAAGTCGTAAAAATGTCCTGAAACTAGCCTCCAGGGCTATAGAGGTGTCGCCTCACATCTCTTCACACACAGCAGTGCCAGACCACAACAGTGCAAGATCATGCCAACATGGACCTCACCTGCACCACACTTGCATGTGCGCGTCTCAGGGAGGTCTAAAGCAAATGTTTCCGGTGGGCTTACCCCTTCAAGTTCGGCTCCTGGTCCCGGTTCTCCGGAGATGTCAGTGGCGCAATCGGCTACGTCAAGTAATTCATTTACATCTACATTTGCGTTTGCATTTACGAACATGATTCAGCTCCATGAAGGCCATCACTGCGCACGGCTCCGAAGCTGTGAGAGTCCTAAGCCTGCTAAGCCGTGTGTTGTTCCTGATCCTCGGTGTGCTTGGGGCCATGCGCGCCAGCTCCCCTCAGTGGGTACAGCCCACCGTAGGGGTGCTGTGGCCGATGCCCGATTGGGTCTGGCATGGTACCCGATTTTCGTTTTTTTTTCAACCGCAGCTCTCTGGCGTGGGTGGCGTGGTGGTTGTGGTATGCGCTGGCCACGGTGTGCGGTTGGTGCGGTGTCGTAGGTTGGGAACCTTGCGCATGTAAATGCATGTAAATGTAAATTGAATTACTTGCCGTACTCGATTAGGTCATTGACATCTCCGGCGAACCGGGACCCAGGAGCCGCATGTTGCTGCTTGCTGCCAGCCGCTTGCTGGGTTATGGGTCCTTGCTCTGTTGCTGTTGCCCTCGCTGCTGCTGCCGGTGGGCACCTTCATCGATCATCTCTGTGTTGAACCCCAGCTCTCCTACATGTGCTGGCGTAATCTGCCTGTAAAACCAAATATATATTCTTTTGGCGCGCAGATGTAATTGAAATAGACAGACAAGGAAAACTTCCGCATGTGGCAAGGCCATGCAGGGATGCAAATCCATCCACAGATTTCCCTTTGCGGTTCTGTCATTTCCCACTGGGAACTCAATATCAATCTCAGTTGCATGCATGCAGGTCATGTGTATTCCCGAGATGAAGACCTACACCCCAGGCATGTTCTGCTCACATTCGATACGCTCCAGCTATTAGACTGCCAGCCATGAAAGCGGTCGAATCCTAGGCCTGTTCCCAACAGCCGGCCTGTTCCCAACACCACCCCCACGCCATCGCAGTTTGTATGAAGCCAGCCATTCGCTGTCATCAACTGACTGGGGTGGAGGGGGGGTGTGGCGATGACGGGGTACCCCCATGGTGACGGTTGCATGCAATTGCAGTGGGGCAGACTGGCAGCAGGCATGCCATGCCACCTCGACGTGCTGACACCTCGATCCATGACATTGACAGCACGCGAACTCATCAATATGCATCAAAACCAAACATGGATGATCGAGTGATGTTCCGTGTAGTGGCGCATGATGCTCACCGTGCCGGCAGGCCCTCGCAACCGGGTGTCCGAATGAGCGCGGATACTGCTGAACGCCTGCCCGCCAGGCTTGGACGACTTGTGTTAATATTATCAATCGCTGCGTGGCTAGTTTAGCCCTTGCAGTAGGTCCTCGGGTTGATGCCATGCCCGGTTGGGGGCAGGCGCCCCGGGCTAAGCCAGTTTTGGTGTGGTGCGCTGCTTGGGGTGCCGCTGAGTGACTTCAACCAGTCGCTAGGTAAATCTGAAGTTTCATCTCTATTCTCTGGCAAAGGTCCAGGCCAGCGAGCTCTGGATGTGAAGCGGCAGTATTCTGGCAACCGATGTGTGGTGTCAAGGCTGAGCAAGCTAGACCGATGCGGTGGTTCAAGCCAGCTTCAGCGGGAGCTTAATGGTGCGGGTTTACAAGGGGATGGTGCTTCTGAGGTTCTGACGTGTGTAGCCTACTACCTTGATTTCATGATGTTTGCTTCTGGTGCATCATTTGACGGTGATGCGGGGCATGGGCTGCACAGCAGTGAAGTCGTGTTAAGCCATACACAAGAAGATGCGGCCTGTACGGATCTGGGAACCCGGCTGCACCTCATGGCCAATTCCCTGGCTGGCATCTTGCTCCAGTTACCCGCACATGGCATGAATGGGTTCCATGGGTTGCCGTCCCCATACTCCGCACGGCTCCTACAGCGCCTGCAAGTCGTGAAGAAGGACGCCGCATTCATCTGCAACCTGCGCGCCGTTGTCGCTCCCCTGCCAGCGACATTTGAGAGACCAGCGTGGCTGCCCATAACTACCAACCGAGAGACCACCCTCAGCGCTGCCCATAACTGCAACCCATCGTCCGCGAGGCACGAGCCGCAGCAACCAGCAGCGACATCCGCAGCGGCAGCAACAGGAGGTCGGCGCGGCAGCAGGCCACGTAGACTGACTCTCCACAGCGCAGCACGCTCGACCCAGGCAGGCCCGGCTCCCGGCCCCACTGACCCTGACCAAGAGATGCCCGTCCCGCAACCACCGCCCGCTCCCTCTCCCTCTCCCCCCCCTCCAATGCATGGTTCGGGCATGAGCCACGTGAGTGCGAGCACGTGGCGAGACGTGAACGGTTCGCCGGCAGTCACCCGCCGGAAGCGCGCGCGGCACCACAATTGTTAACAGCCATGCATCCCCCCGCCGTTGGCCATCGCTGCGTGCTCTGCCCGGGATCAGCACGCAGCACGCGCCCCATCGCACAGGAGACGCCTGAAGAAGCAGCTGATGCAGATGCGGTGGAGGTTGCGTAGTGAATGATGCGGAGGAAACGTAGTTCATTCGGATCCGACTGCGGGCTTGGTGTGCTGGTCCATATAATATCCGCATCCGTTTGCATCCGGTAGTCATTGGGTGCAGAACTGCAGAACTTTCGGATTCCGGCGCATTGGCAGCATGTGGTGTGTGTGTCAGCCTGGGCACTGCTGACAAACACTGAAAAGTTTAGGTGGACCTAGTAACGAATACATTGTTTCTGTCAACACGCATGACCAGTACTGACACAGCCGGAGCTACAAGCTTGGGAACGATGTCATCCAGAATACCTTGTCATAAGCATATGGCTCAGGATTGCAGTGCATGAATGTACATCGCGAAATTCAGGTTAGGGGATTGCACGCGCAGCCCATGGCCAGCATATCGACGGTGTAAGAAGCAGAAAACGCTTGGATGGATACTGAACTCCTCGATGCTAAGAGCAGCGGGTCGAGGAAAGTCTCATACACCGAAATAGAAAATCCAAGCCGAGTGCACCGCTTCGGGGTCAACGCCAAATGTAGCGCTAGCCTCGTAGGACGGGTAGAGCGAAGTCTCGCGCAAGCAAACTTGCGCATGCCTCTTGAGTGATGGGCACACGACTCGCTCATCCGCCAATGCTGCATACTGCCGCACGCTACAGACCAGTGCGTTTCGCTCAGATTGTCGGCACGTACAGATCGTACTTCCGCGGCATGCGGACCGGAGGCGATCTAAATGTCTCTCAGAAGGCGATCAGGAATGCTATATCTACTTTGGAACGCAAGACTGGCGTTTGCCGTGACGGTGCGGTCTGATGTCGATTGATACAAGATACTCTGAGCAACTGCAGCACATTCTGAACGCTGACCATCACGGAGAGCGTGGGTGGCCAGCCAGCGCCATGATCACTCTCATGCGAGTGATTGCCATGCTGACAAAGGCTGAGTCCATGCCAAGCACTGCCGCTCTGGCCCAGATGCAGTACACGCAACAGCACAGCAGCAGCTGCCATACCTAGGTCCAGAGTTCACAGGAGCAACCTGAATTGCGACCGGTGGGGTTATTCCTTCATTCGAGTCCACCTAGAGTATGTGAAGAGCACAGTAATGCATGCTGCGGCGTCAAGCTCAAAGCTACTAGTTACCAGATCGGCTCTTCAGATGGCACACTGGCCAACTTCTGACCTCGCAAGCACACCTGAGCATCCCACCTTCCAACCAGAACAGCTGAAAGCAGTCCACATCTGCAGGTAAAGAAGTGAGAGCAGTGACAGCTTTCTGGACGCACGCTTATCATGACTTCAGGCATGCACATGCACCGCCTGCTGACAGTGCTGCTGCTCCTGGCATCAGCTGCCCCTTTGTCAGCCCAGCTTGGTGCCCCCCCAACTGCCGGAAACTCGACCAGCGCGCAGACAGGCACCCCCCGCCCCCAGCGCCCTTCGCGCCCACAGCCCGCCCCGCGGCCCCAGCGCCCCTCCGCCCAGGCGCGCAGTCCCCGCCCGCAGCCCGCTCCCCGGCCCCAACGACCCTCAGCCCCCCAGCGTGCCCAGCGGCCGCAGCCCGCAGCCCGCCCTGGCCGTCCTCCGAGCAGCGGCGGCGGCCCGCTGCCTGGCAAGCCTCCCACCACACCCCCGTCCACGCCGCCGGGCATGCCGCCCGATACGCCAGGCACGCCGCCAGGTCAGGCCCCGAACCGTGCCAGCTGGTCCTGCAGTGCCACCTCTCACACCATTTGCCGACGTGTGCCGCTGTGTAGCTGCATGTATCACAGTTAGATGGTTTTCGGCCGTGTGAGGAGCGGCAAGCACGCTTTCATCTCACAGCGTGTGGCACAAGCATCATGCTGTGGGGCATCACTAGCATCAGCAGCAGCTGTGGGGCTGCTGTGTGACTCGAGGATGCAGCTCGGCCTCCGCGGCGCCAGGGAAAGCAAGCACGCAGCACGCAGCGCGCAGCGCGCAGCGCGCAGCACACAGCACAGCCCAAGCAGCACAATCCGTGGTTGCAACCACCTGCACAATGGGCAGCGCGCATGCCGTGCTGAGGCACCTGTGTACTGAACGCGCTTCTGAGATGCCTTGGTGTGGCTTCATGGGCCACGCAGGCATGCGAACGCGCCTGTCATGCCGGGCTCTTGCGTTCATCTCCGTGTAACACCTGTCATGCCGAACGCGTGCACGCCGGTACCCTGCCGAGGTTGGCCTGCACTGATGCTCATGCATATACATACTGATGCAGAGGAGGGCGACCTGAGGCTCGTGAGCCGCGTGGACATCAACGGCTTTGCCTCCGGCGCGCTGCAGCTCTTCACCGGCGGCTCGTACGGCGCGGTGTGCGCCAGCATGTTCAGCCACCAGGAGGCCGCCGTCGCCTGCCGCCAGATGGGCTTTGTCAGCGGCCGCGCAATCCGCGACACCTTTTTCTTGTATGACGTCCGTAACCCCCGGCTGACGTCGCCGGTCAACCGTGCAGCGCTCGAGGTGCGGCAGCCCTCACGTCCTCACCCAAGGCATCAGACTGCTTGCACCACTGCGCAAGCACGGCAAGTTACCTCGGCTCGAGTCCGGTCTGTAGCACTCTGACTGCACAACCTCCACAGCACGGCCTCCACAGCACGACCTCCACAGCACGGCCTCCACAGCACGACCTCCACAGCGCGACCTCTGGGCTGTATCATTATTAGTTCGATCACAGGCACACACTATCACGCCTGACATAGAGGTCGACCCCATAACACGGCCCCATGCAGCAAAGACTCGAGGCTCAGCCGAGATGTCTGCAGGCTGTTGTGTGATGGTTTGATGAGTTGCAGGGATTTCAGACTCGGGTCATCACAGTGTTGCATGTTTTGGAGGCTTCTGTCGCGCGTGTGCGAGCATGCATGCCACACGAGACAGCCACACGAGACAGCCACACGAGACAGCAGGCTAACTTTGCAGGAGGCGGCGGCGCCATTTGTGTTTGGCAACGTGCGGTGCGAAGGCACGGAGGAGCGGCTCGTGGACTGTGATGCCCCTCCGCGCAGCGGGGAGGACTTCCTCGTTCAGAACTGCGACCCCTTTGCAGACACGTACGCCGGCGTCATCTGCGGCACCCTGACAAACGTCGGTGCGCCTCCGCACACGCATGCTGTCAATCTGGGTGTCGTGCCGTGCAGCCGCAGCGGCACATGCTCGAGCACGCGAGAGGTCTTGTATCAGCACAGCATGGCACAGCGTGGTACAGCATGGCAAGAAAAGAAAAGAGAACAGATCGGGAAGAAACCAACCGATCAGGAAAGAAATAAATCAAGATGCCGTATCTGTCAGCTACACGTGTAAGCGCACATGAGCTGTGCATGTGTGTGCGGCCTGTGCCGTTCCCGTCTGGCTTGGGTGTGCATTGGCAAGGGGCACACGCCCGCAGCTGGCTTGGGCCGTGGTGCATGTGGTGCATATGGTAGCGTGCCGTTGTCTCAAGGGTGCGTTGTGCCCTATGCATGCGTGTGGTGCAGACATGC
>JALKAD010000013.1:172824-185448 GCA_024500015.1 Ulva compressa | reverse complement strand
TGTACCTAGCCCTGTATCCAGTGGCGCTGCCGGGCTCGTGGGCAGGCTCTCATGGCGTCATGTGTGTCACCACGGTGTGTGCACTGCGTGCCTGCCGGGTCGCACCGCTGCGAGTGGAGCAATGGCCATGCAGCATAGGATGCCTGCTGTGTGCTTCAGCAGGCACAGCAGGGACGCCTCGGCAAACGCATGGAGATGGAAGTGGCACGCAGGGTTGCAGTTGATGTGGCGGTGCACTTTCGCCGTCCATGGCTGGCATGAATACAATTCATTGAATAGCAACAGTAGCCGACCCGGGCAATATTATATATCCATATGGGACGGGCATGCGCACGGTGCCATCGTGTATTCTTCATGGTCACGTGAAGTGCACTCCCACAGGGGCATGCGGCGCGGAAACAACTGAGGCCTGAGCTCCGGTTTGTGCAGGCATGGACGGCGCTCTCCGGCTGGCAGGCGGCGAGGTCGGGCCTGTTCTGGCGTACGGCCGGCTGGAGAGGTTCCGGTGGGGCCTGTGGGGCAACGTGTGCGACGCGCAGGCCGGCTTCTCCGTTCGCTCTGTGGCCGTTGCCTGTGCTGACCTTGGATTCGACTTTGGGATCCCGCTGCCAGTTGCGGAGGAGGTGAGCCTCTCACGCCCACACTGTGGCCCAGCCTGTGGGGCGCTGCAGGTGCTCAAAGCAGCCTACACAGCCGGCGGCTGGCTAGCTGATGAGCGCGCTGATCAGCCAGTGCTGGCAGTCAGTGTGGTCAGCTGCACAGGGCACGTCTGCGCTCGAGCTGTTTTCTCCTCAGACACATATGCCGTCCGTGCGAGAGGCACAGGGGAGTCCTTCACAGTTGTGAGCGAGATACACCCAAAAGCGGTATCACTTTGTGCGTGAGTGGGACATGCTGTGCGCACCAGTTGCAGGGTTTCGCAGCAGAAACCGTGCATGCATGGTACCCATGTGCAGCCCGTTGTGTACTGGCATCCCGGTGGCACGCATGGGAGCGGCAATAATCGCAGCAGCAGTAGCCCCAGTGCTGCAGCGGCCGCAGCCTCCGAGGCCGCAGATGTGTTTCGGCCGATGCGTTTCCGAGGCCGTAGATGCATGCAGGTTCTTCGTGCGAATCTACCGGTGACCATGGCGGCTGTGGCGTGCACCGGCAACGAGACGGCGCTCTCTGCGTGCCCTTCGGACGACGACCAGATCAACTTCTGCACCACCCGCAGATTTGTGCCGCGGAACGAGCTTCAATTTACCGACGGCACCGCCCTCGCCTGTGCGTCAGCCGTCGCCAGTGCGGTCCCCACACTCCAATGCAGCTCTGCGTAAGCTCTGTCTCAAACCTGTGTACAATTCCTCTGAATATGTCAGCTGTGGGCATGTGATCTGTCATGTGATCTGGCATGTGATTACAGCAACGTTCGGTCCCATTTTTCGCTCGCGCACCCGCTGAAATGAATGACATGGATTTTGCGCATGCATGAATGGACTGCCGCTCTGGCTGGCACATGCACACGTCTCCACAGCGTTGAACCATATGGCGCACTGCATCGGATCCGAACATGTGGCGGTAGCCTTAAGCAATACCATGCTGCTACCCGTCTGACACTGTGGAGGACTGCCCTGCATTCAACTTGGACTCCACGCGCTGCAGCTGCATGCCGGCTTCCGCGTGGCTATTCGTGCCGCACGAGCCACGCTGAGATGCACCCCAGCCCCAGCACGCCTGCAGCGGCGCCAGGGGAAGCCAGCACATGGTCACAGCATGCAGCAGTGTAGCCGCCATGCATGGTGCACGAAACTGCCACTGCACAACCATGTTTCCATCGCCGCGTCATGCCGACCCGCACGCGAAGAGCGGAAGCAAAAAAAACAACCTGAGGCAATCAGCTCCATGATTAAAAGCCGTGTTTGTATGAAATGACTACTTGCAACTAGTTGTATGTCAGTAATTGACGGCATGCGTGCATGCGCAGGCTGCCCTGGCGGCGGCGCCCCGGCAGAGGGGGACGTGCGGCTTGTCGGCGGCGTCGGCACGCCGTGCGATGCCGTGCACTCGGGCGTTGTCGAGGTCTTCCACCAGACAGCCTTCGGCGGCCTGTGCGGCGACGGGCCCGTTGCGGCCGACGTCGTGTGCCGGCAGCTCGGCTTTGCCCACGGCGAGGAGCTAGACACCGACGGCGGCGCGGACTACGACTACGGCCCGGACGACTCTCCCACCACCCCGGTGCTGCTCCGCGACCCCAGTCCTGCTGTGCGTGCTGTGCGGGCGTGCTGTGCGTGCTGTGTCAGTAATGCATGCTGTACATGCGGTGAGGCGCCTGCTGCGTGTGAGGCGCGTGCTGTGATATGCATCAGCAGTTTGTGTGAGGGAGGCTGCAGCCGTGCACGCTCTGTGGTGTGCCGTTCCGAACCTGGCTGGCAGAGTCAATTCGGGTTCTGGAACGGATGGAGTGTGTAATGGCGCTTGAAGGTCTGTCAGACTGCCGGTCTTGAGGACACGCTTGTGACTGAGCGGGGCTGGTTGGCGTGCAGACGCTGGCCTGGGCAGACGTGCCATCGTGCCGAGGCCTCGAGGCGAGCATCTTGGGCTGCGGTCCCGAGTTTGAGGCGACACGGTTCGCATGCGAGCGACCGCTGCAGGTTGCATGCCGCAGCTTCTCCATTCCAGATCTGGGCGAGGGCGACACCACCCCTGGCGCAGGTGCGGCTCCAAGCCCAAGACTCACAAGGCCTTGTTCCCCACACTGTGATGCCGACCAGCAATGCATGCACGGCCGCATGAACAATGGCCCGCACGGCATCACACATCGCGCGGTCCAACACGAGCCATCCTGGCGATCCGCTGCACGCATGACACCGCACAGCGGTCACCAAAAACGAGTTGTGTCCCGGGCACGTCCCATCATCGCCATGCTGAATCTTCAGCTTCCTGCCGTGCTGTGGCATGCAGAGGAGGGAGACGTGCGGCTCTCGCAGCAGACGACCTTCCGGAACTGGGTGCAAGGCCGCCTGGAGGTCTTCACGGCGGGCGGGTGGGCCCGCGCCGCCTGCAGCCGCACGCTCACCCCCGCCGACCTCAACGTCGCGTGCCGCCAGCTCGGCTTCGGCAGCGGCACGGTCGCGCTGTCCAGCGTGCTCGACGGCTTCCTGCTGCAGGCGGACGCCCCTGACGACCCCGTGCTGTTTGAGGTGCGGCTGCCGCTGGGCTGTGACGGCACGGAGGCTCGCGTGCTGGACTGCCCGGGGGGGCCCCCGGAGCCGGGCCGCGGCAACATTCTGGCCCGCAGCTGCGACGACGGCCTGCTGCTGGCCTGCGTGGCAGACGAACAGGCAGGTGTGTGCGCTGGATGGCGGCATGGGCGACAGCGTTTTGGCCTCTTCTGCCTTGCTGCACATCCGCCGCTCCATGCATTCGGTTCAACGATTGCCAGACATGATGATGCCTACTCGAACAGCCACGAGGGCATCAGTGCAACGTGTCTGGCCGGGTGGATGTATATGGCATGTATGTATGCATCGTGGCAGCTGCTGGACGACGGTCCACCCTGCTGGACGTGCGTGGCATTGGCTTGACGATTCTCACTCAATGCTGCATGGTGCAATTGTACGCAGAGTGCGGCATCAGGGGTCATCCACCCGGGACACAGACGTGGCTGTCGCCGCGCATTGAGCAGATGCGTGATGTGCTGCCAGAATCAGTTACGAGGTCTGGGCTACCCGACCCGACAACGCTGCCTCGAGATGACAGGGACAGCGAGGACAAGCGCATTCGTGATGTGGCCATGCTGTGATTTGGCAGTGCTGTGCTGTGCAGGGGAGGAAGGCGCGCTGCGGCTGATGGGCGGCGAGGTGCGCGACGACTCAGGGTTTGGCGTGCTGGAGGTGTTCCACGACGGCGCGTGGGGCATGTTCTGCGACGACCTTTACAACAATCCCTACTACTTCGACCCTGACTTCACCCCAGTGCGCAGCCCCTTGTTTCACTCCTGTGCACAGCCCCGTGTGCTACCCCTTGTTTCACCCTCGTGCACAGCCCCTTGCGCTGCCCCTTGCGCTGCCCCTTCTGTCACCCGCAGCCTCCGAGATATAGCGCAGCCTGAGTGGCGCCGTCGAGCGCCGGCTCGTACCGCAACCAACAGCACGAGCATCGCATCCACTTGCCGGCCCCTCGGGTACAGGCCTGGTCTTGCGTGTGAATGGGGGTGGTTGATGGTGTATGTGATACATTTTCTGATGTCAGGCTCCCAGGTGTGCATGCTGAGGTGTGCATGCTGTGGTGTACATGCTGTGGTGTGCATGCTGTGGTGTGCATGCTTTGGTGTGCATGCTGTGGTGTGCATGCTGTGGTTTGCATGCTGTGGTTTGCATGCTGAGGTGTGCATGCTTTGGAGCTTGCTTGTGGCTGTGCCTAGTTGTGGTGTTGCAGCCGCAACTGCCTGTGCCAAAAGGCTGCCTATACACATTTTATAACACAAGCAGGCGAGCTGTCTTCCCGGCAGCGAGGTCCATCAGTGACCCTCACGCACGGCGCTGCAGCGGACGGAGTTCCCGGCATATGCATCGTCTGTAACACACGGCAGGCTCTGCGTGCCGGAGACTTACGGAGGCACCAAACAGCACCTCAATGCATCACTGGTGAAACCTCAGGCAGTGATGCGGCCGCGCCAAACAGCTGTTTCATGCATGCAGGAGTCGGCGGACGTGGCGTGCGCGCAGCTGGGCTTTGAGACCGGGGAGTGGCACAACCTGCTGCTCATCCCGCCCGCCTTCCCGGTGGCGCCGCCGTGGCTCAAGTCACTGGACTGCGACGGCACGGAGGCCACCGTCCTCGACTGCCCCCGGCCTGACTTTGCCGACACGGTTGAGTGCGGCCTGCCGCAGCGCCTCTTCTGCTCCTCCGCCGGTGCGCCTTCCCCCCCCCCCCCCCCCTATTCCACACCCCAGGGTATTCCACACCCTATTTCAACCACTGCCAACCGGCTGGAAGGCGCCGCTCGCGGCCCGCTCTGCGCATCAGCTGTGGTACATGACTGCAAAAGCGATTCTGACGCTTGGCAGCAGTTGCGTCAGAACGCGTATGCTCTCCCGACGCCGCTGATCGAATTCTGCTGCTGCTGCTGCCGGAAGGCGTGAGGGCTGCAACATGCGTTACCCTGTCGCATGATGCGCTTATGTCGTGGCGTGGCGTGTGAAGTTGACACTGTCAACGTAGCACATGTGGCCACTTGTGCTGTGCTGTACAGCTAGTCCGTACGATGTATGCTCCCCTCATTCGTGAGCTCAAACAGCAGCTGCCCGTCGAAGAGGCCAGTATCAGTGTTGAGCGGTGCCATGCTGTGAATAGTGCACTGTGCTGTGTGCATGTGGCAGTGCAGCGTGTGCAGTGTGGTGGATGCTGTACAGACAGCTCGCAGCATGCCCACAGATTCCCACTTGACCACTTACGGATACGGCAATGTGTATGTCGCATGCGTGCGGTATGCGTGCTGTGCTGCGCATGCTGCGACTGAATGCGAATCTTGGTGTGCAGCGGAGGCGCTGGAGGGTGATGTGCGGCTGGTGGGCGGCGAGACGGACCCGGGCGGCGCGTGGGCGTACGGGAGGCCGCAGGTCTTCCACTCCGGAGCGTACAGCACGCTCGTCCAGCGCTTCGGCTTCCCGCTGCCGCGCAACAGCTCGCAGGTGGTCTGCCGCAGCCTCGGCTTTGAGGTAGGCGGCGGCGTCCTTTCTTCGCGCGGCAGCAACACTGACGCTGCGTCGGCGCTGCCGGGCGACCCCGTTGACGGCGAGACCAAGTTTGTGGACTTTGTGCGGTGCAACGGTGATGAGGCGGACGTGCGGGACTGCGACGTGGACGTGAATGCTGCGGGGCTTAACAGCGAGGAGGATGCGGAGTCAGGAGGGCGGTACGACGTGGCCGTCGTCTGCGGCAAGCCCTCAGGTGTGCTGCGCGAATGCTGCGCTGTGCCCAGCCTCACGCCGTGACAGAAGCACCCGTTAACAAACAAGCACTGCTTTCGCTGTGCTGTGCTGTGCGGTACTCGTGGAAGCCAGTCGGCTCAGCTGCATGTCTCTGCCGCACACAAACAGTGATGAGCTTGCACTTATGTGTGTTCATTAAATGGCTGTCGCAGCATGTAGTGTGATGTAAGCCGCGCCGTGGGCTCCCGCACTCAGGCAACGCATGCATTAGGTTTTTCACTTCCGGCCAGCATTCAAATGAACCACACCGCTCACACAAGCATGCATATGAGGCCTGCAGCCGAGTGCGGCATGATCACATGTGCAGGCCGCATGATCACATGTGCAGGCCGCACCGCAGCAGGCCGAGGGTCCACACCCGCAATGTGCTCACACGGTCAACCAAACCAGATTCAAAAAGCACCAACACGGTGACGCATGCAGGCTGCAACGTGACTACCCCCGCGCCCCAGCTCGGCGACGTGCGCCTCGTGCCACTGCTCGGCACCGTCACCGCCACCGCGCCGTGCGACGCCGTGCACCTCGGCGGCGTCGAAGTCTTCAACCGCGGCCTCTGGGGCCGCATCACCGTCCACAACAACGACATGCTCACCGCGCAGGTCGTCTGCCGGCAGCTCGGCTTCCCCTTCTGGACACTGTACGCCACCGGCAGTGGCGACCCAACGCCGGCACCTCCGGGGCAGCGGTTCCGTGTGTGGGCGCGCTCCGTGACGTGCACGGGGAGCGAGGCGCGACTTGATGAGTGTGTGTTCCCGGCGCCGGGGCTGTCTGCAGACGCGGCCAACCCTCCGGAAGACTTTGACCGGCGGGACACGGGCCACTTTGGCGTCGTGTGCCGACAGTTTGAGATGGCAGGTGCGGTGGCTCCGTCTGCCTTGCTGGCGTTGGTGAATGCTACATGCAGGTGACTGTGCCTGGCAACAGAACTGGCGCTGTGGCTTTTGCGTCGGCAAGAGATTCCGTTCGCAGGGTGCATTTGACGCGGTGGTGCTGCTGCAGAGTCGGACGTTGTTCGAAGGTGATGGCTGCGCCGGCACAGCCTTGGCGCGGCACGTGTGGCGCGTGGCATGACAACGTGCAATGCGAATCTGCCTACGAGATCAGGTGAAGATCTCCCACGGTCGGCGACGTTTGACTGATGTTGTGGCGGTGGCGGTCAGGTGATTCGAGGCAGCCATGGCCTGTAGATGATGAATGCAATATGCAATGGAAGGAGTTGCGGCCATTTCGTGCCAATTTCGGTTTCTGGTCTATATAAAAATCAGATGCATCATAAATATAACCCCCCAATCGGGCATCACGCCAAACCCGAACGGGCGTTTACTCTTCTATGAAATTTATGCAGCCGAGTTGTCGCCTGGAGCTCTGCTATAGCTGGGGCTGCTGTATATGTCCACGTCCGTAACGTTTATCCCTGTGGGGCACACACATCTGTGGCCAACCTGGATCACACTGTGGCTTGAGTTACTTGCACATCAATATCACTGTGTAACGTATCTCTGTAACGTATCTCATATCACTGTGTAACACATCAATATCACATCAATGATTGTACGTGCACATTGTAGCTTCCAGTAACTGACTAGCGCAATTACGATGACACGACCCAGAATCATGGACATATTTGACAGTGTATGTGATATTTGCCTTGCTTGCCCGTTCCATCCAAGGTGAGTGCCTCTGACCAGGCCTGAAAGTATCATGGTGATCGTGCACCAGTGCAACCTCGGCAATCGTGCCCCAAGGAAGACCCCTGTCACCATTCATCGAGTCTTGCAGATCATGTACGATTGTGTTGTGCGTTGCTTCTGTCATGGTTGTGCAAACGAGCCGAGGTTGAGACGAGAGGAACACAGCGCAGTTCAACAGGGCAATGTTGTCCGTAGCTGCGGCCGTGTCCATGGCTGTGCCTTGCTGATGGACATGCTGGTGAGTAGGCCCAGCTGGGCCCTAACTCTCCTTTCCCCCACTCCGTAGCTGCGGCCGTGTCCATGGCTGTGCCTTGCTGATGGACATGCTGGTGAGTAGGCCCAGCTGGGCCCTAACTCTCCTTTCCCCCACATCCAAAACACTAGCGGTACCGGGACTGGCTTGCGGTGACAGGCAGAATGTGATCTGCAGAGATTGCAATGGAGAATACTTGCAAAAGAAGAGAAGAGATGAACGTAGTCCATACCAGATTTGAACTGGTGACCTTCTGCGTGTTAAGCAGACGTGATAACCAACTACACCAACAGACCGAATGCTTTCACATGTCAACAGGGTTTAAAATATTGTATTTATACTTGACATTTAGTACTGCATTGCAACCCCTCCGGAGCGCACTCAAGCAGGATCCGGCTTCGGTTAGCATGCATTCGGACAGCGCGATGCAACGCTGATGTTGTCCCTTACGACAACGGCACCACATTGGGCTTGGTTGGCAAACAAGCAGTGTTGTCCTTATGAATCAGCTCCGGGGGCCCGTTGTGCCGCGTATACGCGGCCGAAGTTGATGTGGCTGCACTGTGCAATACTCCAGCTCTTCATCGCGCAGATTAATAGTCACATCTCCCCTATTTCTACCGAAGCTTGTTGCTAAGTTTCTCCTTGATTGCCCACAGTCAGGAGTTTGTATAGCTTGCCCAGGCCATTCCTAATGTTGGCTCATACGTCCGATCTTCAACCGCTCGTGGAGGATGCAAGCGAAAGACCGTCTGTTGAAGTACTGGAGAGTCTTCTCGGTCGTCAAGTGCGGGTAAGATAGCTGCACTCGGTGTGGTTGGCTGAGCATCTACACACCCATGCTAGCTCTTTTCCGTGCATTTGCCTGATATGACAGACAAATAAACCGCAACGCCCACTTCGTAGTACTGGATGTATGCTACTCTATGTGATCTAATGTTGTATAGATACAGAGCACCTGGTATGCCACGAGAACCTTCACGTAGGTCTCGCTCGCTGCTCAGATAATACTAGACGGCCTTTGAGCATAGTATAGCAGTCAACACATACAGCCCAACAAATTTGATCGAGATTGAACTGTGTACTTGCTTTCCGCTCACCTCAAACGGGCACGTTTTTTGCCACCCCATTCTGCACCAGCAAATGTGTCTGAGAACAGGACGGGCCACACACAGTTGTTAGCATGGCCTCTGGCGAAACGAAACTGGAAGCCCTGCGGCTGGCACTGCTACTGTATGCCTTGGAAGAGGGTTCAATGTGTTTCTCATGGAAGCACCACATGCGATGAGCATGTTGCTCGGTGCCTTTCCTCACACAAGCCCACATACAAGCATGCGCCACGGCATGAAGCAACCAGCGTTACATGTGCAGATCATCACCGATGCAAAGCGAACGTTCACGGGCTGCCTGATGTGCATTGACCATCTCGGGAACCTTCTCATTTTCGATGCAATGGAGCACATGAACACCAGCAACCGGGGGCACGAGCGTCGGCTAAATCAGATCATCGTACCGCTGCAAACGATTGAAACCGCTGAAGTGCTGGTACGCTTGGTCACAACACCTCTCCCTAGCAGCGTTCACATTGAATGTGAGATGTGCACAAACCATCAGGAGATGCAATAGCACAACAGCAAAGCCTGACAACGCGGCCCTACAATTCTGTGCCCCACTGCAACTTCTTCCCACATCCAGTGTTTCTCATGCTAGAGAGAACCCGGTGCAATCCGTGCATGTGGTTTCTGCAGCGTCAGCAGTCCAAAATGTAGTAATTCCCATCTGCCAACGGCTCAATGGGAACGCCCAGCGTGCCAACGGTTTGGTGGGAACCCCCTACATGTCAACCTCTTGATCACCTCGTTGTGCGGAATGCAGGTTGAGCAGCATGACAAAGTCCTGCAAATCATGCTGGAGGATGGCATGAGGTCGATGCAAGTCTCATGAGTGATGGCAAATCACGTAGGCCGCGTCCTGCGCCCTTCCCACGATCAAAGAGAGGTCTCCAGACCAAAGCTGGGCTGCCCCTCTGAGGCAAGCAGCAAGTTTGACGTACAATTCGGCAAGTGCGGCAAGGATGGCGTATGCCAGTGGCACATGGCCCAGATCCAGTGGCAACGCAATGACGTAATACATACACAAGCAGCAGCTGTTCACCAACCAGCAGGCCCGCCCTCAGGTGCAACTGAGATACGTTTCTGGATGTGCATGCATGAGCACCCGACGCAGGCCATGGCGGAGCCATCGTCACCAGCATGCCTCCATCAACGGCTCACGCCAGGCTCCGACCTGAAACGCAAACATAGCGTTTCAGCCCTAGAAAAGAGAGAGCTCGCACAGCTCTGTTGTGCGGCTGTGGCACTCTGTGAACTGTGACGCAGAGGTGGTGGTGCTGCCTGAGTGTGGTGCCCACGGTTGCAGAGCGCCTCTGATGGTGTAACATACCAGGTAGTCTCCTGCCTCGTGTCACATCGGTGAGTGGAGTTGCACTTCCACGGCAACCAGCCACGCACTGGCATGCCGCTGTGGCCGCTGCTGTGGCCGCCCTGGGCTGATGCGGGCTGCGGTGGTTGGCCATGGCACACCTGCTCTGGCTGTAGTGGTGTGACAGCCCAACAAAAAAACACACACACAGGCACACCGATATAGGTACCGATGTTGGCGGCTGACGCTGTGCTCGGTCACAATGTAACAGCGAAATACTGGCCCAATGTGCAGAGACAGATTGAATCCGCCGCATGGAGGCATGAGCATGTGTAGATGGCGGTCCGTGTTTGTTTGTGTGTGAACACATGGTGCGGTGCGAGCGCCCAGTGGTCAGCAAGGTAGTGCAAGTATTGGGTAAGGCTGTAATGGGTGGGTCGGACTGGGGATCAGAGCAACCACAGGAGTCCAGCCACAGGAGTGTGACAGGACCTGTACACTCACATCCGTCTCTGCCTGTGCGATTCACAGGCGCAGCCAAATGCGGCATCATCACAAATTCACGTGCATGTAGTCCCGGGCAAAGGTGTTTACAAGCTCCCACACGGATGGTGGTGCATGCCTGCAGCAGCGCCCTGATGATCTGTCAGCGCACTTGGCCACGTGCTCCTGCTTGCAAGCACATGCACGCTGCCTGCCCCCACTTCAGATGTTAAATGATGGCCCTCGCCTGGCTGCCAGTCAGTGGCCACGTCAGTCATCGCCCAGAGCCTCTCTGATGCAGCTGTGGAGGCGGCTGCCTCTGCGTCCCTGGACAGTTGCATCCACGGCACCATGCGAACAGCCAATCTCTGGACTCCACACACCACTCAGTCACCCAGCGCATGCAGTCTGGCAGCCACGAATTTCCCCCGCAGCCGTGTGCCTACAGCTGCCTGCACAGGCCGCTGGCATCATGCTATTAGAAGCTGCTCTGCTCTGCCGCCCACACACGCATGCATGCATGTTGGTGTTGTGGCGCCATGGCGGCAGCATGTTGGTGTTGTGGCGGCAGCGGCATGCGCAGGCTTGCAGTGAGGATTCAGTGTGGCGCCTTGATGCTGGCGCAAGGCACAAGGAGTTTGCGCCGCTATGGTGGTGTCCATGGCTGGGCCAGTCACCACGTTTTTTAGGCCACAACTGGCATCGCTGGTCATCCACCCGAGTGGCAGGCTGGCAATGTTGGGACTGTGGCCAACGCCCGGTCGCCGTGATGCTCGACTGTTTTTTTGTTTTGATTGTTCGAATTCTGGATGTCTGAATTCTGGCTGTCAGAATTCTGGCTGGTTGAATTCTGTGAGGGGGGAGGGAGGGGGGGCAGGTGTCCTGGCTAGGGGCGCATGCCAAGTCCTCCATTGGTGCTGCTGTTATGTGTACTCTCGACGGATCCAAGTCATCCAAGTCATCCAAGTGTGCTAGAAGTAGATGGAGATAGAGCATGTTGATAAGCAGCTCCCTAGGCCTGACTCACTCACTGGAATCACTGAGCATGCAGTGCATGGGTGCAGGCAAATGGCATGACTACATGTCACAAAAGAACTGCAGCAGGCTTTTCTTTTATATGTTGAGCCCTGATCATGTCATGGATGACTTGCAAATGTTGATTGTCATCATCAGTGCACGGGCTGGTACGCTCCAGAAGCCTCACCGGAGCGGTGGCCAAGCTCACTCCAATTCAGGCTGGTCACCATGTGGAGGGACGCACCTCGAACGGGGAGGTCTGCTTTGGTCGCAGTGAGCATGCGGCAGCTGTTCCAGACCGATCGGTACTGGTCGAACATAGCTGCCTGAGTCAACGGGCGAATGTGTTTGATGCATTGCCATGAATTGTACCTGTGTGTTCTACCACCTTGTGGAGCATAACTCTGTAACGTATCTCTCAGCCTGAGTCAACGGGCGTGCACAGCTTCCAGAGAAACCGACTTGAAAATGCTTAGTCTCGAGTCGTCTCGGTCAATATTTCAGTCACTGGTACACACGGTGTTTGAAGGGTAGTAATCCGCACAGCGCATTTTCGCAGGGGGCACGTTCGCAGTGCGCTATCGCACACGTTCGTTGCGGTCGTCAGGTATGCTGGCCTCGAGGCGAGAGCTCTGCTACTGCAGTATACTGTGCAGGGTCCAGGGTATCAAAAATTCCAGGACTGGCGTAATGGACCACTCGAGGACGAGTAATGCATTGGCGCACTCGCACTTTTCTACTTTTCTCCACTACACATTTCACCACTGACAGCGAAACGGCTCCC
>JALKAD010000013.1:133529-146037 GCA_024500015.1 Ulva compressa | reverse complement strand
CGGCTGCTTTGCGGCCTGAATCCGCCGTCGACCCCGCTGCAGCTGTAGACCGGCTTATTTCCCATGTGGCATCGATGCTGCATGCTTCCGCGATGCGACGTACATCAACGTCAGCAGCACGCCCGCCGGAGCCTGCCACGTCACAACGGCTCAACACGCACCGCTTTGCCTGCTGTTGCTGTGACCACCAGCGTGCTGTGCAACAGGCGGTGCAGCGCATGCACCAATCCTGCTCACCGGCTGTGCCCATGCTGCGCACGCTGTGCCCGTGCTGCGGCTGACTGTGGCCGTGCTGTGCAGCAAGTGGTGTACCCGAACCAGATCCACGTGCCGCTGATGCCGAACAGCGGCCTTCCGAAGCCGCCGGTGGGCATGCTGGAGATCACGGTCGTCAAGGCGACGGGGCTGCGCAGCGCGGACACCTTCTCCAAGGGTGACCCGTACGTGCGCATCTCGGTGCAGGAGCGCAAGATGCCGGAGGAAGACGAACAGGAGGGCGCCGCGAGCAAGGTCAACGTTGAGGACGAGGTCGTCGTCCTCAAGGAGCACCCCAGCCACCAGACCGTGCACCACAAGAACACAAAGAACCCGGAGTTCAACGAACACTTCAAGGTACGCTCAGCATGCAGCGCGCAGCACAACTGGTGCTTCACCGGAAGTGTGTGCCGGGCCGGCGGCACGCCGTTGTTGCCGTTTGAGATAGGGGTGACGGAACTGGCGCCTGGCGTACATGCTGCCTGGCATGCACGCTGCAAGCATTGCAGCGCAGCTGCAGGCGAAGCGACCACGCGTGGTGGAGCATGCCACGGCCGCTGGCAGGCCTCGGGGCGGTGTGCACAACGCATGAGTTGCATGCGATGCACTGCAGCACAGCCTGGCCGGTGCATGCCACGGCCGCTGGCAGGCCTCGGGGCGGTGTGCATGCACATGCGCTCGCTCGGCTGACCACAGCACCGCTGCTGTGCTCCACACATGTGCCGCGTGCATGCGTCAAGTCGTGAGGAAACGGCGGTCAATCGTGAATGTGCACTTGCGGATGCGATCCATTCGTGGGTGCACCGGCCAGCACCACCAGCGCCAGTGGCGAGGCTCGGCCGCGTTTGCAGATCCTGGTGCAAGGCCGACGCAAAACAGCAACTTTAGGCGTACACCATAGTGGCTTCGCATAGTGGCTTCACTCGAATGAGTAGACCGTGACCAAGTTCAGACATGCAGATCCTGGTGCCGGACCTCGGGCCGCACGTCGTGCTCAACTTCCTGATGATGGACTACGACATGATCGGCAACGACGAGGCGATGGCGGAGTACGACCTGCCGCTCGACAAGGCCGACGAGGAGGCCGACTTCCTGCGCGACACCAGCGAGGCCTACCCCAAGGCCCTCACGCTGCGCCCTGTGCGCAAGAAGGGCGCCGTGCGGAGCACCAAGAGCCAGGGCGAGCTGCGCGTCAGCCTGCACTTCACGCCCTTCTTCAGCGCGGACGCTCCCGAGGAGGGCGCCGAGGAGGACCCCGCCAAGGTCATGGAGGCCCTCGCCGTGCGCCCCGCCCCCCCTCTCCTGCCGTCCCTCTCCTGCCGTCCAGTCACAGCGCCCGTGTCTCTCGCTGCGCTCGTGTCTCCCCCTGCGGCAGCGAGAGACACGGGCGCAGTGAGGGACAGCATGCATGCCGGCCGTCACTGTGCCCATGTCTTTCACTGCGCCCGTGTCTCTCGTTGCGACCGTGTCTTTCACTGTGCTCGTCTCTTGCTGCGACCGTGTCTTTCACTGTGCTCGCTCGTGTCTCACCCAGTGTCTCCATGCCCGTAAATGGGCAGGATCCCGGCTGCTCACAAAGCTGTGTTCACCATCACGCCCGCTCTGTCGGGGCTGCCTGTCGGCCAGGAGCAGGGCCGGATGCGGCCATCCGCAGCTGCGCAGTCAGCGCCCCCGCGCCAGATGCGCTAGCTCGTGCCACCGTCAAAGTGGTGCACTGTTTGACGGCCGGGTTGCCTTCTGGCGGACTCCACGCGCAGCGGGGGGCCCCGCCTGCCTGTGTCGCCATGTCGCCGGCAATGTCAATGTGCACCGTCTAACCCCCCCACCCCCCCCCCCTCCGCACCTGCTGATGTCTTTCCAGCACCACACTTGCGCAGCCCGTACCAGAAGTAGATATGCTTAGGGGCATGCCACATGAGCCCCGTTTCGGGGACGTTATTCGCTTTTTTCGGGGTATACGACACACTCGTTGCCTTCATTTGGCATGCCCCTTAGGGTGACCGCTCGACAATCCTATCCGCCAGGGAGATAGTATGTGACGCTGCTGAGGGCCCCGGGCCTGTGACACCTCAGCAGTGACACCTCTGGGCCGTCTGCCCATGCATGTGCTCAGGTGTCACAGGCCAGAGAGCCCCGGGCCGAAGCTCCCTGGAGCTGAGCCCGGCGTTGACACGGCGCGCGGCGTGCTGTGCAGCGGTCGCAGAAGGCGCGGCCGATCAGCGACACACTCAAGGGCGTCGTGACCGTGGACCTCGCGCGCTGCACCGACCTCCCCGTCGGCTCCAAGGGCACCAACTCGTACGTCGAGGTCAAGCTCATGGACCCCGACTCCCCGGAGGGCCCCGACGCGCGCCGGACCTCCGTCGTCATCAACGAGGCCTCCCCGCGCTTCCGCGAGAAGTTCGACTTTGTGTACGTGAGCGCGACGAGCATGCTGACGCTGACGGTGTTCGAGAAGGTCGGCGCGCTCGACGTCGGGAACATCCTGAAGCTCGGCCGCAAGGAGGATGAGATGCTGGGCAAGGTGCGCATCCCCGTCAAGGACGTCGTCAAGCCCGGCCGCCTGAAGGACGCCTTCCCGCTGCAAGAGGCCGAGCAGGGTGACATGCACCTCACGCTCAGCTGGCAGGCCGTCGAGCGCGACGAGTAGCGTGCTGCGTGCTGCGCGCTGTGCATGGTGTGAACGCACCTCGCGCTCAGCTGGCAAGCCGGCATACCCGTTGAGTCGTGCGGCAAAGTAACGCGCGCTGCGTGCTGTGTGCTTTGCATGGGACGGCTGCGGTGTGCGTGCGGCTGTAGGTGCAGCAGGGTTGTGACGGGCTCGTGATGTGTGCTACGCGCTGTGGCGCTGAACGGGTAACAGGTTTTGATTGGCTGGGGGGGGGGGCGTGCGCTGCTCTACGTTGCTGCACAAATGCTATCTGTGGTAGGAGTTGATCATTGAATGGGCGGACAGCCCTGTGCGCTGTGTGACATTCTGCTCTGGCAATGGCACCGCACCAGTGCGGCACCTAAGTATATGCTGGAGATCGGCCTGTGCTGGGCTTTGCACAGTGGAGTGTGCATTGTGGCGGTGGGTCAGCATCACAGCGCTGCCGTGTGTTATCAATTTGACAAAGATCGTGGCTGTGAGGGCCGCCCAAGATGCAGGATGCCTGGTTTCCCTGAGCGTTGTATCGCGATAACGGTGTCTTGGTAGTGTGCTAGAGAGACTGCACCCATGTGGTGGGGTGCAGCGACATGGCCGGGCTGCAGGTGGGCGTTGCCCTGCTGCTTGACGTGCTCTTTGACGAGCTGCCCCTGGCCCAGGTGGCCGTTCTGCCTTTGTAACTTTGGTTCCAGTGGAATCTGACATGGAACCAGGGGATTGTGCCAACGCTGGCTATTAGCCCGGGTGCGGCGGCTCGTGGCTGTGTGCTGTGCATGCTTGTTTCCATCAAAGTCCAGCCTGGTGAGCTCGTTCTGAGGGAGCTGCGGAGCAAAGAAGCGCTCGCGAGCGGCAGGGCTGACAATTGTATACAAGTGTGACGCCATTTTGCTCTCCTACACATTAATCCCGTTTAGTCGAATGCCCTGCGCTGCTGCATGCAGTACAGCTATACCGCCTCTGGTACCATACTCAATAAAAGAATCTGTGCATCCCCTAGTCTCCTGACTTTCGTTGCAGTGTAAAGACAACATGTTCCCTGTATCGGTACAAGTGGAATGATTTGTGCTTGTCACAGTGATAGACCACCGTGGCGAAAGCCTGTCGGCCACTGCTCACCATGGTTAGCCACGCTGATTGTATGCCACGCTGATTGTATGCGCGAGAAGTACACACATTCGTGTGGTTTACATGTGGGGAGAAACGTGTTGACCGGGGCTGCAATGCAGTTGGTTGAATGTCGGTTTTACAGTCAGCACGAACAGAGATCCACGTTGTACATGTGTACGTGCTGAATCCCACTGGTTTTACAGTCAGGATGTACAGAGATCCACGAACACATTTACAATGCACCAGCCCAAACGAAGCCTTATCCTTCTGTCATGAGTGTCACACCACTGGCGGGATCATCGAGCTGCGCTTGCCTGGTCCGATCAAATTGTTCCTGCACAAATACAGCTTGTCGTGACACCATGTAGCGCAGCCTGGCCCTGCTGCAGCCCGGTCAAAATATGTCACCGCACCTGGTGAAGAGATCAGCATCAAGCCATCTAGTTAGTCATGTTGGGCTCAGATGATTGGCAATGGACCCAATGTCTGTTCTGGCTGCTCAACCGCTGTGCCAGCAATGGACGCACGGCGAGTTATTCGTCCTTGCGAGTGGCAACTACGGCCAGTCTAGGATGTCTAGCGTGGTATGCGAGGACTTATCCGGTCCGTTTAGTTGCAGGCTGGCCAGAGGAGGGATTGGCTTCCCAAGAAGCTCCTCGGACAAGCTCACCACAAATGCTTTGCAGTCATTGTTGACCAGGTTCAGCTGCTGGTCATAAGTAGCACAGAAGGCAGCTGCATCGTCATCCCAGGTATCTGGCAAGTGCCCCAGCTTGTGCCTTGGGAAAGGAGGATCGCTATTGAACTGATGACGTCTTATTCTGCCTGGACGCAGGTTGGTGATATTTTGGTGGTATTCTGGCATCGGCACGCAGGGACAGGCATTAATGAGAACGAAGAAAGGACCTTGAACACTTCGGCCCATCAGCAGTTGCGCAGCTGTCCCCATTGCTTGGGGGTTCTTTGGGAGGAAGTCAACCACGGTGCATGCCTCTGTGTTAGGCTCGTGAACCAACAGCATCCAGTGAGCAAGCTCATTGGGTACCTCAGATGGAAACATCACACGCATAAAGCTTGTCATGCCTGCCAGCGGGCTTTTGGCTACGTACAAGGTCGCTTGGGGGCTATGAAGCGCCTGCCCAGCCTGGGATGCAAAGCAGGTGCTGCCCCTTCCGTCTGAGCCGTTGGAACAAAGATAGCAACCTTTGAGCCTGAAGTAGATCACTGACGTGCACAGGGTTGAGCCGGGCTCGACCTGGCTCTGGATCCCTTGGCTTTGGGGCCGCTGGCAACGATTAGGGCGACCCCAGACAACGCGTTTCAACCGTGGCGTCCAACAGCCCATTATAACGTGCAACCCGACCCAGAAACGTCTCCAGGCAAGTATTGTATGCAGGAATTTGCGCCAGATCTGTTTCGATCAAGCGTCCGACACTGGAGAAGCGATTGAGTGGGACACAGCACGCGTCCGAGCCTCACACTAGCCAGCATCGCCTTGACAGCACAGCTGCTGATGTTTTAGAGGGATGGCTTGGTGTCGTTGAAGATATTGTGTTTTTCCTCGTGCGTCTGAAGCTGTGAACAGGATGATTGTTGGTCGGGAGTCCCGTGTTCTCATGGCTTCGTGCGATGGCGCGCAATGGCCGTCTGAAGATCATATCCGAACGCATGCACCTTTCCGGACGTTCACTCCGTGTTCGACTGTTGTGTATGATCATACGTAAGACGCTCATCGGCTGTGCTTCGTTGTCGTTATTTCCTGTGCCGAGGCCTCTGCTTGCCTGTCCCGGCCCATCAAGTGTGTTGTCGGCACTGCGTGCACCACCGCGGCGGGCCGAATAGACGGTCTCGCGGCTGAACTATAGCATAGCTACAAAGGTACGGGTGGTTTATCTGAAGGATGCGGACCTGTTTGCCACGATCGGGATTCAGCCCACACACCCAGCGGTCCTCTCGTTTGCCGCGAGTGCGTACGCATGGTGAATTTCCTTCTCTGAAAGGTCGTAAACATGGCCGTTGCTTGTCAACATAAGTCCTGAACACGTGGTGTGTCGTAAATTGTGACGTTCTCACAATTTGCGTGTCGGCGAGTGCAGCGGCTTCAGGCTTCATGGCACCATCCACAGCTACGCTGGAGGCCTGGAGCAAGGCAGACGTGCGAATCTACTATAACTGTCACAGATGCCTGTTCACATGAGCTCTCGGGTGGTGCCAGCCTTCATGCCCTCCTGCAGTGCCGCCCAGCCGCGGATTGCCGAGGCAATCAGCAAGGAATATCCCGTCAGAAATAAGTCGTGACATGCTGGGTGCAGCTAGTCTGCTTTGATGTGGACTCCACTTTCTGCACTGACGAGTCCATCGATGAGATCGCGGCATTCCTAGGCAAGGGCGAGCAGGTCGCTGAGTTGACACGGCAAGCTATGGGTGGCACCATGCTCTTTCAGGACGCCCTCAAAATGCGACTGGACTGCATGAATGTTTCAAAACATGAAATTGAAGAGTTTCGGAAAGCTCATCCTCCACAGCTCAGTCCAGGTGCTGCAGTACTGGAGCTTGTGCGCGGGCGCTCATGTCTGTTTACACCCCTATTTCTGCCACTGCACTCCAGGAAGGCCTTGATTTTGTCATGGGGTGACCAACGTCTCGATTGAAGCGGCCTTGCCTGACTTTCCCTGCCTGTGTCCGCCGCACCGATTGTGCATTTCTTGCTATATGGGACACACTGCATAGCTCTATTCAGGCTACAAACGAGCACAGGATGTGCTTCTGCTGTTGCAATTGTATGCTGCCACAGACTCAATCCTCAAACAAACCGCATCGCGCGGGTGGAACACACACCACAGCGGTATAGACAGAGTTCTTGCATCATTGCGGCACGTCCGGATTCAATTGATCCCGTTCAGGCACGGCCGTCATCACACTACAACAGCATGCCAGTTTTGTCTTGTCCTGACTTCCTGCTCCCCCTGCAGGCATCCCCGAACTCGTTCAAGCACTGCAAGAACGCGGCACTGCAGTTGCGCTGGTCTCTGGAGGATTCCGGCAGATCATTGAGCCGATCGCAGACACTTTGGGCATTCCCACCCATCACGTCCATGCCAACAACCTGCTCTTTGCAGCAGACGGCTCCTACGCCGGCTTCGATGACAAAGAGTACACGTCCCGCTCCGGCGGCAAGGCCGAGGCGTGCAAGGCGCTCCGCGCCGCCCACGGCTACGAGCGGGTCGTCATGGTCGGGGACGGCGCCACAGACAAGGAGGCACGCCAGCCTGGTGGTGCCGAAATATTCGTGTGCTACGGCGGGGTTGTCTTCCGGGACTCGGTGGCAGAGGGAGCGGACTGGGTGATCATGGACATCCACACACTCATCAACGCCCTGTCATCAGGTCAGGATGGGGCCGAGCCTGTGGAGGAGTGACGGTGGTGTGGCTGTCCCTTTGACGTCGGTGTGGCGCCCGTGCTGGCGCTTCTGCTCTTGATCGTGGTCAGGCCCGCGAGGACTCTGCAACCTGCGGCCATTCGGCTGCAGAGTGAGAGCCATTCGGCTCCAGGTTGCAGAGTGAGAGAGAGGGTGGTGCTATCTCAGCCAGCATGTGCTGCATGGACATGCCAAATGAGTTCAGTGCATCGCACATGTGCCAACAGACATGTCACTGAAGGCGTGAAGGCCTGTGGACTCTGTCCTCAACGCTCTCAAAGGCCACTGCTACAACTTGTGGCTCCCTGCCACCAGGCACACGCACATTTGGTGTTCCTCCCAGACGTTTGCCACCTCAGGACGGTGTCCACATTTTTTTCGTGTATTCTGATCAAGAAGTATGCTGAGTAGCAGCAATTCATGTGCGACTCTTCTCGATGCATGTTTCCTGGCACGACGTGCCAGACATTTAAAATTGTTCAACGAAGAGTTCAATTGATGTGCGGTGTTTGATGCTGACGTGTAAATCAACTTGACTGACGGCTTGCTGACCCATGCACTCGTTCACTCCGTATGACACTTCAGGACACAGATATTGTTTGCAGCAGCGAAGCCTGCGAACGTTGTTCCCTGTACCGTACAGTGCTATCAACGTTGGGTCACCCTGTTCTAAGATTGGGGCATGCCTGCATCAAGGTGCAGCAGGTGCTTGCTACAGTAAAAGCCATTGGTATTGCTGACATGGGGGAACACAGAAAGACAGACTGCAGCCCGTGATCTGACGCTGTACAACTGTTGGATCTGCAAATAGAGTACTCCGTCGTTCTCGGAGTTACAGAAAACAGCGATGTATACAGCTCCCCCTACGTGCCTGCAGGACCCTGTCCACTTCTTACAAAGCTTTGGATCACATGTACGTTTACATGTAAACGGGCTACTGGCAAACTCCGAGCATGCCCGTGCTTGCTGATAAGCACCAGGCTGACTGTCATCAGACATAGCAGACCCCGACCTCCGGCCGGCTTAAGCCACACAAACATGGCAGCGCCAGGTGCCTATGCGGCCATGCCCCAGCCTCGCAACCCAATGATCTACCTCCACAAAACGCCTGAAGTGCTCGCATGGAGGGGCAATGCTCCTGTCAGAACGCAAGAGTGGAAGGCAGCTTTTGTCAGCAGTCGTGGGAGCCGGCAGGCCCCAGCCCCCTCTCACACACCCCCAACACAGCGGCTGCCCCGATAAAAAAAACTATCCATTATATGGGGTCATAGAAGCTGCATTTATCTCGTTCAGGCAGGCAGCCTGATCAAGCATGCTGTGTGGACACAAGCTGTATCGCAGGCCACATGCCCAGCTACCCACACCAGGCGGCTGCATCTGCAGGATAGCAGCAGCAGCAGATGCTGATTTAGGTCAGCCGCTAGCCTGCATCGACGATCAGCACCATGATTGCAACAGCCCCACGCCACCCACTGCAGGTACGCGGCCCTCAGCATGCCCCACAAGCACCAGACCGTATCAAGACATTTGTTAAAACCACGCGGACATACTGACGACACGCGGAGACGGCCGCATCCGGTGGCGGCCATGATCCCACCAGTCAATCTCATCAGCGCTGCAGCCTCCCCCACTGAGCTAGCAAGGCTGGGCACCGACATGCTCCTGCCCAACCAAGGGCACATACCCGCTGGCATGACGCATGCAGTGCTCGGCAAACGCATGCTTCCGGGGCAACGGGGCGGAATCCATGGGCCCCAGAGACACGAGCAGTCAACGAGGGCCAACACTCAGCAGCGGCGATGGCCACCGGCTTCCACCAGCTTCCGCCATGAAGATGCGGAAGCGTCCGCCTCTGCATGGTGGAAGCCGTGTGCGCGAACGTCGGCGCGAAGAATGCACTCAAACTCACTGGAGGGGTCCCGCGGGAGGGCGGCCGATTTACCGGGTGCGCGCCGGCGCGAGCGACGGGCCTCACGCCGTCTCGCCATTCGACCCGGCGCGCCCGGGGGTCGCCGCGAGGCAGCACTCGCAGCAGAGGCGGCTGCGTCCGGCGGCGGCTGCGGCCGGCGGCGGGCCTCACTCGACGTCGAGCACGGCGTCCTGGTAGTCCGAGAGGAGGCCGGCGACGAGGCCCTGCTGCGAGACGGAGGATGCGAGGCCGTAGACCTTGGCCCTGCCGCCGGCCTTGCTGCGCTCCGCGGCGGGCATAGCGCGCAGCGTGGCGATGATGGCGGCGAGGTCCTCCACCAGCGCCGGCACGGTGGCCTTGTGCTGCGGCGTGAACACAAAGTGCAGCGCGGCGGGCTTCTGCAGCGTGTTGAAGTGCCAGCCGGCCTCCAGCAGCATCTCTTGCAACTGCAGCGGCGTGTGGGGTGTCGAGGGTGCTGTGGCGTGTGCAAGTGTGGCGGTAGCACGAATGGCAGAGTGGCTTGTGAGGCAGCAGAGGCGGGGCAGTGCTGGGCAGAAGGCAGGTGTGTACCGAAGAAGTCATGCCACCGTGGGCCCACAGATATCACCAGGGCGTGGCGTGGGCGCACAAGATGGAGTGCCGGATGCAGCGATGCCATGTGCACAAAAAAAAAGATAGGCCATATGGCCTCATGAGGCACCGGCACGCCGCTGATGCCAACTCGCCAGCGTTGCTTGCTGGATGAGTGCCTGATTGTGAACAACACACTCCGCTGGCACGGCCAACATGGAGCTCAGGCATGGAGTGGGAGGCAGCAGCGGGCCGGTGCACCACCAGCGCACCTTGAAGATGGGCACTGTCGACTTGATGGACTTGAATGCGACCGTCGTGATCTTGGGCTCGCCGCACAATGCCAGCTCCGGGATGGCCTTGATGGCTGATGCAAACTCTGATGTGGCAGTGACAGAGTCCTTTGTGGCATCCACAAAGCCCTGCATGCCCACGTGCCGCATGGACGCCCATGCGGTGGCAACGAGGCCGCCACTCCTGCAGCACGGGCACACCGGTCAACTTCCTCTGCTGATGTCATGCACCAGCAGGCACTGCGGTGCCCGGCCGGCCACCATGGGTCCGCCCATGCAGTGCTCTGACGACCAGGTGTGTCAATGTGCAGACACGAAGAAAGAGCTGCAGCGTTGAGATGCTGCTCTGTGGCGGTCAAACGTGATGCATGTGGATCCATTTCTGAGACACAAGCAACCCCACGTGGTGCAGAAGCACCCCGGTCCACAGTCCGGAGGCCCTTCGTGGCCAGGCTGTTCATATCGCGATAATCGGGCTGGGGAAACAGTAACACACAATGCGCTCACACACGCGGCGCTTGACTGCGTGTTGCAGGCTCGCAGATGTTTGCATGCATGCACCAATACCTGCATGCCTCCAGCACCAAAAGCGGGACCGCGAGCGAGGGTGGTCGCAAGGGCGTCGCATTGATGCCTCGGACCGCAGAAGAGCACAGGCACAAGCACAGGGCTGCAGTGGAGGCGCACTTGCTGCCGGCGAGGCCGGGGGAGATGTAGAGTCCGCCGGACCAGTCGGTGACGGGGGTGTACTGCGCGCTGCGGAGCGCGCGGCTGCGGAAGAGCACGACGCTGGTGCCCTTGTGCGCGAGGCCGTACTTGTGGGTGTCGGCAGACATGGAGGTCACGCCAGGCACGGCAAAGTCGAAGGGGGGCACCTCGAGGCGCAGCCGCCGCATGAACGGCAGCACAAAGGCGCCGAGGCAGCAGTCGACGTGCATGCATGCGCGGGCGCGCGCGGCGGCCTTGGCGATGCCGGGGATGTCGTCGATGACGCCGTGCGGGAAGGTTGGCGCGGAGGCGACAACGAGGGCGGTTCGGGAGGTGCAGCGCGAGGCGACGGCGCCGGCGGTGAGCCGGAAGGTCTTTTTGTCAACGGGCAGCACGATGAGCCTGCAGGGCGGGGGCGCCGGGTGACATCGCGGCAGAACTGAGTCGTGTAAATGCGAGCACAGCACTGCTGTGGCGTAGCAAAGCTGCACTGCGCCATCAGCAGCGATGGCGCTGGTGACGGTGCTCAGGCTCACCATTAGGGGCATGTCACATGAGACAGTTTTCTGGCAATGTTGCTTGCTTGTTCGGAGAGATCTGCCGCAGTTATTGGCTCCATGTGGCATGCCCCGCACAGCCTTGTAGCTGAGCCCACCCATCATAGGCCCTCGCAGCATTCGGCATTCGGCACAACGGATGACGAACAGATCAACATGGCATGGCATGGCGGGGTGACTGAGCGGTCAGGGTGGGTAAGGCTGCAGATGGAACCGTAGAGCTTCGCTGCAGGTGTGTGTGGCATGGACGGATGGTGTGCACCGGCCTCGGCTGCGAGCGCTGCCGCACACAGCTGTCGCACACGGCTGAGCATGCTAGCAATTGCTTAGTGCAGATATGCCGCAGCAGACCAGCCGTGCATGAGGCCAGAAACGGTAGCGGGGCACATTGCTATTCCCAGAAGCAGACAGCATGGGTGGCGAGAGGCTCTGACGTGCCCTGCTGGCGATGCTGATCAGCTGGGGTGTATGGAGCAAGGAAAGTTTGACGATACCATCACAGCTATGCAGTTGTACCTGGTGAATGAGCATCAAAGCTGCTGCAGGCGCAGTGCACGCCAGCTCATGCACATGCTTTCACACACTTGACATGTCAACCGTCAGCCTCAGGCCCCGGGGGCAGGGGGTAACTCGGGCTTGCAAAGTGCCTGAACAGGAGAATGCGCACGGCTCCGTGTGTTCTGGGGTGAAAACAGGTGCGGATGACTGCCGACTGGAGTGGAAAGGCATACTTGGCGCGTGTGTACTTGGCTGCCTTCCAGAAGGAGGCATGGGCAGTCTCTGCGATGATAATCTCTGGCTGAGTGACACCTCGCGTCTCGCGCGCATATGCAATGCTTGCCAGGACAGCCGCGATGTTACTCTCGCTGCCACCGCTCGTCATTGTGCCGCACACCTGCATGTGAGAGGTCTGGGATCACGGACGCTGTGTTTTTAGGACACAGGCTGTCAAGACGGTGCAAGCGGGCGACCTGGGAACTTGAGGATAGCAGCACAACGCACGCTCGGAGATGAAATTACACACCTCTTTGACGCCCTCAT
>JALKAD010000013.1:105063-115983 GCA_024500015.1 Ulva compressa | reverse complement strand
ATGCCGCGGCGGCCGCCGCCGCGACCGGGCCGGTGCCCACCCCGCAGCGCCGCTTTCATCCTCCGCCGCCTCTGCTGCAGCCGCTGTGCTGTGCTGCGTGCTGTGCTGCGTCTCGGTGCTGGTTCGGCCGGAGTCTGCGGTACGGACAGCCGCATCTGCAGGGACGATGGCGGACACCGGGGGCGCTGTTGCAGCCTCGGCAATGACAAACCGCGGGCCTTCCTCCCCGAACTTGGCCGCCGGAGTCGCGGCGGCCTCGGCGGCCGCTGTGGGGGCATCGACAGGCGGTGCGTGGGCCTTGGCCTCTTTCGCGCGCTTTCGCCGCTTCTGTGTCGCTTTCGAAGACACGCCGTGCTGCCGGTTGATCTGGGCCGGGTCGGTCGCGTTGGAGCCGGACAGCAGCTGAAACATGTTGTAGTGGCGGGCGGTCGGCTCGCTTGCCTGCATGCATGCATACAGCAAGTGTCACAGCGGTTCACGCCAACATGTAGTCCGGACTATTGCAGCGCAAGGCTGGGCGCAAATGCAGGGTGATGCCATGTGCAGAGCGAAGAACATGCATGTCATGCGCGGCAGGCTGCACGAGAGCACGGGCAAGCGCGCCACCTACGAAAAAAAGGCATTGCTGATGCGACCTCAAGCCCTGGCTGCCATGCTTTCAGTCTGCGGTAAGCATGATGCCACGGCGGCAGCCGAGTAGCCGCGCAATCCAGGCCGCCACGCCAGACCGTTTGCATCCGTGCAAAAAAACACACAACACTGAGCAACGCACGCCAACTGCGCACATGGCAGCCACTCTTGACAATGACCCCCTTACACAAATCGGTGCAAATGTACATGTACATTTACATACCTTTGCCCCAGCGAGCCCTCCGCTGTCCCCAGCCGCAGCAGCGGCTGGCGCGGCCGCAGCGCTGGCGCCGGCGGCAGCACCATCCTTGCTGCTACCACCATCAGTTCCTGCTGCGCCATCCTTGCCGAAAGCCACATCTGATCCGGCGTCTTTGCCAGCAGCGCCATCCTTGCCGCCCGCCGCGCCGCCCGCCGCGCCGCCGACGGTCACCTGCGACGGTGGCCGCGTGAGCGCGTCCGCGACCGACTCTGCCGGAGTGCTGGCCGCAGTCATGAAGCTGTCTGACTGTTCCGGCCGCATGCCGGAGGCCTCGGGCACCAGCACGAACGACGACGCTGACGGGGACAGCGCGACTGTGCCGGGCGTGCCCGTGCCTGGGGTGCCCGCCGCCGATGGCGTCTCTGTTTGCGCCGTGCGGGGAGTGTCTGCCAGGTGCGGGGTCACCAGGGCCGGCAGGGAGGGGTGAGAGGGGCTGTGTGATATGTCCAGGTCGGATGCCGAGGGCAGGCGATGCGCGGAGCGGAAGGCGGGCACGGCCATGCGGGTGACCTCGGGGAGGAGCGGAGAGCTGGTGAAGAGTGCGGCACCGGCTGATGAGTTCATGGAGCTTGACACTGCAGCATGTCAAGGGGGTCGTTGACTTGTATGCGCGGGTGTGCTGCCTGCCTGCAGCCTGGCCTGCGACCGCTCTAGCGCCCGCTTGCTGCCGCGCATGCAGATGACAAGCGGTTGACAAGCCTGCATCTATACAAGTACACTTGCGCACGCGGGAGGTGCAGGCCTGTCAACTCTTGTGTTGCAGCACTGCGCGGTGCCAAGCGCGTGGGCGACGTCCAGCTCGTGCTGTCAAGGCGGCAATATAAACGCTGCGAGTAATGCTGTGCGCCTGCTGTCATGGTGACTGCGGCAGCGCCAAGCTTGATCCTGAAGAGCGTCGAGAGTGCCCGATGATGCATGGGCACTGGCAGGTGGCACGTACGTGTCACAAGACGTAACTGTTCAATACAGGATGTACACAGGCATACAGACATAATGACTGCCGTGGTTTGCATGCTTGTTCCCCAGATGTGTCGCGGATCGCACAGCGTCTCGAGTAGTTGACGATGGGCTCGGCCTTGTCTATACTAGGTTCCTCGTCCACACGGCGCACGGTTTCTTTCCGAGCCCCAAACTTGCCTTTGATATCGAACATGTCCAGAATCTGCACATCGTACAGGAGATGAGACCTCCTGCACTAGAATTTCCTGCCGGAAACGACCCATGTGCTGCCAACTTGGATGTGCTCAAAATTTGCCCAGGTGAATGCGAATCAGCGCCGTGCGAGCCCATACACCGCTTGCCTGAGAGAATCAGTTCCGATCACAAGCCGACCTGCAACCACCCGTCTGGACGAGCGACGAACTAGTATGCGTCACCACTACGCAATCGTACCATCCAGACGCAGCTCTGCACAATTCCTCGCGTGATTTGCACTCTAAAAGACAGCACAGGTGTCATAGGCATACCTGGCCCAGTTTCTCCATTTCGTACTTGTGCTGATCAACCTCTGAAGGCCTGGAAGCGTCTCTGGTCCGAGGAGGAGGAACCAGTGATTCCCCAGCGACATGGGCTTCCATCTTCTCGTCCACAGTCGAGTTCTGAAAATGCTTTGGCTTCCCCGAATGACTAGACTTGGCTGGGCGTGGAGGATGTGAGTGCGCTGAGAGGGAAGACGCTGTCGAGCCTGACTTGCGAAGGCTTCCAGATTTGCGCGCTGAAGTTTTCTGAAAACAAAGTATATCCCTTTGCGGATACTGATGGCTCTGTAGAGTCACCACAAGCGCATGAATTGATCCGGCAGCGTTCAATTGCAGAGCACACCTTGAGTTTGACGCCATGTTTACCAGATCGCTGATCACGCTTCCCATGGTATTGCTCTGCGATAGCTTCAGCATGTGTAAAGCTATCACAATCACGGGGATCTGCTTCGTCACCTCCGGACTTAGCGTCTGGCGATGGCTTCGAAGGCATTGTCGAACAAAGAGATCAGGGAAAAGCGCTGAATGGGATTCCACAAGCCTTCAGCTCCCTGTCTTCAACAATTGTGCAGTCATGTCATGATACTGGACTAGTAGAGCATGTGCACGCAGCGTGGCGGAGACGTGTCGCACGCTTCGGGACGTCGTGGGCGATTGCGTGCGCACCCGTGTTTCTCAACGATCGTCCAGCTACCGTACACCTCCAGCAGTTGCTATCTGATGTCCAGCGCAAAACGATGCACTGTCGTTTGATCGTATGGCATGGTCGCTGCTCACGCGATGGTAAGCTCGCTGCCACGATCCGAGAAACGTGTGAACGGATTCAACCCAAACACTGCCAAGTGGCTGCTACATCAAGTGCCATCGACAATTCCGGTCGGCGGTGTCCGACTCCGCACGAGGCTGCGCGCACACGGGCTGTGAAGTCTGATTCCGGTCACGCGGTGAAAGGTTTTGGTCCTTGAACACCGAATCCTGCTTCGTGACCGCACACTTCAGATCAAATCTGTCGTATCATCCAAACAGTCACGGCAAATGCGTGCCGTCACTACATTGTCGTTTAAAGGAAGGCCAGCACCAGGCCTTTCCCATGGGTTCGACTGTGAACACGAATCCAGGTCCAGGTCGACGACGCATGTGCAGCATGCATATTTCGCTGCAGGGATGCCTGCCACAGCGGTTTGTTACCTCTCGACCGCAAGGTCGATGGGCACGTCTGACATCGATCGATACGATAAATCAAATGATTGCCACACCATTGAACGGGCTCAGCTGATGCAGGGCCGGTGTGAAGATGGGCAGGACAATGTTTCACAGGTATGCTTTCTGGCGTTACATGGGCTCTGCTACAGATGTGTACACTCATTTAGCCTCAGCAACCTTAATCGTGATGTGTGACGTCCTCTTCATGATGCGGAATGCGCGGCCTTGTGCACGGGGGCGGAACCGCTTCATCGTGGGCCCCTCATCACAGTAGCACTCAGATACGTACAGGCTTGACTTGCGCATGCCCAGGTTCTCCTTGGCGTTGGCTCCAGCAGAAAGCAGGACTTTCAAGATAGGCTCCGTTGCCCTGTATCAGAACCACGGAGCTGTCAAGCTCTGCACAGTGGCTTGTCACACCTCAGTGGCACGCATGCCACACGTGAGATATGTTACAGAGTTATGCTCCACAAGGTGGTAGAACACACAGGTACGATTCATGGCAATGCATCAAACACATTCACCATGGCCCACACGTTGCATGGGTACACAGTTCAGCGTGCAACAATTCCGAGGCGAAAATTTTGTCACACATACGGTACTCATGATGCAAGGGTGCCTTCCTGATAGCATGTAATTGGTACCTTGATTGGTGGTGTTGTTTTTCGTTGACCAGCCCAGCATCAAACAGGTGACAGCATGAAACGGTGCACATCCAGCAAATGGCATCACGTGCAATGCAGAAAGGCAGTGCTGCATTGCGTAAACTGCAATAGCACCGGTACTGGATTGTACACAATGAGATACAGCTATGGGATTTGCAGTGCAGACCGATGTGGTGGAAGGTTGCAAATATTTGAGTGAGCAGCATTTCACCTTGCAAGTGTGGAAGCTCGCAGTATTCAGCAGCGGCACTCACACAGATAATGCACCGATGTGTTCGTTACACCTGGGAAGAAATGGTGTCAAACTCAAACCAGGTGTCAAACACAGCACAACCAGGTGTCAAACACAGATGGAGTGCCATATCCAGAACTCAAGTGATCCGCATTCAGTGACTTAGTATATGTAGCATGTTTTCCAGTACCAGGATGACAGGTTAGCACGCTCCACACACAAGCAGATGTGTTTGTGTGTGTGTGTGTTGACAACATCGTTGGAGCCAGGCCTGCGGGAGAGCACCGATAAAGCCTTCGATACGACCTTAACGACTGATAGATTTTATGCTCTGGAATTCTAGAGGCTGAACATGCATCCTGTCACATTGAGCAACAACGGCTTGTAGCATCCACGATGGTACCGGTGTCGGGCGCTGCTGGCGGTCGCCGCTGTCCCGCAGCAATTTACTGGTATAAATAGTTAATGGCATTGCAGGATGCAAGTACACTGCGATGTTGTCCCGTGATTGCTGACTGTCTTGACAAGACGCGGCCGGCCACCACACAGTCCGAGCGCGCATTGCAGAGTAGAGCAAGCGTGATTGCATCGCAAACATCGGTCATACTTAGTGTTTAGGCAGATGGTGTAAGATTTGGGCACGGTTCTGACTTTTGTGACGGTTCGTGGACGCCCAGCCACCGGCGGAGGCGCACCGGTATGGCAGATAGGTCAGGATCTTCAGCGCATCCTCGTAGCTACGCCCCCTGATGCAATCAAGCACACGACGGATTTTAGATGCTGAGCCTCGCTGGAAGCGTAGTACCGCGCGAGCCTGTTCAGGCTCTGCGAAACTGTCTTCAGCAACCACTACTGGGTCCGCAGCTATTTGCGGCTCTGCTGCGGCAGCGTAGACAGTAAGTTGAGGCCTGTTTGCGACGACTGGTCGTACTGCCGCACGCTGGGGGCAGAACGCCCTGGACTGTGTCGGCCTTGCACACAACATCCCAAAACAGCGAGCAGATGTAGGAACACGGCAAAGAACAATCCGCTGTCTGGAGAGGCAATGAAACTTGAGGGAAGCCTTGGGCTTATCCAGCGGCCTTTACTTATTCAGACGCACAAGCACCGCAGAAGTTGTGCACGTGTAGGCACGTGTGGCACTGCAACCAGTTCGCTTGTAGCCACGGTGTGTCGCTCTATAGAGCTCTGCAATGGGGAGCTCAGCAGTTTCCAGCAACAATTTCCAGCAACATCGCGCAGGCAGCTCCATGAATTATCGTAAGATGCATGTCACATCTCAATGTGTCGCCTGGCGCTTGAAGCAAAAGAGGTCTCGCCTAACGGGGGCGCACCTGTCTGTGCAGCTTCGAGGTAACCAAGCACGCCGAGCCAGCCACGCCGTGGGACTTGAATTCGCATTGTTAAACAAGCTAGATAGCATCATGTCGGGCTCAGCGCATACTGATGTTGATCTCGCCAAGCATGAGCTGGAGAGATACGCTCGGCATGTTTCGCTTCGCGGATTTGGCCCAACAGGTTCGCGTCACTGCACTTCCGTAGTGATCACAACAACTTTCAACGCAATCACACTATATGATCAATCAGGTCTTCTCTGTTGATATTGCCGTTGCTGGACCTCTGCATTCATGGCAGCTGCAGGCGCAGGCTTGACAGGAGCCGGTAGCGCAGCGGTGTTGAGCCGGCGTACAACAGCGGCGATATAGTTGTGAGGAACACTCTGTGTAGCTTGTATTGCAGTATCCGCAAACTTCACACCTCCCATTCCCAGCGCAGGTCAAGAGAAGCTATGCAAGGGCAGAGTGCTGATCGTGGGTGCAGGAGGCCTTGGATGCCCATGTGCGCTCTACCTCATTGCATCAGGTGCCAGTCTCCCAATCTCTTTCATCATCACGCCCCGCCGCTACGTGCAATGAGAGGCGTGACTGCAGGAGTAGGGCACGTTGGCATCGCTGACTCTGACACTGTCTCGCTCAGCAATTTGCATCGTCAGATCGGACACACAGAAGCCGGCGTGGGGCTCGCCAAAACTTCCTCTCTACAAGCTGCAGCGTCTGCAATAAACTCAGTCCCGGAAATCCGTACGCATGATGAAGGTGTCACAAAGAGCAATGCACAGGCGCTGTGCCAAGATTATGACGTGGTCGCAGACTGCAGCGACAACCCATATACGCGCTATCTGGTGAATGATGCCTGTGTGCTCGCTGGGGTCCCACTCGTGTCTGCCGCAGCAGTGGGCACCGATGGGCAGCTTTCAGTGTATGCCCACAATGGCGGGCCCTGCTACAGGTATGCTCCAGCTGACCATCCGCATAAATCTCTGTAGCTACTGTCGTCGTTTTGCTCGCCTGCTCCATGTAAGCATCCATGGGAACGCTAGACCTCTGCAACAAATTTTTGCGAGTAAGATGGTGATAGTCAGTCAAGTTTGGCGTATGCCTGCTCTCAGGGAAAGGGAAACCGGCAAAAGTCAGACTTTTGAGTGTGGTCTTTGGTAGGTAGCTTACGCTGTGATCATGCAACGCTTGACGCAAGCCCGAATCGTTGGTGCCCCTCTCAACGAGCTCACTGCAATTCACACCCATGACCTGTGCATTGCTGGTCTTTGCGTCCATGTAGCGAGACAGGTGTGGACGGTCATTTGCATCGAGGCTGGCCTGATAGAAGCATCCCTGCATTGTGAATTCAGCCGGGACTTGCGTAACTTGAGGTGACCCTGGAAGCTAGTACTTGCAGGCAGCAGTTGCTGCTGTTCCTGACTATCTCGTGATAGCCAGTAATCACAGGCAGCAAATGTTACTGTTTCTGACTAGCCAGTAGTTGCTGGCGGCCTGTGTGCTCGCACACCATCGATGCTGCTGCTGCAAAAGTCAGCAACCAAACGTTTGCAGGTGCATTTACCCGGAGTGCCCCGCCCCAGCTCACTGCACAAGGTGCGCCGATGCTGGAGTGCTTGGGCCTGTGCCAGGTGTCATGGGCACCCTGCAAGCGCTGGAATGCATGAAGCTGCTGTCTGGAGTTGGCGATCCACTGTCGCAGGTGCTGCCTCTGTCCTTCGCTACCATGCACTGCGACTCCGTGCTGCACGCTACATGTGTGCGTGCTCCATCTGCTTTCATGCACCTGCTTTCATGCACCTGCTTTCAGCCACCTGCTTTCATGAACCCGCTTTCAGGCACCTGCTTTCAGGCACCTGCTTTCAGGCACCTGCTTTCAGGCACCTGCTTTCATGCACCTGCTTTCATGCACCTGCTTTCAGGCACCTGCTATCAAGTACCTGCTTCCAGGCCGCTGCGCCTGGTGTCTGCGTTTCACTGCCGCCTGAGGCCTGTCCGGGATAGGGCGGCCTGGCGTGCCCGCTAGGCCATGCTGATGGTGCAGCAGCCGTGACAGGACACGCTCCCGTAGCACCAGCACAGTCTAGCAATAGTTTCGTCCAACATGTCGCCACCAGAGATCGCAGTGTGACCATTGGGTCGGTGGCCGGGTTGACACGTGCCAGTGCATGTGAGCGGCGCCATCTTGGCTCGGCCTGACGAGCACATTCCTAGCAGTACATGCGCCACGGCTGGTGAAACTCATGGCCTGCATGCGCCGGTGCTTTGTGCTGGTGCTTGCCCAGCATGCGCTGGTGCTTTGCGCTGGTGCTTTGCGCTGGTGCTTTGCGCTGGTGCTTTGCGCTGGTGCTTTGCGCTGGTGCTTTGCGCTGGTGCTTTGCGCTGGTGCTTGCCCAGCATGCGCTGGTGCTTTGCCCTGGTGCTTGCCCAGCATGCGCTGGTGCTTGCCCTGGTGCTTGCCCAGCATGCGCCGGTGCTCTCGAGAGCGCTGCTCAGAAGCGGCTCAGGCTCCACTGGTGTCCCGTGACACTGTTCACGCAGGTGGCGTGCCGTGCAGGCGCTGCTGCTGTACGATGCCTTGAGCACCCGCTTCACACGAGTGCGCCTGCGGTCACGCCGGCCTGACTGCGCAGCCTGTGCCCCAGACTCGGAGCTCCGCACAACAGAAGGCGGCCCGGCCGGCTACGATTACGCCGCCTTCACCGGCGGCCACGTCCCCGTGGAAGGCGGGGCCGCCGAGCCGTCCGCCGGGGCTGCGGAAGGCCCGGGCCGCATCACCGCCACCGCGCTTGCCCAGGCGCTGGGCCGCCATTCGCAGGCAGACCCGGGCAATTCAGCAAAGGCCCCACTGGCTGCTGGCGGTGGCTGTGGTGGATGTGCTGACACTGTGCCGCCGAAACGCGCTGCGGCAGGTGAAGCAGAGGGGTCACCGCGAGGGAGAACAGAGCGCCGGGGAGTGGTGATGGTGGACGTCCGGCCGTGGGAGTTGTACCAGGCTGCCCGGATACCGGGCGCAATATACATGGGCATGCGTGAGGTGTGCTCTCCTCGTACTACTATAGTATTGCCTTGGTGGACCAGTGTTGTCAAATGCCGTTGGCAGTCGTTGAGCCTGCAGGATGTGGCCAGGTGTACAGCGAGTATGCTAATGCCAGAGTGGAATGCCACTTGACTTTGCGTTGCCAGGTCAGCAAGCACGCTGCAGCCTGGATTCGCAGAGCTCTGCAGATTGTGGTGCATGGTGTGTGGAACTGCCTGCTGTGCCGCATCGAACCTTACCTGGCCTGTACAGTCACAAGCGTCCATGCGTGAAGAATGACATGCTGAACCTACAGCCAGCTGGCAGATTTGTGAGGTGGTAACCACTGTGGTCCCACATTTGATCGTCACAACAACTACTGATTCCGCGGTGCTGCTCGATGCTGTTGACTTGCATTGGTGCAGTGGTGCTCCCACTGGCATTGGTGCTCCGGTTTTCAGGGCTTGCCATATGCCAGTACAGAAAAATGTCTGTTCAGAGGCGACAAGGGGATGGTGCTGACTTCATCTCTAGCATGCAGGTGGAGAAACGAGTGGCAGATGTGCAGGCGCTGCAGCAGCAGTGTGGCGACGGGGCGAGAGTGGTGGTCATGTGCAGGCGGGGCAATGACTCGCTCGTAGCCGCAGAGAGCCTCAGGCACGCCGGTGTTGCCAATGTTGTGGACCTCGTGGGAGGCGTTCATGCCTGGGCTGATGCGGTGGATGCAAGCATGCCCAAGCTCTGAGGCGCAAGAGCTGACAGGCTCTGGCAGGCCGGATGCGGGTTGCAGCCTGGTTGACACACGTTTCCGTGCCACGACCACACTGCCCAGGGCGTCGATCTGCCATAGGACTCTTACTGAATTCGGCTGCGCAAGGTGGTGATGAAACAGCATCTTTGTCCAGTGTGTGGGTTTGCGTGATGTAGGGAAGTGATGAGAAAAATCGGACGGGTGACATTCTCTTTCATTACGTGCCACCAATTGGTGGAAATGGCGATTTCAACTGACAACTTGTCGACCAATGACCAGAATTATCGGGGTGCACCCACTTTGAAGATCCAATTGCCGACATGACATCCACCTATACCTCAGATGCAGGCCCTACGTCCTATCACATGGCACTCAAGCTCACTCAAGTGGTGTTACATGAATTCGAACCGTGCTGCCAACTCCACACCCAATCACATCAATCGCCTCCACACATGCCTCAAATGGTCACATCTGCTATTGCACTCAGCAAGGCAGAACTCGCTTTGCCGAGGATGCTAGGCTACACAGACACTTGATCCCTATCAGCGTCAGGAAAACCATTGCAATACAAAAGACAGCCGTGGCACCAGCCCGCTGGACTGTTGTCAGACATGGCCACCATCAATTGACATTACTTCAGACAGCAGTCAGAAATCAGCGGGGCTCACAGGGCTCGCTAGTTGAAGAAGCTGTGAGATTGAAACTGCTGTGCTTCCTCACTGTCCAGCTGTCGCTTTGCAATGCCAATGTCTTGGAAGATGCGGTTGACCAACTCGTCAAGGCCATTGAATTTGATCTCCGGCCGGATGAAACCAAGCACTGTCATCTTCAGCTGTTCCCCATAGAAGTCTTCTGCATAATTGCCACCGAGAATGTGTACCTCGACCTGCAGGCAAACGCGGTGAATACTGCACAGACGACCCGATACACAGTCGAAAGTGCAAAGGTCCGTGTCCGAGGAAAATCACTACATCCTGAGTTGCTTCCCAGCGGTTCTTTACAGTCAACCATATAGAAAGCGATGTTAGATATATTTCTGCTTGCAGACAGACCTCACATCAGGTTCTCAATCATGGAAGTTGCTTCAGAGAAGTTTGTTCAAGCTGTTCGCAATCATTTACACAACAGTACAAGCGAATCATGCCATGGGCAAGCCATTTCCCACCATGGCAGGGCAGGCACTACATCACGTCAGTGCTGTCGTCTCATAGTACGAACCAGAGGAAAGGCTGTGAAACATATGCTGGCTGTAACACGCATGCTGCAAATCATGCTGCTCTGGTAGTGAGGCTTGATCATGCAAGGAGATGGCAAGGGCCCATTCAACTGTGAGAAGTTGCCGT
>JALKAD010000013.1:78990-96481 GCA_024500015.1 Ulva compressa | reverse complement strand
AGATATGGATGTTGGATGAGGCTGAGTGGGCAATCATCATTGAACATTGGCTGAAGGTTCAACAAACTGCGTTTTTGCTATTGGATGCACATGGCTAGAGGGCCCCAGTCCTGGCTAGCAGCGCCGCATCACAGACTCACTGTGGCTCTCACGCACCGGCAGCGGACCCCAGCGTGACAGCGTGCCTACGATGCCGCTGCCACTCACGGCCCGCCGCCGTGGCCGCCGCCGCTTCCCCTCACGATCACAGCACGCATCGGCGCCACAGCAGCCTCCTTGCTCTGGGCTCGGGCTGCGCCGGGTGATGGGATTCTGCGGGCTGCGCTTCTCCATGTAAAAGCCACCGCCCAGCCCTTGCCTGCGCGGGAACGGCTGTCTCGCACCCGGCCGCGCCTGGAGGCCAGCCAGCACAGGCAGCGCGCCCCCCGCCAGTGCAGCCGCTCTGCTGCTTCGAACAGCAGCACACCCTGCATTGGCGTGCATGCTTTATGTGATCACATACGACAGATCTAGAGCATGCTCCGCCCCATTCTGCATTCAGCATTAGACATTTCGTTGGTCAACTCGGAAGGACATGCAGCCTTGTGGTGGGCTGATGCGCGATCATGACGGCACGGAGTCCAGGATGACGCGGCACCGTGAGGCACATCGCAGTGCACCGGCTGCTTCATGCATGGACCACATGGCCCATTTTGCAGCATGCATGCATGCGATGCTGACGTCGAGCATGCTAGAGCACCGTCCTGCAGCACCGGTGTGGACGCACTTGGGCCACGTGGCGCTTGCAACACATCCCGCAGAAGCAGCCCCGGACGGGGCCGGGTGCCGGCTGCCACGTGTGCCGCAACGTCCGCCCTGAAAGCCGCAGCACTCGTCCGCATGTGCTGCCGCATTGTCGCGTGGTCGGCCCGGTCGACCAGCCGAGGGTACACCGGCCCAGCCACCGACCCCCCATGCGGGGCAGCCGGCACATGCTGCGCGCGCTGCGCCACCGACTCGTGCATCACCTGACTGCGCGGCTGCGGCTCACCCGCAGCTCCACCTGCTGTGGATGCTGCTGCCTGCTGTGGCCTCTTCACTTCATCTGCCACACCCGTGGCTGCAGGGTCCCGGTGGCCCCTCTGCCGCGCCCCACGGCCGTGCAGCTTGCCGCTGGACTGTGCTGCCGCAACGGCCTTTGCGACCAACGCCTCATGACAGGAGCGCCACAGCCGCTGCAGCAGCACTGCCGGCACTGCCGCCGCCTTCATATGCATGCGTGGGTCCGAGCGCTCGGCACCGTGCGCACCTGACGCCCGGCCCCCGCCATCATGACCCTCACTTGTAACCCCTTTGACATCCGCAGCACACACAGCACGCCGTCCGTCGGGCATGTTCCCTTTCGCCACGTGTTGATGCTTTGACGCCCGATGCAGTCTCAGAGCAGCTCCGGAGTACGCGGGATACACATCACGCAGGCAACGGCCAGTGACGGTGTGTGTCCACAGGGGCTGCGGCAGCTGCGAGCACCAATCCAGGCGCAGCACGGAAAGGCGTCCCGTGTCCATGTGTGAGATGTGCAGAGGCCAGCGTGCAGCACAGGAGAAGGGCCCTGGCAGAGTCGGCACACCGGCGGCGGTGACATCGGCGCATGCCGTGTGCGGGGCTGCATGCATGTGCGCGGCGCCGGGCCGTGTGGCCATACATGTGGGCGGCGTCGCACGCCCTGGCCGGCACAGGATGCGGGCGGCTGCTGCCAGCGCCGGCTGCGGGCAGGCTGATGTGAACATCGTGGCCGCGCCACTGGCAGAGGTGGTATGCTGAAGGGGCTGGCTGGTCACTGGTGGATGCCGCACTTTGATGACGAGCGCTAGCGCCTCTCCTGCGGCAGCGCGAGGTACGTGTATTGCATGCAGTCAGCATGTTGCATGCAGTCTGGCAATGCTGAGTCTTGCAACACTCACAGTCTTCAGGAAGCGCTTCACAGCCGCAGGCAGCTGGTGTCGGTGGCAGAGTGTGCGATTGGTGTCGTATGTTGGCAAGTTGCTGTCCAATGTGACACACATGGATCCACAGCACGTGTGATCTTTCCTTCTTCCTTAGCGGACTGGTGACAAGCCGTGCTGCCTGCGTGTGTTGACGACCACCGGCTCGCTGTGCAAGCATCACGAGTTGAACCATGCCGGAAAACGATACGGTACATAGTCGTGGTGATCAACAGCACACTCCGACGAACACACACATTTGTGAGCACGCAGGGCCCGAGAACGGCAGCAGCACTGTTACCAGAGACAAGCGTCAGTGCTCCACAACACCTGGGGTCTGCCGACGCTGGGCGCGTGGTGTTCGGGCTGCAGACACGCAGCACACGCGCTGCATGCATGTGCTCGGCAAATGGCCATCGGCAGATGACTCTGGGAGCCACTGTGCGCATGGCGCCACGGTGTAGGGTACCGCCACGGTAGTTCTCCCGCCAAATATTGAACTACTCATCTCTAATTTTGTGCCCGAGAATTCCCAAACACTGTAGCTTGGATCAATGGACAGACACTTTTGAGGGCACGTGTCAGACAAGTCGGTCCATTGTTTTGTAAGTATAGGGTATCATCAGCAGGAATCCGGTGCTGAGGAAGGGCAGCACCTGTGTCTGGCTCCCGCGCCACGGCCACAGCAGGCAGCGAGTCCATCTGCGCGGGCACCTGCACTGCCTGCTCCGCGCCGCCATGCCCCGCAGCGCCGGCCGCAAGCAGCAGCTGCTGCGGCAGGTGGCTGTGCGGCCGCCGCAGCATGGCCGCCTTGGCCAGGGCAGCTGCGTCGGGTGTGAACGTCACGGTGCGCACTCCCCCGTCGGGTGTGCGGTTGAGCGTCACCCCTGGAACTGCCGGGCCCGCAAACAGGACGGGCTGCCGCCAGTCCGGAGTGGCTGCGGTGCTGTAGTCTGAGATGTCCAGTCCGGTAACGTTGCCTGCACGACGTGCGATCGACCATGCTTGCTTGCAGGAAGGACAAGCATTAAGAAGTGCCTGCAGTGGCTCGCAGGCTGCAGCTCACAGCCCTGATCAGTTGCAGCAGCTTGGTGCAAGACATGCAGTGGCTGCTGCTGCATGGCAGCCGCGTCGTGCACGCTGTGCTGCTCATACTGACCTGATCACTTCATACTGTACTAGTGTGGGAGCTCCCACAAAATACTGAACCCCGCATCTCTGATTCTTTGGCTGCGCATTCCAGAGTACAGCTTTGATGCCATGTTGGGAGCAATTTTTCGACAAGGCAGTGCATTCGTTTGCAACGAGAGGGTGATCAGCATGCGTAGCGCGCTTTTGTAGCGCATGGAAGGAGGTGCATACATAGCCCCGCTCATTTGTATGAGACGCAGAGAAACTCATAATGGTCGCTGGCCACTACACACTGGCGCCATGGCAGTTTGCAACCATGTCCAGAAACTCCAAAGATACCCCCTCACTCTACCACTGCTTAATGAGATTGAGTGCACACTGTCACCCCAGCTGAGGGCTGACCTGCAGACGCATGAGTACAGATAAAGCTCAGTACTCATATGCATGAGTCTACAGGTCTCCCGCGGACTACGTCCTGACTGATATTGTCTGAAGTCCGCACTAGCACGCTGAGCCTGCTAGCAATTGGCCACGTCACAGCCATCATGGTCAGCTCGCACCTTGCCCGTCCCGCACATACTGGACAGTGCCCTGCAGCGCAGCCGTCTGCTCCGCATTGCACGCCACAGCACGCACAGCATGCTCCTCGCCGCCGCCGGTGCCCGCAGCGGCGCCTCCCTCCTCGGGGGACGCCAGCCCCAGGAATGTCTCTGGTGGCGCAAGCATGCTGAGGCCGCCAGACGGCACAGCGCGCAGCGCGCCCCTGGCCGCCCCTGGCACCGCGGCAGCCGGCAGCGTCGCGGTGACGGTGGCGGCCTCCGGAACATTCCCCGGACCCAGTGTCAGCGTAGCAGACACGTCGGGCGCGTGCGCGGGGTCGGGGTCGGCAGCGCATGAGGTGACGGCGACCACGATGTCGGAGGGCATGCCGCTGCGGTCGCACAGCACCGCCACGTCATCAGACGCAGGGTCCAACGTGACCTGCAGCAACGCCGCGAGTCCTCTTACTGGGTGCAAGAAAGGAACGTGGCCTACTAGTTGTACTGCCTCCATCTTGGAACGGGTCGGCCGCCGTACTCATGTGACTGCTTGGGGAACCCTTACCAGTCCGTGCAACATGTTTGCTGCATGCATGCATGGCATGCATGGCAGCTGCTCTGCTGGGGTTGACAGCCGCACCGTTTGTCCGTCTGGGAGGCGGACGTGAAGCATGCCATCTGGGATGCTTCCAACCGGGATGCTTCCGTCGGGTGCGGGCACGATGTCGGCGGCGCCGGCGGCGATGTCGGCTAGCGCCCCGCCGGGCAGCACGGCCTTGACGGGCATGCCGCAGCTGTCCACCACCGCCCAGGCCTCGTCCACCTCCAAGTCGCACACCGCACACAGGCTGCCGTCTGGCAAGAGCACCTGCAATGATCCATCTTGAACTTGTGTGATGAGTCATCACTGATGACACACACGCACGCCTGTTTGTATGATTGCGCTGTGCGGGTAGCATTGCTGTCATGGTCCACGGCAGGCTCGTGCGCTGGGCCAGCAGAGGCCATCGCTTCGGATTCTTGACATACCGAATCTGGCAACTACCAGGTAATCCAACGGAGTACTGACCGGACTCCGTGCCGCTGTTGCGTGGATCAGAAGGTCATCGTTTGCCTGTTCTCCACCTGTCATCCAGTGACTGTGGAATGGTCAATGAGCAGTGAGCTCGTCCAAAGCAGTGCAGTTCTATAACAGCAGCAGCGTATTCCAAGGTTGCAGCACAGTGGATGTCCTCCAATCCCAAGCATTTCCTCCATGTCAACACCATTCACCATGTCAGCACCAACACCAAGACCCAGCGCAGTTGTGGTCTGTTCGCCAACACCAACACCGAGACCACAACTGCACACAGCGCAGACCACAAATCTGCCATGGACTGGCCGGTGCCCGATGTCCCACCTGTGCCATCTGTAACCCCCTTGCCACCTGGCACTGCGATCCACATCCCCTCACCGCAAAACTCGCAGCATGCATGGCACATGGGCCGCACCATCTGATCTCCCAAGGCGTTCGTCAGCAGCCGTGCCGCCACGACACCATCTTGATGCGCACTGCCACCGGCCAAAGTGGCTACTTGTGGCGTCGCGGTGCATCCGTCCGTGTCTGCCTTTCCAGCACCACTGGGGCCTGTCGCCATGGCGCTGTCCGCCCTACCTGCAGCAACCTCATGCTGCGTGTTGGCCTGCGCAACCGGACAGTCCGGCTCAGCGTCACCGCTGTCTACGCTTCCCCCCGCACTGCGGCTGTCCAGGCTTGCCATTGCTACACGAGTGCCGCGAGCTTCCCCTCCTGCGCTATTGTCTTGCACGGCTGTGCCGCGCATGCTGGGCCACGTGCTGGGCCGCGGAGACACGTCACGCGCAACCAGCTGGGAGGCGTCATGAACAGCCAGGGGCGGCCCGAGGGGCACGAGCGCGTGGCCGGGGGTGACGACAGCCAAGGGGTCACCTGCAAAGCAGAACTAACGATGACCTGGCTGACATCAGGCGTGCTACAACGCGGGCCTGCTCAGGCGTGCTGTGCATCACCAGCCTGTTGACACCTGTCAGCCATCTCCCGTTGTGGCGGCTAGTGCGGTGAATGATGCCACGCGCCTTGTGCTGTACCACGCTGTGCGTGCTCAGCACACACGCACTCTGACCTGCTCTCTCAACAAATGCATCTTGCAGGCAGAGGTGCGCAGCCTGGAGCTGGGGAGCACGAACATGCACATATGTTGTTTGGGTGTTTGTTTGGGTGTTGCAGCACAAGCACACGACTGCCGCGTTGGCCGCCAGAGACACAAGTCGGCACTGGATCGCTGGCATGCAAGCTTCTGGCGCACCGCTGCTGTGGATGCTCGATTGTGTGTGCATGTGCTAGATGCATCAGCGGGGGCACAAGCGCACCTGCCATGCTGAGGGCAACGCGACAGCTCGCATCGGTGTGTGGCGGCACCACCGGGAGCAGCACCCCATCCTGCGTCAGAAGCGCGTCTGCCAACGCCTCCTCTGCAAGGCCGATGACCCCCACACCACCGAGGCTGCCCTCAGCCGTATCAAGTCCCGCCGCGACTGTGTGGCGGCAGCAGCCGTGGGCAGCTGCCTGCCAGTGCGCGGCGAGGACAGCGGCGGGGCCGCGCAGCACGCAGCACGAGTGCCCGCGTGCCAGCGCGTGCAGTGTGCACCCACTGCCGTCCGTGACGTCCACAGCGTCCACAGCAGCGGCGCTGTCGGTGCCAGCTAAATGCTTGCCGGCGCCGCTCACACTGCCCGGCGGTGTTGCCGCTGCGGACACAGTGTAGCCCTCCACATTGACAGGCCTGCATGCATGCGCTGGACTCCAGCCTGGAGGACTGAGCTGCTACCGCATTCAGTAGGGGAACAGTAGGGGCAAACACAAACACATGGATCATGCATGCATGGCTCACGGCAAGCCCACGCAGACACCGGAGCCTCGCACAGTCAGCTGGACAGGCACGCTAGGTTGACAGTCACTTGGTTGACGGTCACTTGTTCACGCTGGCCAAGGTGCCGATGCAGAACATTCGCCGGACGCAGCTGGAACTGATGCTGGCCGCCCAGCACGCACAGCGCGGCAACAGATCCACTGCTGCAGATCCGGACGCACAGGTGCATACAGCAAGCCACACAGGACGCACCCAGCGGATGGATCCCAGCTGGCTGGTAGGGGTAAAAACACATCAGGGCCCAGCACGACCATGCATGGGCAGCCGCGGCCATCCAACACGAGGCGCGCGCTGTGCTCTGGGATGCCGCGATCCACACTCACCCTGTACCCTACACCATAAGGCCACATCAGGTTGTTGCCACTGCAGCTGTGTATGCGGCACCCAATGCAATCCTTGCATCAACCGCATGATCCAGTTGTGTGCGGAGCTTCGTATCGTCCAGCCGGGAATGCTGGACATGTCCGAGGCGTGCACTTCATGGCAGAGGTCAGGCTGTTGAGCCTGCTTGTGTCCTTTCGAGGTGAATCTTGAGTGGGGTAAGGGCAAAATACCTGTGTCTAGAACTGCAGCAGAGATGGGGGAGCCTTGGTGGTGGATCACGCGGGCGCATGCTGGCCGCAGCGCAGGCAGCGCAGACGCAGCTGGGTCGGGCAAGGGCTGCCGCAAGGGCTGCCGATCACAGGAGCTCGCACGGCCACGCCGGGCCGCCAGCTGCTGCCGCTGGCATGCGTCCACCGGCAGCAGCCGCCCGCACGGCAGCAGGCACGCTGCGGCTGCTGCGAGGCTCCACGCTGCTTCGGCTGCTGCGGGCCCGCCGCGGTCCGCCGCGCTCGGTGCTCGCATCACCAGCGCTGCGGTGCTGCCGAACGCGGCCACAGGGGTGATGCTGCCGTCGGCAAAGGTGGCCGCAACTGGGACGCCGAGGGAGTCCCTGACCAGGACGCAGCGGTTGGGCTGACATGCATACGGCAGGCCTTCGTGCTGCGGCGCGTCCTGGCTGGGCGCGCTGCACTTCTGCGGCGCGACCGGACCCGGCACGTGCAAGCGCAGTGACGGACCTGCACGGCAGTTGCCTGCAGTTGCAGATCTATGCCGGTTGGCCCATACCGGTTGCCGCAGTCACTGTCAGGCCTGGAGGAGTTGACTCAGCATGAGGACGTCGAGTTTGCTCTGTAGGCGTCGTTGTAGGCACACATATGTGGACGGCCATGCATGAGCCCCGTTTCAACTCCCGACCCCGCATGCTGTGAGTCATCAGGCGCACCGTGCAGGCAGGCGAGCCGCCAGCAGCCATCCTCACTGCGCTCCACCTCCGCGCAGACGCCCCTGCTGCGCTCCACCACCCCTCCAACTTCGCGCAGCATGCTGCGCGCGGCCGCGGCAAGCGCAGGCGGTACACCCCGCGCCTCTGCGGCACTCCACAGGTCAGCCGGCAGTGGACACGTGTCACGGCCAGCTGGTGGAGCCGAACCGCCTTGAAGACCCTCTGTGTTGCCCTCTGCACCAGGATGGGTTGTGTCTCGATGATGTGAGGGGGCATCCGCCAGCCAGGCGGCGTCCAGATTGTAGCGCTGCCCCATGTGCTCTGCCAGAAACCGATGTTGCCCAGTCTCTGTGTTGTGCACAAGTGCGACCTGCACCAGAAACTGGCGTCTGAAAACAGGATCCTGGCAGAGGTTTGTTCACTTATGGCGAACTGTGCAGATGGCGGGCTGTGGCTGTCATGCGTAGGGCAGCTGAGGGCGCCATCGGCGTGCTCTGCGGCATCGGCATCACTGGGTTTGTCGCGATGCGCTTGAAAGGCTGTGGCTGTGATGCGCATGGCATGAAACATTGAGTCTGAGGGCTAGACTCAATGTTTATATCAACCTCAATGGCACAGCATGGCATGGCATGGCAGCGCAGCATGCCCAGCATGCCTCTCTATGCTGCTTGCTCCATCACTCACACATGGCCTCGTTCCCAAATCGCAAGCTGATCGTATGCATGGGGTAACTTCTGTTTTCAGGATACCGCATGCCGCACCTTGGTGTCAACAGCTGCTGCGCTGCTGTGCGGTGCCCAATGCATGGGATGGAACCTGTCCGTTCCAGAGACGAGAACCTGCTGGCCCCCGCCACCGCCGCCACTCGCCGTCGCCGCGCCGATGCGTGTGCCCGACGCCTCGCTGCCAAGCCTGCCAGCGCTGTCTGCCCGCACGGCCGCAGCTGTGAACGATGTCGCGGCACGCAGCCGCTGCCGCGCCCCCCCCTGCGGTTCTTCAATGCTCGACCCGTCCCGCGACGGGCCGCAGCTTTCGTCCGAGCAGCTGGCCGCATCGACGTTGGCAAACCGGGTATACCGGCCGCGGCGGCGGCCGAGCAGTGCCACCCCCGGGCCCCCCTCCCCACCTGTGGCTGCAAGGGCAGCCGCCTCGCCTCGCCGCTGCTGCAGGCTCTGAGGCGACACGATGCCGCCTGCCTCCACCTCGCTCCCTGCCTCCGCCGCATCGTCCACATCAGTCCGCACAGCATGGCATGCTGCGTGCTCTGTGCTGTGCATGCTCTGCTCTGCTGCCAACATGCTGGGCTGCTGTGTAGCACCTGCATCCATGGCGGGAGCCAGTGGGCTTGCCGCAGCATGGCCAGCTGTGCCCAGCACATCACCACCCGCCGCCGAGACTGGGTCCAGGTCTGTGGCACTCGCAGCTCCTCCTGCGGGCGGAACTCTCATGTCAACGGCAGTGATACTTGCGGCACTGCGCCGTAGAACGGAGGGGACGCTGCGGACTGCACCTTGCGGGTGTGACAGAAAACTCTGCTGGGAGGATGTCACGGCGCTGTGGCTGCGGCCGGATGGGGCAGGGGGCTGCGAGGAGAGCGACGTGGGCTCTGGCGTCAGCGGCGGCGGGCTGCCCATACCGGCGGGGCCGCGCTGTGGGGACCGTGCTTGCGGATCGGCCCTGCGTTCAGCGGAGGCGTGCAGCGAGGGCACCGCAGCCAGAGACCTGCCTGAGACAAGGTCCGCAACGCTCATCAGAGTGTCAATCTGCACATGAGACGTTGGCTCAGATGCAAGTGCGGCTGGTGGTGGCAGGTGTGGCGGCACAAAGTGCAGCGAAGGTGGCGTCCGCCTGTTTGGAGCTGGATAGTGCATCGCCCAATAGCATCCACGACCAAAACAACAAAACAGATCAGGGATTGTGTAGAGCGTGGCGGCTAGACCTCAAAGGAGCATCGGCCACGGCCCCGCAAAGAAGGAATGGCACAGCCGACCAGGGAACATGGCACAGCCGTGGACGAGATAATCAGCACTTCTGGTCCAGAAGCATATAGGCGCGAGCCGGCAGGGTCGTGTGGTGGTGCACTCATATATGCGAGAGAGCATGGACAGCGCGAACCCTGCATAGCCACAAATGCATGTGGGCCGCAACTGGCGCGCAACGCATACAACCACAAAAGCACACCTGCATGCTGAGGCCGCTCTGGCCGATCAGAAACATCTCAAAGTCCCGCATCGAGAGCGCTGTGGCATTGCGGTCCGCCGCGCGCCGCCACCGGCCGCGGGCGCGCACAGCGGCCAGCGCGTCGGCCGATCGCTGCGCGCGCTCGTCGGCGCCAAGCGCAGCGTGGTCGAGCTCCACAGCACGCGGCACAAGCCACCACACGCCGTCGCGCAGCTGCAGGTCGCCGTCGAGCGCCGCGAGCACCTCCTGGAGGTGGTCCCGGTACCTGGAAGACCCCCCGACTGTCACCTGAAACCGCTTCTGCTCTCGTTGGTTTGACGATTGGGGAAGCATTCACCACGCTTTGCTAGAATCAACCAGCTGCATCTATGATCCGGAACTGCAGCGGCTGCGGTGGTTGTGGTGGGGCAGCCTCAGCCTCACGGTGCCGATGCAAGCCCGTGACCCAGTATCGAAATTGATGTGGCTGCGTGCAGCAGACATGCACATGCGGGCATGCTAATACAGGCGTCGTATGGCCGACAATGGGATTCAAGAAGCAGATCAGATGTTTGAGGCTCACCAGCTGGGTGGGAACTTCAGAGGTGATATCACAGGCATCTCCCAACGGTCGACTCCAAGAGCAAGGTCTGAACTCCCTGATTGCAGAGGTTATGCAGCCATGCCAGAACATGCAGCGTAAGGAGTGGCTGCACCTCTCCCCGCAGCGCATCAACGACTCCCGGACACCACCCTCGTCAGAGGAGAACACGCCTGTGCCGAACAGGTCCGCGAGGCTCAGCGCCACGACACCCTCGGCCGCTGGCGCCGCCTCCAGCCGCAGTTCAGCCAGCCGCGCGTCAAACGTCGCGGCAAACATGGCGAGGAAGTCGCGCAGCCGGGGGTGCAGGAGTGCGGCAGGCAGCGGCAGGCCCGCGGCAGGCAGGCGCTGCTGCAGCTGCGCACCGCTGAGCACCACAACCGGCTCGGTCTCGCCGCTCCCCGCGCTGACGTGCACGACCTGGACAGCACGCACAGCACGCACGTCACACCGGACAAGCCCTGGAATGTCTGCAGACATGCACCCCCGCTGTGGTGCTGCAGCGGAGCACTGTGCAGACAGCTGCTATTCGCAGCACACAGCACCCAGCACACATGGCCATACCACTGTGGCGATATCGGCGCCGGTGTTGCAGCAGAAGGGGATTACTTGTGATGTGCGGGCAGAATGTTGCCGCCATGCCGAACAAGGAAGGATCGAAGAGGCAGCCATTGAAAACAACCAAGCGGCTAGAAAAAACAACATGCGTTTGACGAGCCGCCGCCTGCCGCACCTCGAGCACCTCCTCCACCGGCGGCACCCCCACAGCCACATCATCCACCGGCGCCCCCACGCCCCCTCCCCGCAGCTCCGCCACGATCTGCTGGGCCGCGCCCCCCCGCATGCCAAACAAGCTCTCCAGGTTCGTCAGCAGCAGCGCCGTGGCAGCCTCCGCAGCCGACGGCCGCGTCGACGCGCCGGCCTGCCGCCTGGGTGCGGCGGCGGCCACCGCCGCCGCGGAGCGGCGGTCGGCCCCGCCGCGGCCCAGGCGCGCGCCATGATGTCGTCCGGGGCGTGGCCGGCGAGGAGGTCCGCGAGGCCGTCCTCCACGGAGGCCGCCGCCTGCAGCGCGGCGCGCCGTACCGCCGGACTCAGGCCGGCCACGTCGTGGTAGTGCACCGCGTCCGTGGACGGTGAGAGCATGCAGCTGCAAGACCTCGGGGTGGGTTACAGTGTCACACAGCGATTAGTGTTGTGCCATGCACTCGTTGTTCGCAACGGGAGGCCCACCGCGCACGGTGGGTTACAGTGTCACACAGCGATTAGTACAATGGTCGGCGGAGGGAGGTGAACTCGGAGGCGGATCAAGTGAGCAGCAGGCAGCCGTGAGGTGCGAGTGGCTGCAGTGCGAGCTATGTGTAGACATGTGTGGGGGGGACAACCGACTGCCTAGCGCAGCATGTAGCTGCACAGCCTCGGCGCGTCGGGTTTGGCCGCACGGCAATTTCCCCACGCGTGCTGATGCGTCCGCTGCCCAAAGGTGTAGCAAGCAGGAAGCACCCTCGATCGGCGGACATGGTGCAACCAACGCGAATGGCTGTCAGATACTTGCATGGAGGTCGAGTTGCAAAATTGATGCACTGATTGGTGGCGCCGGGGTTGAGGTGGTGAAGCATGCGCAGCATTCTGTGGGCTCGGTGCTCAAGAGCAGTTGTCAGTGGCGCACTCGTGGAGGCCCAGAGGCCCAGAGTGCTCAGGAGACGCCTGTCCACGTACATGGTGCTCTCTGTTTGCCTGATGCCGGGCATTCCAGTCCGTCGAGGGCTCGTTCGTGGAGGGGTCAATTGTCAGGGACATGTCGTCAATGTCAGACCCATCAGCAGAGCTGCCATCCTCCCCATCCATGGCTGCCAGAGTGTGTTTGACCTGTTGTATTGTGAGAACGGCCTGCTCTGCACTACTCCCGGATTGAGCGTTCTCAATGCTGCCTGTAGATGTTGGAACGGTTACAGAAGTCCACTGTGGTTGGGTGTCAGCCAGAACTGGGTTCAGCTGAGCCTTGATTCGCGACGGTGGCAACTGTATACGTTTCGGGTTGCTGACAGCAATTCTCGTGGGCCTTGGGGATACAGGCACCATCATTTGGGTCGCCTGCAGCCATGACCCGCCTCAAGACTGCGTCAGGTGGGCCCCATGGGGTTGTGTGCTCAGCATGAAGATGCCCTTCACACGAGTCTCGGGATTGCGGCTTCCGCGGAGGTGCCGTACAATAGACCATCCCCAGTGTATGTCATGCAGTCGTAGCATGTACTGGGCTGGCGGACTGTATGGTGCGGTCACATGTCCCTGGATTGCCACGAGCTCGGCGAACAGTGCGCATGCTTTAGTCGTACCGTGCTGAGGTGAGCGACTTTCTTCAACGCATGCTGCAGGGATGGAGCAGCAGGAATTGGACCATGAGGTTGTGTTGATTGTCTATTATGCCGAATTTTCACTAAGGTTCCTTTTGGGCCCTGCCGTGTCGAACCGGCTCCTGCACACGCAGGACATGCTCGCAGGAAGGTGGCCGACAGAGAACAACGGGCATGCGGTAATCCATGCTTATGCCGCGGTGTTGGCTGATATTAGAATTGCATCAAGCGACGGAGGCTAACGTTTGGAGTCATGCGCTGACATGCGATCCACAGCGACCTGCTCCGATCTTTGACGTATACGATCGCTTGCACTGGATTCTTTCATTTTACCCTACTTTTTGACTACATGTGTCGGATCCCGAGCGAGTGCGCTGTAACTAGAAGAAAGAAGGGGCGGGTCATGACGGTCAGCTGGTCGCGCGATGCTCCCCTTGACAATGACACCACGCAGCCTGCGCGCTCGTCCAACTCCTGACTCTGCTGTCATCTGGGGCCGTCACAAGATATGTTCTTGGTTAGGCTTCACGGTGCGTCGGCGAGCCCAGAACGCAAAGGCCAGCCATGACAGCAGTGAGTGGCGCTGGGGGTGATTGCAGTCATCAGAAGCGCATGCAGGTCGTGAAGGGCCGGGCCTGTTGCACAATGTCCGCGATGCAGATGTGCAGCACCACCGCGTGGAAAACTGAAGCTTGACTTCATCCCTACATGTATGCGAGTGGCCACTGTGTCTCATGACTGCTTCTACTGCTCCAGGCACTTGAGTGAATGTGATCAACCATCAACGGACGCAAACTCTCTGTCAGCAACGGGCATCAACCATCATATGCGTTTAAACGTTACGGCACATTATACACTGGTAATCGACGGTGTCCTGGAGACTGATGACGGCATGCTCACAATGGCCATCGAAGGCACATGCACCGTGTCTAGCACAGCTTATTGGCCTTTGGCTGAGATCTGCAGTGCAATCCAACCTCCCGTCACACACTGGCAAACGGAGCATCAATTGCCATCGACCAGCGATGCCACGGTTTGCGTCAAGGGTGCCATTGGCGCTGGTGTTACACGGAAAACAACATAGGAAAACAACATATCGACAGCCTTGCTTGACCGCTCCGGAGAGTCAGCATTCTCCTTGACCGAGCTTCCTAGACAAGCCCGCCAAAAGGCATGAGCAGCCACAAGGCAGGAGCATGCATGATGAACGATATCCATCACAGTTGTTACGTCAATGCCTGAACCACTCCTGGGAACTGTGTAACTTACATCACCAAACCAGGATCCCAACATGCTGTGGCGAAGCAGATACTTGGAATTCAGGAACAAACCATTACGGAAACAGCATCAGAAACAGAACATCTGGTAGCTTCAACTCGCACAGCAACTTGAGCATGGTGCCGACGACCCCAGTTGTACGTATGCATCTATTAGGAACTTGCCTGATATTCAAATTGAGCCTCCTTCTCTTTGGGCTCCTTGATGCCAGCTTTCAGCTGCCAGAGCCTTATGTTCACAGCTTCACACTCTGCATTGCAGTCCCAGTGCAGACACACAAGCTCGACCTTGGTACTCCGTCATCCACCATCACTGAAAAAAAGAGGGCCTGATTGGGTCTGATCCACACCAAATTCGGCCGAGTCACACAGTCAAAGCTGCATCATGGTCACAAATGCCACAGGAAACAGGAGGAGGCCAGTGTACAGTTTTTGTACAGCACCACCCCGATTGAGGCAGGGCAGGCCAGAGATGGGCGCTGCTGCCTAGCTGCTGGCCTGCGGGAGCAGATCATTAGTGAAAAGGGAGGCTGCGGAGATGGAGTCCCGTGGGATGGCCTCTCCGACGTCGCCACGGCGCAGACCATCGAGGGACGTTGTGGCGTTGGCGTCAGAGGGTGTGCGGGACTGCATCTTGGCGGTGAGCAGGCCCGCCTCTGCCAGCCAGTCGAGGAAGGCATCCCATCTGCATGCCACACCACACCTTTTTAGTAGTATCAGCCTCGGCAGCGCATGTATGTTGCGCGCGAGATGCAAGGCAGCATCCAGTGCCCACCCGCAATACGCTGCCGGCCATCAGACATGAAGGTACCGGGGCAATCTGGGCTGGGAAAGAAGGCAAAGCTTCAGGGCCTGAGTCATGGATGCAGCACGCATGACTGGACTACGTACTGCCAGAACAGTTGCTGCTGCAAAGCAGTCCATCACGGGCATGTGGCATTGACCTGTCCCATTCCCTCAATTCGAGCGTTCAGCCCAGAGAAGATTGTATGTAAAGGAGCAACACTCACTGCCGGCCCGTGAGCGATTGTGGCCGGTCAGGTGCGAAGCAGAGTGACGCCACTGCCAATGTGCAAACTCCTTCCCTAGACGGACATTGCAGCAGCAATGAAAGCTCTGATGCACAGCATTCAGAGCATATGCCCAGTAGACCTCCAATGCCCAGTGCAACCCAGTCCAGCACCAGCCATGCCGCCTCGCTCAGAGCTGTGGGGATCACACCGTGCTGCCTCCATGCTGCCCCAGGCGCCTGACGCCGGCAGCACCGAGTGGCGCAACGCCGCCGCAGCATCCACCATGACGGCCTCGTCCACAGCCTCCTTCAGGTCCGGGAAGAGCTTGTTCATCGCCTGAGTCGCCTGCATCAGACGTCACTGACTACACGCCCTCGCCATGCCGCTACAGCCTCTGGCTTGGTGGCCCGCAACGTTTGGCATGCGTTGCTGCGCACATGTGTGCGCGCACACATGAGGGCGATGTTAAGATTCCATGCATTGGTGTGACTGCCATGCAGAAGTCAGTACTAGCTCAGGCATGCACCTGTGCCGGAGACTACATATTCAGCACGTCACAGTGCTGTACCGCTCACTTTGACACCGTGTTCGCGTGCATGCTGTTCTCGCCGAACAGGCGACTAGTCGCGACTCCTGCAGACTGAAGCAGCATGCGCGTGGCAGATCGGGAGCTAGCAGGGGAGGGAGGCTCGCGCGCACCTCCCTGGCGGATCCCTCGGGATCCGCGACAAAGGCGTTCCAGCCGCGCGCCGCAGCCGCCATGAACTTGGTGAGGGCGGGCTGCACCTCTGGCAGGCGGGCCTCGTCCACTGCCATCACCGGGGAATAGCCGTACGGGATCTGGACCGCATCGTTCGGCATGAGTGTGCCGCAATGTTTGGGTGAGGCCTCATGCGGGGCCGGTTTAGCAATCGGCATGCATGCATGGCATCTCCCCTCCCTGCCGCGCACATGTGCCCATGTGGCACACCTCTTGGCACCAGCATGTGCAGCCCGGGCCTCGGGTGTGAACATAATGTGTCAGTCGGTGTTCTTCCACGATCAGCAATTACATGAGCAATTGCATGATGAACGTGCAGTCGTGCCGCCGTTAGCAGTGCTGAGGCAATACCGCAGGAAGTGCTTGCCCACGCGGGGACACAGCATGTGACAGCATGTACAGCACGGCACCGCAGCACAGAGTGCGTGAGCACAGCATGATAGCGGATTCGCCGGTACAGCCATGGGCTGCACCCGCTGCGGCGAGCGCTGGTGTGCGGTCGTTTGGTGACGGCAAGCATGAAGCGCACCAGCGCTCGCCCAGCATGCAAGTGCTTAAGCATGCTTGGCCCTTCCTAATTCGCTCATGCATGCTGCGGCACATGCGGCACATGCTAGACTCGCGCGTGAACACGGTCTGCAGTAGCAACCTCCTCACAGCCGGCGACACGCTCACTCGCGCCAAATCCAAGACACCCGATCGATGGGTGTGAGAACCAGACGTGCTACACAACACAGAAGCACGGCACATCACAGCGAAACCGCTGGTGATAGCCAAATGTAAGCGGTGGCCGGCAGGGGTGGGGGCGTGCCTTGTAGTCATCCAGGCGGAACGCGTTAAGCTTGACGCCCTTGCGCTTCGCAAGCACACCCTCCCACGCCATGAACACCCACGTCGCGTCGGCCTTGCCCGCGAGCAGGGACCCCCACAGCCCGAGCATGCCCTCTGCCGCGTCCTCCACATACTCGCCGTCGCCGCCGTCGGCTCGGATGAGCTGCTGCACGATGCGGCCCTCGTAGCGCGCGCCGTAGCTCGCGTAGCGCTTGCCTGACAGCTCCCTCGGCCGCGTGATGCCGGAGTCTGCAGCAGCCCCACCGGGTTTGCATGTGTGCGGCTTGCAAGCGAGGCTCAGCGCTGCAGTCACACTGCTCGGATTGAACTGAGTGACACGGTGATTGGGCGGATTCTGCCGGGAAAAACTAAAAGTAGCGGAAAAACTAAAAGTAGCGGACATGACGCTACACCGACGGGGCATCAGCTACAGGCAGCTGCTGCTGAAGGGGCTCGATGGGGTTGGGTGTGGCCTGTTCTGAGGAAGCTGCGAGTGACCGTGGTGGCCCTGGATGGTCCAGTGAGCTTCATTCATGTGATACTCGATATGGTTGCGGGATTGGTGCACATTGCATGCACAAGTTCTGGCGTACAGTCGATGCAGAATGGGATCGCAATCATGATGGAAGGTTGGTGGGGTTCGCTGATA
>JALKAD010000013.1:33432-59049 GCA_024500015.1 Ulva compressa | reverse complement strand
AAACTGAATGTCATTTCTTTTCTCGCTCGCCAGGCAAGCCCGAGCATCTGCTGCGCTCACTGGGATTGCGCCATTTCGTTTTTTTTACCATCATTTCATTTTTTCGGACCAGGAATCCTGTTGGGATGTAGAGGCCTGGTCTGGACTGTGGCCAAGCCTAGCTCAGGTTTATGGGAAGACTCTGGGAGTCTGCTTGGATACACACTCACGCCCACCATCAGGCCTACCATCCAAGCAGACTCCCAGAGTGTTCTCATCGAAGATGGTAGGCCTGATCAAGCTTGAGCGGTACATGGCATTGCGCCAGCGCTTAAGTATCCCTTGGCGCACATATTCACGGCCCACTTGATACGTTTCCTATAAAGTACCACCAGGCTGGCACATTGGTTCATCAAGCTGCATCTGAACGTATTCGTGGATGTTGATATCGCACATGTTGAGCTTGCGGCGCGCACCTCACAGCGATTAGGGTCTAGCTGAGGTGTCCCTGATATCATTGGGCTGAGGTAGCACTGACGTGTACATCGTTGCACGCAAACGGGACGAACTGCAAGGTACGCAGCGTCCTCAACACACACTATACTCAGACGTCATGCAACACGTCGAACATAGAAAAACGCACAGAAAGCTGTGATGCCTGGCTGTTCATGAAGGGGCGCAGACGCGTGAAATACGCGCACGCCCGTTTCGGATGTCTTCGTGCAACATCGGAGATAAGTCTGTTGTAAGAATGTTTTAATAAAACGAAACGGTAGCATGCCGTAGCATAGAAAAGCACAGCTGACAAGAGGGTTTTGGATAATAAGGCACTTGTCGCGAAGGTTCCAGACGAATGTGACAGATACATACATTTGTACATTGTATCAGTTCGTGCCAGGTGATCGCCTGGCCGGCTCGCATCTGCTGGCTAGCATGTGAGTTTAGAATCTAGTTGTACGTTCGCTTGGTGCACTGGAACGGAGCCCCTCGATATAAGAGTACATAGTATCACGCGACCAATGGAGAGCGCTGCGTGCGGCACTGCAACCAGTGGCGGACTGGGGCCCAGAGGACCTCACCGGCACCTTCCTCGCCAATTCCGTGTGTGAGCTTCCATGTGTGGTGGCCTACGTGTGCTTCCATGTGTGAGCAGAAAGGTGACCTGGGCAGTGGCGCAGACACGTCATGACTCGCTGCTGCAACAGCTGGGCAGCAGGCCTGTCGGTGTCAAAGGCCTCGCGCTCATGCGCACTTGCGCAGGTCGTGCTGCCTCCCAACCAACCGCATGTTGACTCTGACTGAGGGGGATTTTGTGCATGGGATGTGTTTTGGGGCGAACTTTCCCCCCTGCCGCCATTAGATGTGGAGAGTATATATGACCGCAAGTTGAAGCCCGGCGGCGTAGATCATGCCATGATAGGTCGAAAGTATACCGACAGACTGACATGGCACCACAACATTGCCATTCCGGCTTGGCACCGTTGAGCAGGAGCGGCAGGATGTTCCACATAGAGTGAGCCTGTAATGCGCTGCCTGGACAGACGCTATAGGGACGACAGTAGGGGAGACATCCCAGCACCTGGTGCAGGCACGGCGTGGTTGTGCTGGATGTTCCAGCTTCTAACCGCATTTGGAGTGGCTGTGGTGGGCAAAGCATCAGGGACAAAGGGTGCAGCTGCTCATGATTGTGAACAGTGCAATTTTGGCGAAGTACAAAGAGAGTGTGCAGGGTCCGTACAAGGTCGCGCCGGATGTACATGAGACGTATGGCAGACTAGGGTCACATGCCATGCAGTACCTCAACAACCTGGCAGAGTCAGCAGTTGTGCCGTTCAACAAGCAGGCGAAGTGCCGCTGGATTGAGAATTCCTTGCAGGAGCTCAGTGCGACCTGTTAGACAGTCGACAATCTAGAGAGCCTTTTCGTTCGCACAAGATGGGAGACAATCTGTCGATGCGACAACAAGCCGCAATCAGGACAGACAACCAGTGTTGTATCATCTGTACATATCATGGATATTTATCAAGCGATACTTGGTCCCCTGTTCCCTTTCTTGTAAATCTGTTCTGCGGTCATGATGAAAGACTGGCAAAATCCTGTATGTAATGTGAAGGACTTGGGGGGAACAGGGGAAGAAATTTGTTTTTTTTACCCCAGACTCAATCGGGCATCGGCCATAGCACCCCTACGGATAAGGGTGGACAAGAAGGATGTCTCAGGTTCAGAGAGCACAAATCAGGCGATACGAGGCGGTGGGTAAGCCAGAATAGGGTCACACATCACCCAAGCCCGCACATGTGACCACGGCAGCACTCGGGCACATGCTGCGCGTGTAAGGGGAGCCATCATGCCAGCCACCCACGAGCCGCGAGACACAGTGCGCCACGCCGAGAACATACATAGCAGTCAATGCAGTGCACAGGTGTTGGGCTCGTCGAAGACGGGCACCCAAGAGCGCAGAGAAGGGGTCAAGGAGGAAGGGTCCCGCAGTCACCGCCACGACATGCTCCGGCAGGAGGCCCTCCGGCAACATCGCGAGAACAACGTCGGCACAGTAAGGTCATCGGACAACGCGTGTAGCAGGTCATCACGAAGGTACTGAAGGCAATGCATGCCCGTGCGAGACAGTACCACACCGCAAGAGAACAGTAGATGCTCAATGTGGCGCCACCTGTGTTCCACCAAATTAACCACGTCAAACAATACAGGCATATAATACATCACAGCATGGCCCAGCTCACACACAGCACCATCACCGCGCATGCCATAAGTGGGTATAATCTAGCGGCAGGTGCGACGAGCGTCACGCCATGAGCACCCATGTCACCAACAAGAGAGCGGACACACACGACGCGTGCATGCAGCTATGGCGCTGCAAGAACAGGCCCACGGCCATCGGGATACGGCGCTGGGAGGGCTCCCGCGGCCGCATGCGCAACCGGCGACGTGGGACTGCTGCTGACAGGGAGGAGCAACCCATCCCGCGGCGTCGCACGGTGTTTTCTCAAATGCCCAGCCATATGACGGCAATGCTGACAGTTGGAGCCGCGTCGGGGGTGCCACGCCCCCCAGTCGCATGCTGCAGATCATCGCACACCACATCCAGAGCCAACTGTGCACGTGACAGCTACTAACCCTGAGGGTGCGCCTTCGATCGAATTGCGGCACCCATATAGTACGGAGACTGACCCGCCTGCAGTGGCGCCGAAAAGCAATCTGATAGGGGATGACGTTCCTGCAGGAGCGCCGCACAGGCATCTGCTTTCCGGGCGCGGCAGAGATCTCCAGCATGTGCCACTGAACAGTCTTGCGACGACATCACACCAAGGTCTGTAAGCATGATAGAAGGCGAGACGCAGCGCAATTTGCACCACGCAGCAGAGCCGGCAACAGCCTCAACAAATCCAGATATCCGCGATTTGCTCGGAGTACCGATAATGTATAAAGCAGACCTAATGAAACATCATACAGGCGCCGTCTGCGCATTCTGTGCCTCAAGACCGCCTGTTCATACAGAATTTCTATGAATGATGGTTTTGGCAGTTGCATTTTCAATTTACAAGCCACATGGACCAAACTCATATTTACGTAATCTTGAGCCTGTCGCATCGAATGCTGCCACACATTACTTTTCAAGTCAACCATGCTGCTTGACGGTAAGCAGTATGCCATTATTCAGACCGCATGCGGGGAATTATGGTGTTGGCATTGAACAGACCTTGTTGCAAGGCCCTGAGCTGCTTTCAAATTGCACAAAGGGATCGCCGAGAAATCACACAATCACTGCACCTGCAACACCCCACAGGTGCCAATTCAAACATGATCACACATCTCCTGTACTACAAATGCATGCGTAACTAGCTGCCTGCCTGACACATTCGCGAAACCTTGTATGACCGACCGCGGTTCTTTGATTTCACCTTCATACTTTTCTGAGAACTGTGTACGAACGCAGCCGCCGGCCCTAATGCTTTTCCTATGCTCATGCTGCATGAACTCCAACACTGAAGTGCACGAATACAGCATGCAGTAGCAAGGTGTAGCTCATGGGCAGATGATTGTGGGGCACTGATCACTGCTTCACGCAAAGCTCATGCTTTGACACATTACATCTGATCCATACAGAGTTTCGCTGGCACTTGACCTTGTGCATGTGTGCATGTCAGCACGCGAGGGTTAAACTTGAGACATACTTGGGACAAGGCACACAAGGCATGCACAATTCAATGATTTGAAATCAAATATCTGTCACGAAAAATTTGCGAGGCAGACGGCAGAAAGACAGTGGTATATACATGCAATATGTGCGGCCAACTCTGGAGAATCTTGCTCAGAGGCGTTTAACCCACTACATTGACCGAACCCTGTCAGATCCAAGAGTTCAAAAGCCTTAGCGTGCCTTGAATCACGGGCCATTAGATATACCATGGTAGGTCATTAGATACACCATGGTAGGTCACAGGCAACCAAAGCCCTCTCCATACCAATACAACCTGTCAACCAGAAATTCGGGTACACGACAGCTGATCTGGAACATATCACCTTGCCATATTGGTGGTACAACAGCGGCTGTCATGCAAGGAAAATGCGTTGCCTAAACCTCGATCAGCCTAGCTCTGGCTCACAGTAAAGCTGCTCACATAACTGCGGCAGCTGAGAGACATGCGCTTGATCCGTAGCAGCAGCAAGACAGGGCCATGCATGAGTGCTAACTTACATGCTGCAGTATCATGGTGTCGCAGAAGCTTGAAGAAAATGCCTTTCTGAACCGGGCTCATTGTATAGTGACAGTATGTGTCATGCCTAGAAAGACATGGGAGATGGCATAAAAATACCGCAATGCATGCAGACTGTGATCTACTAATGATGCTTCAGTGCCAGCATGGGCTTCCATGCTAGAATCCAGACACACAGAGTGCTTCAACTTACACGTCAGGTAACAAGACTATGTTTGCAATGCTGCAGATTTTATCTTGCAACATACCTGGTACTCAAGCATTCCAACATAGTACATTTTCGCTTTCTGTGGGAAAAGCAGAGTTTGTGAATTGTCGCATTCGGGACAACATGATGTGTCTGAAACTCTCTTGCATTTGATTGTATTCGACTGAAAGATTGACTTTGCAACCTCTTGGCAGCCATTCCTATTTGCCAAATCAGTGCGTGCTCAATTGCAACTGATGAGTCGACTGCGGGCAGTACTCATGTATGACTGCTGATTATATGCCCTCAATCACCTGACAAGGCAGTGCAGGCCGCACTGATCGTGAGGCAACAAGACAGCCCAGTAGCATGACATACCATCACGAGGCTATACCGACAGGACCTCAGTACCACAGGAATGGGCACATATAATCATGCCACAGATGTTGATTTTCAAGGATGGACACACTTCAAGCGCTGCAGTTCAGGAGCCAATCAAACATGTCCACACAGGAAACCAGCGCACCTGGACGCTTTTATCCGTCACATAGGATGGACGCAATGAAGATGTCACTTGATCTGATCCATTTGGCATCAGGAGAACGGTGCCTTTAATATGTGCAACGAGCTCCCCATCCTTCTCCCACAAAACAGGGTACGCATGCAAGAGACCATGTTGAAGGCATTCCACAAGGCCAAACTTGGATGAAGAACTTGAAGCCAGGAGCTTGCGCAACGGGAAAGGCATACACGGATACCGCTTGTCAATATCTGACAAGATGGCTCGAGAGGCTTTCAGTTTGAGGCTATATTCAACGTTGAGGGCACGCTTAAACACTGCTGTTTGCTTCTCATTGAGTACTTTTGCCTTCCCTTCACCTGCATTTCAAGTTGTTTCAGAACATAAGCTCATGCTGCAGTATTGGACCCCGATTGACAAAAGCTTTGATCTTTTCACAACAGTAACACTGGCTTACAGTGGTGTCACCTGTGCTGACTACTATGTCAATTGCATATACTTCATGTTCCTCAAAACATGAGTCCTCCACTTTTTGCTCAGCTGAAGTCCGGTTCAAAACGCATTTATTGCCATCAATGACGAACTGCTTCATGTTGTGAGTCATCACGCCCTCTACTAATGTGCATTGAAAACACTCTGCAATTGCATTCAGTGGCGGAGATACATCACTGACTCTGTTTCCTGGCCGTATCAATCGAATGGCGGCATCAAAGCATGTATGCGCGCAAGCCAGAACGTCCGCCGCACGCCCGCTGGCTGGGGCATCTTCTGAGCACCCAACAACGATGGTAGTGGCTTGCACAGCGATAAACCCATCAATATGAACACCCAAATCTCTGTATGGCACAATTCACCGCTTGAGTCGACCAATGATGCGAGACGCCCTCTGCCAAAGGCACCATAGAGTGACCTATTGCAAGCAAGCGCGTGGCTGGATTTGTATTTAATCATGTATTAGATGTTATGATGCAGCATGCATACAGGGACGTCAATCTGATCGATGTATTGTGGTACTTACCGCAAAGTTATGCACACCAGAGACACTGCACGACCTGATGCAGACTCTGCTAACCCTAGGTCCACAGTCAATGAGTGTAAAACTCTGTCTCAGATGGTGTGATAGGAATCAGGTGGGATCTGCCTGACTAGGAAGCTATTTATACTAACAGCAAGTTCTGCGCAGCGCAGCAGATCAGCATATCCTGGGTTGATGCAAGGCAGCAGAAAATCATCGGTTACCAATATATCATGCTGTCTGTACGCGTCAGCAACATAATCGGAAGGAGTTGACCAAAAAACGCTCCACGGGCATAAATTGGACCAGCAGATACGATGGACACAACATAATGCATGCACAGTTCCGCACAAACATGGTGCACCATGGTGATCGCCGCCAACAGCGTTGCAAGATGAACGGTAAAACACCTTAATGGTGGCACCCCTGGTTAACACATTAGAAGCGCTACATCAATAAGCTTGGTGGTGGCTGAAAGTGATCAGGGTGCCAATGAGATCCTTCGGCATCACCGGCACTTGAACCAGTGCTAGTCAGTGAAAGATCACTGCCCCATGTACTGCCCCGTGTAACTTTCCACCCTTTGACACCACAACCGAATCGCTCCATTCAAGCACACAATATTGAGAAGCCCACAAGTAATGTTGTTTGTGCATTGATACAGTTGTCAAGCTTTGGCGGACAGAAATGCACACCAGGAGGAGACATGGACGACAGAGCTGTATGTGATGGGTGCGGCTTGTCTGAGGGCTGGTTTCTGAAATCTATCGTGCGGCCAGCACCATGCACTGCTAGTTCTAGCCTCGTCTCGATTGTGGGCGTCACAGCAAATCTTGAGCACCCTGGAGGTGTGTGACATACAATGCAGGCTACCAGCAGCACAAGCGGGAGCATACAAGCGAGAGCACACATTTTCACCAGATCTCCATGTTGAAGCGACAAAACTTCTCCCACCAGTGGCGAGAAATGCCCAACACAGCTGCACAAACACCAGTGATCAAAGATGCACTGTGGGTACATTAACACAAGCGCGAGCTGAGACAAAACACACTTGTTCACAGACAAGCATGTTGGAAAGGCAATTCCTTTCTCAATTGGCCTCCCTTTGAAAATTTTGCCACAGGCTCTGCAAGGCAGATGAGTCTGTGACACGTGTAATAGCTGCGCCGACCATATTTGAGACTTTCTGTGACGAGCACGCCGTGGTGGCGTCGTGGCGCGAAAGACAGATCCGTCACACGGCTGGCTAAGCGTGATATTAATTTGGGACAGACTCTTCGATGAGATCATCCCCTGCTTGAGCTACTTCGACAACCTTGGCGCCTGCTTTGCATTGCGCCTTCACGCAGTCGAGCACGTCTGCAGGCACCCGAAGCTCGTAAGCTTCGATATGGCGGAGGCGATGATGACATTTACAGGCGAACATTCAGCAGCGGAAGGCATTGGACCGGTTCGGACGAGAAGATCTCACGATTGCAAACATCAGCAGCAGCTTTGTATTTAGTGACCACGCCAGTCTGCAGCAAAAACACTTGTCATGAGATGTCAATCGATCAAATGTATCCAGATGCAAAATACATACATCGGACAGATCTGGCTCCTGGTCTCCCGCAGTGCTGGTCATGTTTGCGGGGTATCCGACAAATGTGCAAGACGGAGGCCTAAAAAATAATCAATACGTTCGCAAAAAAAGAAGGATCCTGCTGGGTCCGGCCCTGGGTGGCCAGCAAATGCTCCTTCAAAGCTTCGCGATCGGCCGCCAAGCGCAGGTGTAGCAGTGATGCACACTTTCGTCGTGCCATGCCGTATATACACGGCTGTATGTTCTGAGGGAATCACAGGGCATAGCATGTGCTGCATGTGGGGATGCCGGCAAAAAGTCGCTCTATGCATGGCAATTTCAGTGGCTATAGCTATCTCGCGAGATAGCTCGCGCGAGCCATGCCACAGTGCGCGCTGTAGCACGGTGCCTGGTCCCGCGATAATCCGTGTGGCAAATTCTGCTGGGTGGGGCCATGGGGTCACGTGGATGAGGAGTCTGCGAGTGTCCAGCACAAACCACAGGACCCTGCATTGGGTGCTGGATGCTGCCGGGATGATCACCTGCCACTCATGATAATTCAACAATTGCGGAGACAGCAATGTATCAGAAGGACACTGTCAGGCGTGGCACGCTCACACATCAGCAATGCGCTGGCACAATCACTGCCTGCCCATGACAACACGTGCCTAGAACGTCATGACACGTAAACATGGGCCCTCAGGGCCTTGTACGCTCACTGGCCCTCTCACAGCGACCGACCTTTGCCTGGGCGGGCGAAGGGGTTTTCTGGGGGCGAACGCGAAATGACGACATGCCCTCTGCCTAGGCGCAGTCTGCGTCATTTCCACGCCACATCGGCAAACTAGATGGTCACTCTCTTCGGGCCACAACACCAAAAATATATATATACACTTACATCGAGGGGCTCCGAGCCAGCGCACCAAGCGAATGTACAACTAGATTCTTCCCGCAGGTGAAAGCCCTCCTCAGCACCAGACTCGTCCCCATCCGCAAGCCAGACGGCGGCATCCGCCCCATCGCCGTCCAAGAAGTCTGGGTCCGCATCGCCAGCCTCTGTGCACTCAGAGCATGCAGCGAAGTGGGCACCAGCCTTGCCCCATTGCAGGTCGCTGTCCCCGGCGGCGCTCAGACCATGGGCCATGCGCTCTCGTCTGCCGCCGTTGGGGATCTCGACACCGTCATCCTGTCAGTGGACTTCAAGAACGCATACAACTCCATCCACACCCAGTCCATGCTCGACGTAGTCCACCAGCGCGCCCCAGAGCACCTCCCATACGCCATATGGGCCAACACAGCACCAACCCAGCACCACGTCATAGGCGCCCCACCAGGCACAGCCCCGATCACATCGACCAGAGGTGTGAAACAGGGCGACCCCCTTGCCAGCCTCCTGTTCTCACTGACTCTGCAGCCGGCTCTCGAAGCCGCCCAAGCCACTGCAGACCCCGCCGACGCAGCCCTCCTCGCCTACGCCGATGACTGCAGCATCCGCGGCACCGGCGAACCCATCATCAAGGCCTTCACCACCCTCGAGGAACACGCCCACCCGATCGGCCTCCGCGTCGGCCGTGAGAAGAGTGGAGCCACATCCATCAACAACCGCGACGCAGCCCAAGCCGTGGCCGACGCCACAGGCGTGCCGCTGCGCCCACACGGCGTCACCTGCGCAGGCACGCCCATCGGCCACGCCCCCTACGTCAAGGACTACTGCAACCGCCGCGCGACAACCGCATGTGCGAAGATTGATCGCCTCCTCTCTCTCCCCCTGCCTGCTCAGGACAAGTTCCTGCTGCTCCGCGGCTCTGTGCAGCTTGCCCTTGCCCACCTGGTCCGCGTCGTCACGTGGGGCTTGGTCAAAGACGCAGTGCAGCAGCTGCAAGACAGGGTGATGGCGGCTGCGCGGGAGATCATGAACCACCCACAGATGCCCGCCGTCGCCGAGGAGCAACTCCGCCTACCGCTACGCCACGGCGGATTCGGCCTCATGGACGTCACGGAGCACGAGGCAGATGCAGCCTATCTGTCCAGCGCCGCGCTGGCGCATGACGCCATGCGCGATGGCCCCCCCGACTTCCGCCCATTCGCCGACGGCGACGTCGCCAAATGCCTACAAGAAAAATGGACAGCGCTGCGTGCGGCGATGCCGCCGGAGGCGGACTGGGGCCCAGAGGAGCTCGACGACATCTTCATCGCCACTGGCCTTCCCGGTATGAGTAGAAAAGTGACCAGGGCAGTAGCGCAGACACGGCACGACGCGCTGCTGCAACAGCTGGGCAGCACCCCTGGTGGTGCAAAAGACCTTGCGCGCATGCGCAGCTGCGCCTGTCGTGCTTCCTCACTGTTCCTGGATTCCCTCCCAACCAACCGCATGCTGACTCTGCATGATGGGGATTTTGTGCATGGGATGCGGTTCAGGGGTGGACTTTCCCCCCTGCCGCCACTAGATGGGGAAGTTATATATGATTGCAATGCTCGGGTGAAGCCCGGCGACGTAGATCATGCCGTGACATGTCGACACAATGCCGACTGCTGGACGTTGCGCCACAACATTGCCATTACAGCTTGGCGCCGTCGAGTAAGAGCGGCAGGGGAGGGGGCCTCTCACTCAGTCCTATGGTACTCCCAGTCCTGTCGCGGACACCAGAAACATCCCAGACTGACTTTGGGAGCACTATAGGGCATAACTAGGTACTCTGGGAAGGGCTGCGGGCTTGTTTTGGACGTTTGGGGAAAGTGGTACATTTGGGCCAAAAACGTCTCTGTGTTTGGGTATTTTGGACAAATCTTCCCAAACTCTCTGACAGTGCTGTAACATGTCCCAAATGGCCTATGGGCGCCCCAAACTCGGCTACGGGGTACACGAATGACCTGAATCTGATCAGAGTGTATGCACGCACTTAATGGGACGCCTCACGCCACCAGGGACCCGTGTGGACACCTCTTCCTAGATTGGAGGACGTGTGGGCTGGGTAGTATGCAGACTGAGGTGGGTGGAGCTGCTCTGCTCCACTCGCACCTTATATAACGCCACGTTCATGGTGACAACTGCGTTGTGTTTGGTCGACTGATAGCAATGGGCAACACAGATAGGTCCCTTACTGTACACAATAATATGTATGTACGTGTGTGGTACAGCAGTGGGCACCGTGTGTAGCCAGGCATACACCAATGGCAGGTGCAGCATGCAGATCTGAAATGTGCAGCCTGCCCCCTTCATTTCTCACCTTTGAAATTTGCTGGCCATAGGAGTGAGCCTATAATATCGAGTACTGCACTACAAGGCTGTTGGAAAAAGAATGGGCCGAAATGCCCCACTAACGAGGAAGTTGGCATGTTCTATACTTGAACCTTTCACGTATGGGAAGGTATCACGTGGCCACAGGGGCAAACGTTGGGCAAACTAGACTGCTCACAGCTGCGTAGTCACTCGTGTACGCCTGAGCTGATGTACCACTGAGTTTGCTCGGCCTGTGAAATGTCGTAGTCTCAGGTAGGTTGCACTATGCTCCTTGTATACTATAGAAGACAGGTGACCCCTCTTATATGGCGGGAACGCTCATGGAAGACATGTACACGATGAGATATTGCACATTCAATGAATTGGATCATGCTGTAGTGCTTTGTGATCACAGTCATGCAGTTGGAGGTAAGAGGTCTATCATCGGATACGCTCACCAGCCTTATGACCAGCCCCACATTGCAGCACAAGCACTGTGGCATGCTCACATAGCTCACACTGCAGAAACAACAACGTAGATCAGGCAGCTACATTGCCTAGACAGTCTCGCGAACCTACACAGGTCACTGCTCGATGACCAGGCCTTTCGAGATGGCCTGTGCATGTTGCCGCGCGACTCCAACCGCACCGCCGATCACATCGGCGTGCTGATCCTCCTCAAGCCCCTTGCTTTTTACCTTATACATTCCTTTGAGCAGACTAATACACTCTGTCAGCGGTCTGTACCCATGGCGGACACGCCGGCGGGCCACAGACGGATCACGAAAGGTCGAGACCAGGTACTATACAAGCTGGTGCAAGTGCAACCAATTGTTAGTGCTTTTTAAGTGTGGTGTATGCTTTGGGAACGATGGCAGTGCTTTGGGGCGAGTTTGGGGCCTCATTGAGGCAGTTTGGGTAAACATGGCATTTTCGACCGAAAAGGTCGTCCGGTTTGGGGCTTTCGCCACATCCCCCAAACGGCCCGCAGCCCTTCCCAGAGTACCTAGTTATGCCCTATAGTGCTCCCAAAGTCAGTCTGGGATGTTTCTGGTGTCCGCGACAGGACTGGGAGTACCATAGGACTGAGTGAGAGGCCCCCTGGCAGGGGTGTCCACATCGATTGAGCCTGTGATGCGCTGCCTGGACAGACGCTACAGGGACGACAGTAGGGGGGACATCCTAGCAAATGGTCCAACATAGATGTGCATGTGCTAGATGTCAGCTTCATCCCCCATCTGAGGGCTGTGGTGGGGCAAGCATCGCGGGCAAAGGGGCACGCGGACCGAAGTTCGCGAAAAATTCAAACTTAACAAGTACAAAGGGAGTGTGCAGGATCGTACAAGGTGGTGCCGGTGTGCATGAGACATATGAGACTAGGGTCACAGCCTTGCAGTACCTCAACACGCTGGCAGTGTCGGTGGTTGGGCCGTTCAACAAGCGAGCAAAGGCTCGCTGGATTGAGAATTCCTTGCGGGAGCTCAATGCGGCGGCAGTGAAAGGAAACGGGTTTGTGATCAGAAAGACCATGTCTAGGGTAGCACGACTCATAGGCGCGCAGTTCGTGCCAGGTGATTGCCTGGCCGGCTCGCATCTGCTGGGTAGCATGTGAGTCTAGAATCTAGTTGTACATTCACTTGTTGCACTGGATCGGAGCCCCTCGATGTAAGAGTATACACATATTATCAAGCTTAAGTGGCTCCTGTGTCCATGTTTCCTGTGACGATGTGTTTCCTGTGTCCATGTTTCCGTGTCGTGGCCGACCAGCGTCAACCCGACCCGGCCCAGTAGGACCGCACAGAACCCCGTCCGAAACGAGTCCTGTGTTTATGCAATGTTGTAGAGTGTCTGTGCAGTTTCTCTGATAAAATAGCGAGTGTGCGCGATACAACCATGTTCGTTGTTACGTCGCAGAGTTGTGTAGGAAAGCACCAAAAGAACCCGCGCGTGCAGATGCAAAAAGAAAACTAAGCATCTGAGTGTAGACTGTAGATGTCTGTGTCCCCGTTTCTGCCACTGTAGCCCAGAAGAGGAAGCGGCCATGCAACTTCTCTGGAATAGATGATTTCGCGACCGACCTGACCAACCAGGCCGGCCGTCCGCGCGCCACTCAGGCCCGCATAGGTGATTATTAGTATGGTATCAGCAGCTGAATGCTGTTTCGTGCCCGTTGTGACGCACGTAGTCACGCCCAGCTGTACCCCGCAGCACGGCAAATAGGACCTTAGGAAAGTGCCAAAAGAAAACATGCACGAAGACCCACAAAAGAAAACAGAGTGGTCAGTAGCTTGTATTAACTGTCCCCGCAGACAGATTTGACAACCCCAGCCCAACGGCGTCCCTCCCAGCAACCACCACCATGCCAGCAACTCGCCACATCCACCTCACAGCATCCACCCCCAACACTAGATGACCCGACCTACACAAGCCACCGGACTACGATGTCCGCATCCAACCTGCAAGTGTGCTCGCCAGGACTCCAATTCGCTCCGCCAGCACATCAACCAAGCTCACCCGACAGCACAATGGCAGGCCGACCAACTAGCAGCAATCGACTCTGAACAATGCCCGCAGTGCCAGAAAGTCCTCAGCTACCCCATCCGCTCACACAAAGTAGCAGGCCCAGGCAGCGCAGCATGCACCCACAAGACCTCCACCGAAGAATCAAGCAGACACCGGAAGGCAGTGAATGCCAGAGCCAAGCCCATCCCAGCACCAGCCCACTAGCAAGCCCATCCGCCCCAAGCAAGCACATCCCATGCGCCTCCACCCCAGCAACCCCCACCCCCCCCTTAAGACCAGCGACCCCACCCACCACACACCCCCAACATTGACAACGATGACCGATCCAGACCAAGACAGACCATCCCAAAAGGCTTCGCACACGCCTTCGGGAAAGGCCTGGCCAAGCTCGTCACAGCCATGACCGATGCCCCAGACCACGCCGCAGCCACAGCTGCAACCACAGCCATGCTGTGGTACCCAGCTCAGATTCTGACCGACGACAGCCACACCGGACTCGAACGCCGCATAGCGGCACGGATCCACGCCCACAGCGAAGGCAGGGATCCCATGCAGTACGATGAATGCCGCAAGAAACCCCGCACCAACCCAGCCAAGCAAGCATCCGACCAGCGTACAACAGCCCGCATCCACACAAAGCTGACCATGCACAGCCTCTCCCGAGCAGCCGGATGCCTCGACCCCGGATCCATCGTCCAGCAGCCGACACCAGAAGACCTCGCCAATCTCCAAGATCTCCACCCCCCAGGAGAACCAGCCCAGCCGCCTCCCATCGACAAAGCCACACCACGCATCACAGAGGACCACCTGCAACGTGTCCTCGGCAACCTTCCCAACTCCTCTGCACCCGGCCTGAGCGGCTGGACGTACAAACACATCAAATCCGCCGCATCCGCCAGCACCGAGGCGAGAGACGCCATTCTCCACCTCATCTCACACAGCATGCTGAGGTCGCATAGCAGGCGCAGCAGGTCAAGAACGCAGGGAATGCAGAGCAATGTGGCAGGGGCTACGCAGAGTCAGCAGTGCAGAGCAAGAGCATAAAGCAGTTGACATGGCGGGCAGTTACAGAGGTGGTCGTGCTCTCACACGCAGCATGCGCGTAGCATTTGCACCTGGCATGCATTCCATGTGCTACACAGCTTCCACTGACACACCTTCACCACGATTGGACTTGTGGTTGCAAATCGAGCCTGCCAGCGCAGTGGCATCCGTTTTCCTCTTGCAATGGGTACGGTGGCGGTGGGCGTGAAGGGTTTTCAGAGTTCCAGCACGGTCGCATGTACGAGAGACCTAGAGGCTCCGAGTAAAAAGACACAGGCGGGTGGATGGTGGTTGTATGGCAGGCGGATATCCTATGGTGTGGCAGACGCTGCCTTGTCCATGAATTGTTAACCATGACAATGCCTAGAGCCTACGAGCGGGTAGCCATGTGTTCATTCAATACAAGCTGCCACCCACAGTTGGTGTCATGATCATGGTGTTGATGGTTGGGGGTGTACTTACCTCACCTTCCGTCTATAGGTTCCGTCTTTACGTTCACAGGGGCGCCATCGCCGATGCCCGTGTGGCCCAACATATTCCTTTGTTTTGAAGCTGTTTAATCAAACCCGCGCTACAAAGCTGTTCACCGAGGTCCGTGCTCCAGGAGTCAATTTTGGGGGCGTCTGCCGCTGTGCACCTGTCATGACGCGCTTGATGCGTCCCGGTGTGCGCAGTGGGTTAGAGCGCGTGCGTGGGCGTGGAATGACTAAGATGGGAACATACCTCGTAATCTTGGGCGAAAATGTTATGAGGAATTGAACCACTGACCTTCGGCACATACATCAAGTACGCTACCAATCACACCTGCTCGGCAACTATCTCGATGTTAGTGCCCATGATGCGTCATCTGTCGTATATATATCCTTGGATCTTCTGAGGTGGAACGCATATCCCACAACAGCACCTCTGTCTTATACAAAATTGAAGCCGGCACTCTTGGCTGAAGTAGTATTTAGACGAACCCACACATGCTGCACCTTGCAAGCTCCAGCGATATTCCCACCCGCAGCGTCTGGTCTCATCAACGATGACTGGGAGGGTGGCTGCCCGCCAGTCTCACAGCACAGTGCACACGAGTGAAGCGCTAGCGGAGCTGCGATTGGGCTCCGATGCAGAGCTGCGCACGACATAAGATGCCAAGATCAGATAAGATGGCTGCGCAGCCACACCCCCTACAATGGTTGTGGGGTCAGTTTACAGCAATCTCGAGCATGAGCCAAAAATAGCAGATCCAGTGCTCGCTGCTCCACAAGATATGACAGTGCTGTGTTCATACACGCGGATCATGGATCGCTCGTAACACTGAACCTGGAATGTGATTGGGGCATGTCCTGTTTTGTTCAAGAGTGCCAGTATGCGGTATGGTATGATCGTGTTGTATCCGGCAGCGTTTTAAAATTATGAGCAGATATCTGTACATGCCAATAGTTGATGAACCTGCCGCTTGCATGTTCACTGTCCCCACCCCGCTGTGCTGATCTGCCGGACAATGCCCCTGAGACTCCATGTGTCGTGATCCAGCCATGCGCAGGACTACGGTGACCATGCATGGAGTGGATGCACGGTGCTGTTTCCAGAGTGGCTGTGGGGAGGCCATGCACCGATGGCTCACCACATGCACGAGCAGTGCATGCAGATTGCATGCGAGCAGAGAATGATTCTGATCGTATCCGTATGAGACGTTGATTGACGCTTATATAGGCTCTACAGATCGTAGTGTAATCACTCTTCTATTTTGTCTAAGTCTCACGTGTGTCAACCTCCACTGAAGACATCTGGTGCAGTCACGGGCAGATACCTGTTGACCAGTAAGGTATGTGACAGCACCAACCCCTGCGCATAGCTACGGCATGCACGGGATCCCACAGGCCCTAGGCCGCGGTCCACTGGATTACAACACCATGGACTATCAAAGCCACGCAGAATAGAATATAAGGTGATACTTCAAGAGACTGGGTGCGCCTAGGCCAAGAAAGATCCCGCGATCGACTCCCGTGGGCAAGAAGAAGGCAGAAACCATCTCATCAATACGCGACACACCACTTGTGTCTACCTCGCGTACGGCGGAGCCTGTCGCGCATTCCACATACTACTATGGGCCTTAAGCAGTGTTTCACGTCCTTCGCGGGTCTGTCGCTGCTTTAATAGCGCCGCGGAATCATCGGTTTGCGTGGCTCCACAGCACTCAAGTTCAGCCACATACTGGGCATCACCCCGACTATGTCGTGGTGTTCTGCCGCTCCGAAATATCAAGAAAACCCTTTGTTTATAGCTTCGCCGTGCAAACAGACCGCGGGCGGCCCCTGGAGCATCCAGATTGGCTCGGGTGGCCCCGGGGTGCGGGGTTACTATGTAGTACTTTGCCATGAATCGTACCTGTGTGTTCTACCACCTTGTGGAGCATAACTCTGTAACGTATCACAGCTGTAGTACATCTGATGCTTCTGATGCATATGATCAGATGCATCTGTCGCGCCCGTGGCGCGAAGAATTTTTTTTGGGCGCCCGGTTTTCACTGACATCATGCCCGGGAAGGCCCCGTTGGAGATTTCTGTTGGCCCCCGGCTGAGGTTGGATCTCAGACCGGGATTCCCGGTTGTGGAAAAGGTGGCTGTAGAGCCCTCGCAGCAACGCACTGAGATACGTTACAGAGTTATGCAGCAACGCACTGGCAGTGCTGACATTCGCGTATGCTGCACCAAGTCAAGCAGGCGTCAGCATCGAATTCAAGCCAATAACTGCCTTCTGTGCGTTATCTTCTGGTGTTTTAGACGCAGTAGATACTGACGCCCACGCAGTAGAAGTTCGCAAGGCATGTTGGACAGCTGCTGGTCTGGCAGCGACCGGGAAATACACGCCCTGAACAACGTATCGGTGAAGCCGATCATGTAAATTAATTATCTTGCAAGTGCATCGCTCAACACGCCGACAGACAGGAATTATAATTTTTGGGTATTACCTACATAGGCATTAGCTACAAGCTGCGCCATGGCCGCCGCACCCCAGCGCGGCCAGGATCACAAATGCCACAGAGTGATTACGTAGGCTGCAAGCACGCAATCTGTTGACGCGAGTCAACAGGCGCCAACGTACTGACCCGCAGAATCATGCATTTTTCAGTCCACAGACAGCCGGCATTCTCGAGCAGCAAAGGTGCACGCATTTGACACCAGGTGTCCGGACACCAGGTTTTCGGGCACATGCCCACTGGGGTAGTTTCTAGTAGCAGAATTCTGTTAGATCTGTGGTAGCACCCACCATAGGAAATACATGGGCGCCAAGAGGAGCTGTTGTCAACAGGCTGGTGTTTACGCAACTCAGCCAGGGCAGAACGCAATTGGCAGCCTTTTCATGTAATCCACATGGCGGGCCTCTTGCAACAACGCGAGGTATTCAACTTTACTGGCACAAAGTCAAAGCCAGACTGCACCACATCAAGCACAGAATGCTTGCAACTCTGCAACCATGGCTGCCGCCGCCGCAGCAGCAGCAGCCTTTGCCGCCGATGCAGCCGTACTTGATCCAATGGAGGCAGGATGGTCGCTTGCTGTCAGTTGCTGCACTGCGTCATGCACTTCCTGCTTCGCATGCTGGCTGGCTCTGTGCGCAGACCTTGTTGTAATGCTTGTTCGGCCGACATCTGTGCATTTTGACCCGTCAACATGCGGTGACTGAACATCAAACTCCATCTCATCATCCTCTACCCCCATACAGCCACAGCAAGATAAGCGTTTCTGCACCTGCTGTGTGCACAGCATGGCTCGATTACCTTGATCAGGGGAAACGGGCAGGCTTGTGTCAAGAACACTTGCACCATCTTGCTGCACTCACAAAATCCATAGCTCATAAAACTTAAATGAAAGTATGTAAAATTGTGCATTACCACAGTCTGACACACCAGGGGAGTGCACAAATGTCAGGTCAGCACATTGTCAAGTCAACACATCAGGACACTGCCTGCTTTGTAGAAGCTGTGTGGATTCATTGTGTGAGACTTATCTCCCATTTCATTAATGATGAGATGGGGCATCAACGACTCACGTATGTAATCAGCCGCTCTTGCATATCCTGGTTTAATGACCTCAGCAACTTTAATTTCGCGCGCTGAGCAACAATCTGAGACTGAAGCCCATCCGTAAGACCTGCGAGGCTGTCCTGCTGAGCCATTAGATTGTGCAGCTTGTCACTCCGCTGCTTTCTCAATCGACGTGCCGACTCTCGATTGGAGATTCGCCTGAAAGCAATTTCTAGCCTGTATCACTGCTCAGGCCCATCAACAATTCCGATACACACGTCAAAAACAAGCACCAAATGGTTCCGATGTATTCGTGTACCTGATGATCTGCAAATGTGAATCGTAATTGCGAATGGAATTCGCTCGAGATGTGGGCCGAGGTCAGCATCACAACGTACCCTGCTTCAATGACATGACCATACAATGTTGCCCTTGCACACAAAAAGCTGGACTAGCGCACTGCATCAGTCCTTGGCTGGCACATCAGTATAGTCCAGGCATGACAAAAACGTTCCAGAGCACGCAGGGATGACCGCGAGTGAGTATCACCAGCATTGCTGCAAAAACGAAGGCCTCTGGAAGTTCAAGAGAACGAGTCGTGACCAGAGCTAAGTGGCTTATATATACCGGTATGACAGGTATGACACAGTGTACCGTAGTAATTGCAATCCTTCGACGATGGCAATCCTTCGACGATGTCCAGTCCGTGGAGGCCTGCATTCGCCGGACAAAAGGCTTTTGTCCGGCGTCCAGACGCACTCATTCGCCAAAAGAATGCCAAAAACGTGAACCTTTGTCTGGCGTCCGGGCCGTTTGATTCGCCGGAACCTCTGCTTTTCACAAATGTTGTCCTGTCCGCTGGTGGCCACATGTGGCATGTACTGGCAGGTACACCAAGGCAAAAAAATTTCTCTCTCCGAAGGATTGCAATTACTACGGTATGGTAGTGGTTGTGCACAAGATAAGGATGGACTCTTAACAATGTCAGCAGGGGTCGGCCAGTACGCCACTGGTGGCAGATATGCCACTGTAAACTAACTCAAACCTTCCAGAGGAAAAATAATCATGGGTGTAGGGTACCCAGTGGCATGCAGTGCCACTGGCAAAAATCAGACCTGGAAGCTACAGTGTCAGTGCTTGCCACGGATAAATGCCACTGGCCACAGACCAGTGCCAAAAACTATTGACAGCTTCATGACACACGGCGTTGTTCTGAACGCAACGTTGTGCTGAAATGCGATGGCATCAGCGTAGAAGCTGAGCTGCTTGACCAGCAAGCTGCAGCCTTCTTTGCAGACGCGCCTGGTGTGGCTGCACGCGTGCAAGCAGAGCTGACCATGCATGCACCCACAAGGTGTAGGGTGCAGAGCAATCTGCAAATGCATCTGGCAAACTTGTTTGTATCAAGACAGCAGACTCCGTCAGTTGTGCTGTTTTGGCGCGCTCGGTCGGCAAAGATACACCTCGAACAGAAGCTGTCAGAGTGGGCCAAAGCAGGTCAAACAGCTGTCATGATGATCTGTGGGGAGTGTTGCTGATGAGCGCGCACGTTCAGTATCATGAACACTCTGACAGGGCAGCAGCGCAGCTCGCTCACTGTGCACCTCCAGGCATGCTTGCGACTTTCCATGCTGGCAAAGTATGATTTGACCACGTCCCCGCTGCCAGAGGCGCTTTCTGCGTCTCTTGACATGTCATATACAATTGTACATTCAAAAGTGCTCAACGGCCCCAAGGCCAACAGCCCCAAGCAAGCACATCCCATGCGCCTCCTCTTCAACAACCCCCACGGTGCCCCCCCGCGCCCCCCCCCACCCTCGGCACACCCCAAACATTGACGAAGATGACCCATCCAGACCCAGACAGACCATCCCGAAGGCCTCCGCACCAGCCTTCGGGGCAGGCCTGGCCAAGCTCATCAACACCATGACCAATGGTCCAGACCACGCAGCAGCCAATGACAGCCATGCTGTGGTACCCGCCCCAGATCCTGACGGCCAACAGTCACAATGGCCTCGAACTTCGCATTGCTGCAAGGATCCAAGCCCAAAGCAAAGGCAAGGATCCCATCCAACACGAAGAACGCCACAAGAAAGCCCGAACCAACCCAGCCCAGCAAGCATCCGACCAGCGCACAGCAGCCCGCATACGCACAAAGCTTACCATGAACAGCCTCTCCTGAGTTGCCGGATGCCTCAACCCCGGATCATCCAGCAGCCCTCATCAGAAGACCTCGCCAAACTCCAAGACTTCCACCCGCCCGGAAACCAGCCCAGCAACCTGCCATTGACACCCGCACCAATCATCCCCGCGGACCACCTGCGTACTCGGCACCATTCCCAGTTCCTCTGCACCCAGCCTGAGCGGCGTACGAGCACATCAGATCTGCCACATCTGTCAGCACCGAGGCCAGAGACGCCATTCTCCACCTCATCAACCAGATCATCAGCGGCCAGAACCCGCAGGTGACAGCCCTCCCCAGCACAAGACTTATCCCCATTCGCAAGCTAAGACGTTGGCATCCGCCCCATCGCCGTCCAAGAAGTGTGACTCCGCGTCGCCAGCCTGTGCGCACTCAGAGCATGCCGCGACGTGAGCCCCAGCCTTGCGCCACTGCAGGTCGGTGTTGGTTTCCCCAGCGGCACCCAGACCAATGGCCATGCACTCTGGTCTGCCATCGGGGGCGTCGAAACCGTCATCCTGTCAGCAGACTTCAGGAACGCATACTACTCCATTCACACCCAGTTCATGCTCGATGTAGTCCACCAGCGCTCCTCCCACATGCCATATGGGCCAACCCAACGCCATGACATAGGCGCCCCACCCGACACAGCCCCGATCACATCAACCAGAGGTGTGAAACAGGGCGGCCCCCTTGCCAGCCTCCTGTTTTCACTTACTCTGCAGCCCGCCCCGAGGCCGCCGAAGCCACTGCAGAGCCCGCAGATGCAGCCATCCTCGGTTATGCTGATGAGTGCAGCATCCACGGCACCGGCAGCCCCCTTGACAACGTCTTCACCACGCTGGAGGAAGCCGCAGCCGCTCCACGGGCGCGTTGCTGTGCCTCAGCATCAGCATCACCTACGCAGGTACGCCCATCGGCCACCCCTCCTATGAGATGGACAACTTCGACCGCCGCGCGTAACCCGCACGCGCGCAAATCGATCCCTCCTCTCTATTCCCCATGTGATCACATTAAGTACTTGTAAGCTTCACTGTCAGCATAACGTGATATGAAATCAACTATGCGACGCTGACAATACGCTGCTCACTGATCACTGCTGCCATCACACACTTATCTTACTGTGCATGTTCATCAACACCAAGACGTCATCTCGCCTATTTGCCCACTTGTGGTCCACTTGCTAGGGCCACAGTCCTGCTCGGGTCAGCGACAAGGCATGATTCCAGGGCCTTGTGCATGAATTGCCACACACCGTCTGTTAGGATATTCAAAATCCGCAGCGAACAGGCGCTGTTCGAACAATGGCTTGGCACGATGCAGCTGCAGAGCATGTGCCAATGATGGAGGAACGGATAGTGTGAGAAGGTTTACATTGACAACTTGCCATGAGAATGGGACAGACCAGCAAGTGAAATAGCAGTAGTTGTAACTGCCCCATCCTCGTAAACCTGCTGAACAGGTGCCCATTCTCACGATCTGCAGCCAGGTGAGCCCCCTGCGCCTTGTCCGCATAGCTGCTGGAAAGCTGCAAGGCTCATGACTGGCGCATGGCCACACAACAGGCCTGTGCTGTACAGGGATCGGGTGCCCAGATATACAGTCAGCGCCAGGAATCTACAGGCCCCTTTCGCGTCACTGGGTTGTCGTTTTCGATTCTAGGACGGGGATCTGCCTCATACAACGGAGTACCCCGCGAACAACTGGCAGAACGTGACGCACAGGCCGGTTCAGCCGATTCGTGGCTGCCCGGGATTTCGCCTTTCTCAGGTTTTATGACCCGGGATCCGTCGGGATGTGAATGCCTGGTCAGCACCCATGTCTTGGAAGGCATCCGACAGACAGAATTGATGTCGTCACAACGAGTCGGATGTGCATGATTTTGCTCCCTTGTCGTATGACACGTTCAGGTGGATTAGTGTTGCGGCAGTTTCAGACATGAGGTATCGACCGGATATGCCGGATACGTGCAAAGCAGTCTTCTGAATGACAGGGCTCAATCATTCACCACATTCGGAAAATGAAAGAGTGCATCGGGACAATGTGCTGTCGTCCAGAATCAATTTGCAAGTCGGCAATGCTGGATCTGCCGGATCTGGAAATGCGACCATGGTGGGCGGAGATCATTCAAAGAGCTGTGATTTTGAGCCAATTACTGTGCTATGCTGAAGGTTTTTCCTTTTTTAGTCCGGCCCTAGAAACCTTGTTGTTGCAGAAACCTTGTTGCACAATGGCGATTGAGCGCGCATGGAGGGCAAACAGCCTGTGACATAAAAACTCATCCTGAAAGCAGCTGCTATGTTGACCATGGGGAACAAGAACGGAAGCGATTATTGTATCAATCATGGGAGTGCAATGCTTTCCTGGCAAATGTCAGATTTGCATCCCTGATTAGAAGAGCAGTATGTCATTCCAAGGCTTGGTGTCACGTTGCTACAGGACACAACTCAGCTCCCATCCTGGAACGCGTGTACAGGAGCAACTACTACCTGTAGAGCTGTAGTTGTCAAAGTGCAAATAATGCGTCTCCCAACAGCTGCAGGTCAGGGCCGGCATGGCTCTTGTCGTCTGATGAACATAATGGAACATGCGAACATGCAGATCTGCTGGAGCACCATAAGAAATCCGTAAGCTGGTTACTCATTGCGTCACTTACCCTGTGTGCAACCTTGGACCGGCACCACGCAGAACTTTGTGCATCTGATTTCAGGCGGAAGGAACGGGCTGGTGGCGCGCCATGGCGTCGAATTCGTTGTTTCTGCTATCGAAACCGCTAAAAGTTGGTAACTGGTGACAACTGTTGCTGGATAGACGTGTACAGTGGAACGGTAACTTCTTCGTAAGAACTTGGATGCGGGGCTGTGTACGTACACTGCGTCGCACTGTATACGAGTGCTGTTGGTGGAGAGGTACAGCGTGACACACCTGCGGAGCTTCCTCATGGCCTCGCCAGACCCGATTTGATGTGCAGCATGTCCGTCTGAGGCTTTCTCGTACTCGTGGCTGTATGCAGGCAACCCTTCGGTTCCCGATGCCGTCGAAGCGGGGAATCTGTCCGAGGTAGACCGCAAGTCCTGGGACATTGCACCAGAATCGTCGCTTACACGTGGATCGACATGCTCTGCAAGGTGAAAGCGGCAGCACGTGGCGGCATGCGCACAAGTGGAACCGTTCTGCCAGCTGTTATGGCGCACGTTGCTCGCAAAAGATCTCTCACGACATTATTGGCTGTACTTGTACTTGAAACTACGTGGTGAGGCTGACAAATTCCTATTCACATGCAACGTGTATCTCTGAGATACAGTGTGCAATGCATGGCTTGCACCGCTTACCCGCGCGCATGTGGATTGCAACAGCGCCACAACAAAGTACATAGCCTCTATGCATAGCTATGCAGCTCCATGAACCTTCCCCATGGTACACGAAATTTACCTGCGTACTGATAATCCTTGGTGCTCCGCCGCCTTCAGGGTCATATCGTTTGATGGGAAAGCGCCACATGATTTCAGGGCCACGGTGTTTCTAAGCGGCTCAATTCACTGCATGCGGCCGCGACGCTTGACAACTGGTCGCGAAGCGCATGAATCAGGAATGAACTGGGCTCTTTCAAGAACTCTTCCCAACCGTGTGCTCCAATCGGGTCGAAGTGGTCACATTCAAACTTGTACCAGGCTTCGGGGTCGCTAGCCGTGTGCGGCTGTGCCGTTGTGTCACGGCAGACGTGGCATATGAGTTGACCGCTCGTCGGAGTAAGAGGTCTCCGCGGTGAAAAGCAACATGTGTTTCATGCTCTTCGAAACCAGTGTCAGGCCTCTGCGATCAGTGTCACTCAATGAATGAACAGCTGACAGTAGTTGGCTCATTCGCTCACCTGAGCATTGCTGGGATTTTCCCCTTCTCGTTTGGCAACTGCACACAACACCGTGTTTGATAGTAAGGACTGTTCATGTGCATACAGACACTGCAGCCCCTGTCATATCATGGACCCCACGTTTGAGCTGTGTGGCGAACAACTATTTGATGACGTGTCAGGCCAGATGGTATGAACCCATTCTGTACTGAAAACTTGCAGTTTTAAAAGTGCAGCATCAGGTGAACACTCTCTGCCGTGAAAAGGTGCAGTTGAAGGCCATGTGAAAGCTTGAGTAACCATGTTAGCAAGCCATCCATTGTGCTCACGCTCACGTTCTGACCACCGTGGATCTTGACTGACAACGTGGGTTTGGCTGCAGATGCGGATGTCAAGTACAATGCACAATGTCCATGAAAAATCCCAGGAAGACAGCATGAAGATGGAGCTGCATACCCATCATGCTGCCATTAGCAAGATTCGGGGTAAGCTGAAGCTACGCAGCATGGCGAACATGTGGCGCAGGCGCGCTAACAATAAAGCACTTCCAGCGTTAAAGCCATTCATTCCACATATTGTTAGAGAAGAAATCATCGCTATGGCACAGTGGTAAGTCACGCTGATGATTTGCTGTATGGGTGCCACGTGCAGACACAAGTGTTGCGTTTATCAGCATGGCTTTGCACAATTCTCGACCTTCTCGATTCGCTGTGGTTCAGCACGAAGGCTTGGGCTAAGTTCCGACTGGCAGATGGCGTTGCGATCTGAAACCCAACACACCAATG
>JALKAD010000013.1:17116-30227 GCA_024500015.1 Ulva compressa | reverse complement strand
CACTGCTGCTCTGGCTGTGGAGTATGATGACATGCCAGCAGCGCAGGTGCAAATTCTGAACTGGGTAAATCTTGGCGTCACCTGTGCCTTCGGTGTCGAGGTGGTCATCGGAGTGATTTCAGACGGGCCCACGGTGTACTGGCGGGACCGGAGCAAGCTACTGGACCTGATGGTGGTGATTGTCAGCGGAGCCGAACTGGGCATCACAGCAACCGCAGATGGCGAGCAGTCAGATCTGACCACCGCGCGGGTTCTCAAGTCGCTTCGGGTCTTGCGTGTGCTCAAGGTCTTCAAGTACATCGAGTCGCTGGTCAAGATTGGCGAGGTGTGGCCCACCGTTCCTTGCCTTGCAGCCTGGCCCTGGAGCCGACGCACGCTGTCTACAGACCCAGACACTGTGCTAAGGCAGCTCGCAGAGCACAGGACTGGTGCCTTGCATTGACGTAGCGCGAGCGGCAGTGTGGTAGGGACACATGTGTGAGCTCCTAAGGCAGATGTCAGGACCAAGCCTGCAATGATCACAGCTCTGTAGTGAGCTGGGGCGGCGTCCTGGCTGGCAGACACTTGCTGCACTGCACAGTGATTACCAACCCTGTCCGCTGTGCCTGTGCTGGTGTGTCTGGGCCTGAGTACGTAGAGCAGATGGGTGGAATTGGACACACTAAACCAGCTGCGGGGACGTGATCGCTCAAGCAGCGGTTTCTGCTCGCTCGTGGGTGGCAATTCACAATTCAGGCGATTGCAGATGGCAAACACACCTGCAAAGGCAGCTATGCCTGTGCCATGGGGCTGTCATCACAGCAGTGGGCTGCCATGTTGTGAGTGTCAGTACGGGCTGTAGGTACTGGAGGCGTCAATGGCGTCATTTGTAGCAATTGGAGTGCTGGCACTGCTCTTCATGATTGTCTTTGCGATCGTCGGCCTACATGTCTTTGGTGGAGCCTTGTCCACAGACATATTTCCCAATTTCAACACATTCTTCAATTCCTTCTTGACTATGTTCCAGGTGCGCCAGGCCGTACCTCACTGTCCCGTGCGGAGTTATGTAGCCTACCTGTCTTGCTTGAGGCAATAACGGTGAATCACAAGACGATGGTATTGAACATGCTCACTGGGAATGTGTTGGTGTGCGCTGGAAGTTTGGGGCATTGCGCAGCAGCAACTGGCTGGTGCCGCCACCAGTGCAGCTTGGCCGAGTGCGGCATCGGTGCACATGCAGCTCATGCCGATGGGGCAATTTGGCGTGGTTGTAGCTTTCATGTTGTGGACTAGTGTGCATTCTGCGCTTGCAGATCTTGACCTTGGAAGACTGGGAGATAACAATGACACGCCTTGTGGCAGCAACGAACTGGGGTGCAGCGCTTTATCTTCTGGCTTGGATCCTCATTGGCCATTTCATAGTGCTTACACTCTTCCTCGCAGTGATCCTGGAGGCCTTTGAAAGCATGTATGATGTCGGCACTGGCAAGGAGCTTGTCATCGCAGAAATTGAGGCTCGCAAGCGAGTCGCTGCACCCACCAGAGACTCTGACCAACAAGTTTCTGTAGCCTCCACGGACAACAGCTCGCAGGATTCTGCGTTTGTGACAGAGTTTTCAAAGCACCAGAAAGCCGTGGTGCGGGATCCTTGTTCTCATGCCTTTCAGACGTTGCCATGCAGCACCCCCCTCTGCTCTGTGTACTATGACTTGATGATTTGGTTCGTGATTCACCTGTGTCCTATCATGCTTGCGATATGTTGGTGTATGAATGCCGGATAGTGCGTCACGGTTCCTGATGGGGAGTGGCCTTCAGAATGAACTGAGTGTGGTCTTGCTGATCATTGATCACCCTTACATACCCCACGATGTGCACTGCCTGAGTCCAGAACTCTGAGTACCACAGGCTAGTCAAGGTTGAGCAGACCCGAGCCTAACGCTTCACTGTACAACTTTCACTCGACAGCTGCCCCAGCGGGGTCCCACTATTGATTTCAGTTGACAAGGCACTGTGCAACACCAGAAACGTGGGAATACCGACAGATGTAGGCATCAGGTGCCTTCATTGCAAGCTCGTGTGATGGCATTGGTTGAATCATCTCTATGCAGGCATTTGCTTCGAACAATCGAGTCGAGGATCGGCATCCGCAAACGGTGTCAAGTGTGTCGGAGCTAACACAGCAAGGGTTGCATGTTGATCCCCACAGCAGATCTCCGGATTCCGAAGATGCTGGGCGTGGACATGATCTGGACCTGTGTATCGAAGGTGATGTCACAAACAGGTCGATGCGACGAACCTTGCTCGGTAGCATTACAGGTGTGCTGGCTGACCTGTCTCAGTAGCACGACTGTGTCTACTGGGATGCCATTCTGCGGCCGTCCGTTATCACCATTTGATGTTGAGTCCTGAATTACATGGCGTCAGTCACTTCCACAATATTTTCTGTTTGATACTGGTGAGCGGCCTACTAAGGTCGATGTGACATGTTCGCAATGTGATGCCATGACACGAGATTTGATCTGGCGACGGAGAGTGCTTCACTGGTCATAAGGCTGTGTGAGCTAACTGTGGGATGCAGGACCTGACGCTGTTTGTGTGGACCGCCCAGCTGACAGCGCCGTGCACCACATTCACGAGCCAGACAAGCCTCATCCAATCGCTGAAGGCATTGAGGCACCGCCCACAACCTCTGGGGGGCGGGCGGCACTCCGGAATGCAGTCATAGATACCATCTTGTCTGCTCAATACCCAACGTCCTACTCAAGTTACAACCAGGGCACGAAGCCAGGATGGCGTTCTGCGGCCCCAAGCCGTGCCGTATCCATTCTGAGCCCTGCAAAGGGCACGCAGCCGCATCAGGCCACTGTGATGTCGGACGCCCAAGTGTCATTTGAGCAGAGCATGGTCAGCACCCGCCGGGGTCATGGCTGCGGTGGGTGGTCGAATGCGCAGACAAAGGAGCTGTACCTGAGCCTCACGAGGGGGCCGCGGCCGCAGAAACCTCTCACGCCATCGGTGGACCCGTTGTCGTTCGAGCACAGTTTTGCCAGCACTGCGCAGAGCTATGGCCGCAGCGGGTGGTCGAATACTCAAACCAAAGAGCTCTACATGAGCATTGTCTGGAATCAACCGGGCATGGCAGCTGTCCTTGCAGGGCAGTCTGTTAGACAAAGCATGCATCGCAGTGCCGCCGGCCCGGCTCTCTTCGGGGCGGGCAGGCAGAGCAGGCAATCCGAGGGTGATCACAGGGGCAGCGAGCAGCAGAGCGTTGCCGGGGGTGGGGAGGTAGTCAAAGGCCGTCGGTCGGCCATTGGGCTGTGGGCAAAGGTGAATCGTGCTGGCCAGGTCATCCGGCAGGTGCGAGGCCCGACACAGTTCAAGGGAGGCGCGATGGCCGGCCCTGCACATGGCGCACAGCGCGCGATCGTGCCGAAGTTCGTGCCGACGTCCGTCAGCATCGCGCCGGTGCGCACACGCCGTGAAGTGCGGCTGTCGGAGCGTGTCCCCGACTTCAGCGAGGCCGCGGCGCTGGCGCTGCCGACGGCCGCCGGTGACATGCATGATCTGCTGATGTCATCGCGGCGGCCGGCTGTGCCACATCAGCCCGCAGAGGTGAGTCCGCCGGCACACGCGCCGGCAGGTACAACGAAGGCGTATGCGCAGCTCACGCAGGAGGTGCATGCATACAAGAGGCTCGTCGAGCAGGCGGACTTTGGGCGAAATGCACTGGACGTCGTTGTGCATGTGCCACAACACCCCCGGCCATCCCATGAGGGTCATGCAGATGCGGGGCCGCATGCAAGACCGTTCGCAGACTCACATGATGATGTGCCGAAGCTGACGGGGAAGGCGTTCAATGTGTTCCCAGCCGACATGTGGCTGCGGCGGAAGGTCTTTGTCTTGGTATCCCATGGCTGGTTTGACCATTTCATGTTGTTCTGCATCTTCCTGTCTTGCTGCGCTATGGTGTACGAGCATCCGGGACTGAAGCCAGGCGCCTTGGACACTCGCATTTTGCAGTGGCTGGATATCGTGCTAACTGCGCTTTTTGGCGCTGAGTGCTTGCTGAAGATGTTTGCATTCTCCGTGCGACAATACCTGATCCAGAACTCAAACAAGGTGCGCATGAGATCCGCTTCCCACATCAGTAGATGCTGACTGAAGCTAGAGTGTCTGTGTGCGGGCGATGCCATGAGACACGATCATTCTGCAATTGACGACATGTGATGTGACTGACACAATGTGCCGTCGGCTTCATAGTGTCCTCCTATAGTAGCCCAGCTACCACCTGCCTGCCCAGAATGGCCTATGTTGTGCAGTTGGACTGCTTTATAGTCTGCACATCAGTACTGCTGATTGCAGCCGAGAGCAGCGCTGATGGGTTCCAAGCCATAAAGGCTTTCCGGGTCTTGCGTGCGCTGAAGCCACTTCGGACTCTCACACACAGTGCCGGGATGCTCCTGGTGCTGAAGTCAGTGACACTGTCCGTAGCTGCAATGGCCAATGTATCATTGTTGGTCTTCCTCTTCTTTGTCATCTTTGGGGTGATGGGCATGCAGCTGTTCTCTGGTCTTCTGTACAGGTGCAGTCTCACGCACATTTGGCCTTGACAAACAGGCTCTGATTGGAATCTCTATATACGTTGGTACATATGAAGTCACGCATGACGAGGTCGAAGCAGCTTTCAGTTTTGCCAAGCTGTCTGCAGGTGCAGCGACGGCAGTTTGGTCTCGAGAGATGCATGTACTGGTACCTTCATAGACGAAAGCGGCTTTGCTCAGGAACGCAGCTGGGATAACTACCCGGTGAATTTTGACAACATCGGCAACGCTTTCTTGGCGCTGTTTGTGACGGTGAGCCTGGACGGATACTCCGGCCTGCTTGTACGAGCTGTCTCCGCACCCAGCTCCAAGGATCAGGAACCCAAGGTGCGAATGTGATCGAACACATGTCTTCTGGACGACTGCACGACCACAGATGCAGCACTGGTCCTTGTGGCACCGTCATGCCAGTCAAGCACATCTCATCACCCGCAGTGTCGCTGTAGTGAGTTCCATGGGCCTGTGCATCGACACTGCTGTGTTTCACATCGCTGATGGAGCGTAGTGACCAGCTGTCTTGCAAATCCAACTGAGCAATAGCCACAGACAAACTCCAGGGGGCAACGAAGGCAGCCAGGCCATGCATGTGCAGTTCATGCACAGTCCCCTCGCAGCGTTCTACTTCATCACGTTCATCACCGTCTGCTCCTTCTGCCTGCTCAACCTCTACGTTGGAGTCGTCTTCTTCCAGTTCTCCCGCATCCGCCTGCTCGCACAGACAGGCGCGGTCTTCATGAGTGAGCGGCAGCAGCAGTGGGTCGAGATGGCGAAGATGACATTCCGGACACGGCCGCGGGAGATCCCGCCACAGCAGAGCTTGCCTGTGCGGCGGTGGGCACGCTCTGTGTCGATCAGCAAGCGCTTTGAGATTGCTGTGCTGGCTGTTGTGGTTGCGAATGTCATCATCATGGCGCTCAACACTTATGGGCAGAGTCGTAGCAGAACCACGGTCTTTGAACGGATCAACCTGGTGCGTTGGCTTGCACTGGTGGTAGTGGCAGGGTGGCGAAGCAAATGCATGTGGCGTGACCCTCATTGCCGTCATGCCTGAATGGACGCCAATGTGCAGTACTGTCAACTGTGCAGTACTGCCAACAACATGCCCTGTCGGTTCGGTCTCAGTAGCAATTGCTCTTCATAAGCAGGGTGGTGACGCACAGGTGTTTTCCTTGGTGTTCATCGTGGAGGCAGCCATCAAGATCCTCGGCTTTGGGTGGCGCTTCTACATCCGCAGCGGCTGGAACAAGTTTGACTTTGTGCTGGTCGTCGCCTCGGTGATCGACTTTGCGATGGCGGCGGTTGGCTCGAGCGTTGGGGGCGGCATCTTCAACATCCTGCGCTCCCAGAAGATCCTGCGGGTGACCCGCATCACCCGCATGCTGAAGCTCATCAAGTCCTTCAAGTCCCTGCAGAGCCTGTTTGTGACGCTGTGGATCTCGCTGCCGGCGTTCTGGAACGTCGGCGCGCTGCTGCTGCTCATCATGTTTGTGTACTCCTACCTCGGGGTGCAGCTGCTGGGCACTGTGCGCCACCGGGAGTCGATCAATGAGCACGCCAACTTTGAGAGGTTCTGGATGGCAATGCTCACCCTCTTCCGGTCAGCCACCACCGCTGCCATGTGCCACAGCCTGCCCCACACGCCCACACACACAGCTTGTCTCGAATTACAACTGACCACGCCCAGCCTCCTCGTGAGCTCCCAGCATCTGGATACCTCATTGGTCGCTGGCTTCACGACAAGCATGTGGTCGTAGCTCTGCAATGAGTTGGAACGTAAGTGCACAAGGGGCAAATCACAATGCAGGCAGCAGGCAGTTGATACGAACACTTCTGGCCTGGCGCGGTCTAGCTTTGCTGGGATAGTGTCCTCTGGAGGTGCAGGGAAGCGCACGCATGAAAGCAGTACCTGAACCAACACGTCTGAGATGCAACCAGTGACAGCAGGTGGGCATTGGATGCAGGGTGGCGACGAACGATGAATGGCTGGGTATCATGATCGATGCAATGGACCGTTCGGATTGTGGTGAAAGTGGCGCAACCGACTGTGGCACATGGGTGGCAGCGCCGTACTTTGTCAGCTACATCATCACAGTCTCAATCATCATGCTGAACTTGTTCACTGCGGTCATCATTGAAAATTTTGAGAAGCAGCAGCAGTCTGAGAACTGGGAGGTCCAGCCAGCAGTGCTGGACGACTTGGCCGAGACATGGGCTGAGTTTGACGATGGTACGGCACAGTCGCCCACCGCCCTACTGCCCTGATGCCATGGATCCGAGAGTACCATGCGTGCTGCTCAAGCATGACACCTATCAAGCACTGTCTGTGCTGCGTTCCGGCGATATCCATCGAAATTAGGACTATCTGTGTCAGGATGACTTGGATCGGGTGGCGTGCAGGCTCCGGATCCATCCCGAGCGAGGCGTTTGAGAAGTTCCTCAAGCGGCTGGGCCCGCCACTGGGTCTGCCTGCAAACGCCACCAACGCCGAGGTCTTCAAGCTCGCGGCCCGCGTGAACATCCCCCTGGTGGACGGCCGCCTGCCGTTTGCCCGCACGGCGTACGAGCTCGTGCGGTCCTATATGCAGGAGGACTTACCCCCCGGAGAGATCCGGGAGCAGCTGCATGCGCTTGTCGACCGCAACTTTGGTGGCTTGGTGCGCCCTCTGGTGCATCTGTCGGCTGCAGGTCAGCTGTGCTGCCTGAGGCACAGGCTGCGTGGCTTGGGTCAGGCCAATACCACACAAACGCTGCAGTGACCCTGCTGCTTGTGATTGTGTTTTTGGCTCCGTGCGTTCTTTCCTCGGCGCTACTGGGGCCTTCATCTGTCACAATGTAACACAACCGTGGCAGATGCCTACAGATCCATGCCGGGCTGCATTAGACGCTACTATTTGTGGCTGCTGGACTCCCAGTGTGTGTTGACACGTCACACAGTGGACACATGCGCCCAATGGTGAGCAGAATGCAACATTCACTGGCTGACCGGCTTCTTGCTGTATCACTCTGTAGCGTGGGACAACTGCTGCTGCAGCAGGGCTCGCAATGCGGCTGCCTGAGTGCTGCATGCAGTCGCCACCAGCATTGTAAATGCATGGTGGAGATGCAACACTGATCAGGAGCGCGCATGAGGCTGCCATGCATGTTGCAGGAGTCACTGGAGGAGAGCATGACCGCGAGCTGCTCCCTTACCGTCCATAGGCTGCAGCTGCGGTGGCGGCTGCGCATGCGCATCGCGGCGGTGCAGCGGCGCCGTGCATTTGCCGCAGCACACAGCGCCGCAGCATGCCCCACTTACTCGGCGCTCTTCTCGCAGCGGCACCACTTTGCGCGCCAAATTGCCGACCTGGCCGCAGCACCGCCGACACGCGTGCAGCTGCGCACCTCAACTGCCGGCAACGCGCTTGACGGTGTACGGTACGCGTTTGGCATTGAGGTCGCTGGAGTCGCCCCGCATGCTCCGCACGCTGCGGACGCTCCTGGCATGCAGCCCTGGCACCGGTCGCAGCTGGCAGCATGGCGTCAGCGGGCGCTGGGCTACCAGCGTCCGGGGTCCCAGCATGCAAGTGGAACCAAGCAAGGCCGGGCAGCTGATCAGCTCGGGGGCGGGCTTGCGTCGAGATCACTTTCGCGCAGTATCAAACGATTTGCGCTGGCAAGCACGTCGCCAAGCCGAAGGCAGGACAGCTCGCCAGAGGGGGCGCGATCGTAGTGTGACACATTATGTCAGCACCCGGCTGCATGTCTAGTGCTGGGTGAGCTCGCTGTGCTACCCATGCTGCGTGCTGCGCACTGGTTCAAGTTGCCAAACGCCGTGCAGCATGTCCTGGGTCTGCGCTGCCGTTCCCCGGGTGCGTATATGTATGTTGTATCTTGATGCCCAGAGCACGGTTGCAACTTGTCGCCATCTGCTTGCGCATGGCAGACAGCGTGCGGACACACGCCTCCTGCATGCCCAATGGAGGGCAGGCACTCGGTGCCGCATAGCAAAGCGCCTTGAACATTGAGAGGTGTACCTTTTTACTTTTCCCGGGAGTGATCATGTCGGTGTTGGGAATATGTTTGGTGGTGAGCTTGCCAGCAACGGCCATAAGTGTTCAGTGTAATGCAAGGCCCGCACCTTTGCTGCAACAGCATGCAGAGGCCCAGGTTGCAGGCACGTGGATACATTCCGTTGCCAGGCACTCCGTTGCCACAAGCCCGTTTTCAGATGTATCTGGTGCAGTAATGATCTCTCCTCAAAAATCGCTGCAGCGAGATAGTCGAGCAGCTTGGATCACACTCCTGCCAACCAGACGATGCAAGAGCCTGGACAGGTTGAGGTCAGAGTGAATGTTGAAAGAGAGAAAATCGGGCATCATGTCAAACCCAGTCGGTCATCGGCAACTTGAACAGCACCCCTACTGACACTAGCCTACTACGTTGGGCCACAATGTGCATCATTGAATGGTCCTACAAGGGATGCCAACGTCACACGCTTTTGATGCTCAGAAAGGGAGTACAGCCATGCATATGCATGGCACCGCTCAGAGAGAGCTCTCTAGATCTCTAAGCACGAGAGGTGTGGAATATCAGGCTTGCAAGTTCAGGAGCTGAGAGGCTACTAATGGAGTCGTCGCTCCTTGAAGTTGACTGCATATGTGTGGGCTTCCGAACCCTGGAGGGATTTGTAGCTATGCGGCCTTGCCGTAGTGCATGCCATTGCTGCTCACTGCCGTCCTCACATCTTATATACAGCCCAATCAATCGATTGGCCTCATCAGTTTGATTCCCAGAGGGCAGCATGGCACCAGCGATGTCGACCGTCCGAAAGAGTGCGCACAGGAAACATGTGGCCGGCATGGCTGTGATTGCCTGCTGCAGGTGTCTTTGTGGATTCAGTTCTCATGGACACACGTTGATGGCAAGCCCAGCTGGTCGCAGTACGGGGTGCGCCGGGGAGACCGGCTGGGGCCGCTCCTGCCAGTGTTGGCTCTCGCTCAGCAGAGGCTCAAGCAATGCATGCGCAAACACGGCAGCTAGGTGTGCACGTGTGACTGGTTGCCCATCGCAAGCTACCCATTGCAGACTGCTGTACACGACACGTCTGCAGAATTCCATTGAACTCTAGCAGCGCTTACAATCTGCCGAGGTTGCGAACTTGGGAGCTTCCAGACGTCAATCACATCGCATCTCCAGGCAGCAGTCAATGCTTCGCAACAGATACGTGCGCATGCTAGCCAAGCTTACTCAGGCAGCCTGCCTGCCAATACCTGTGCACCCAAACCGCACAACAGTCTGTGCTGGTGCATCGAGACTGCGCAGTGCTCACCCGCCTCCGCTTCCCCGTGATCGACGGTGGGGTTCTTCGCGCGCGGCAGTGTGGGGGTCTGGGTTTCCGGCGTGTCCTGGGTCTGCTGCGGCCGCCGTTCAAGGGCCGATTCTCGCTTCTCCGGGGCGCACGCACACTCCCGCGCTTGCACGGGGGATATTGGGTCAGGCGCGCGTGTGCGTTCTCTTGTGGGGCTGTGTGCGGTGGTGCCGCCACAAGTGTCTGTGGGTGCGGCTGAGTGTGGATTGGCTGAGTGCGACAGTGGCCGTCAGCTAGCAGCTGCAACTGGCGGGTGGTGGCTGGCGTGCCTGGGTGGAGTGCTTGGCATTGGCGTGGACGGCGTGGTGTTGGTGTGTGCTGGTGTGCGGTTATGGCAGTGCACTATAGGTGATGAATCCATGTGTATTGCTTCTTGCTGCCGGCCGCTTGCTGGAGTCAATTGCTGGCTTGCTTGTTGCCGTCGCTGCTGGGCTCCTGCGTCGACCTCCACGTAACACCGCACGCGACCGTTCGATCCCCGCGGCCACGAGAGTGCCCTACTGGTGCACCATGGTGTTACACGGCCGTACACGGAGATCATGATCGATCAACGCAGAAGCACAGCATCGAGGGAAGACCAAGCAAACAAGTGACCGAATTCCAACTGGTGCGAGAATATTGTCATCATCGAAGCTGCGCAGGCAGCTACTTGTAGATGTCGCTGCAATTTATCAGTACATGATCAGTCTCCGACATCGCTCACTGATTGTTGACACACCGACAGTGATAGTATGTTTCAATCCGCGCGATCACAAGTCGAAGATTGCTGTGTCGTGGCGAACGTGGATTTGCTTATCTTAGGTTCCGCACCTGGCTTCTGACTCCGCACCTGGCTTCTGACTCCAACTAAGGACTCTTGCTACGAGACAATTCCAAAATGATCGCATGCTGCACTCATCGCCAGCTTTCTCCTGTGCATCTACCATATGCTGTCAGGCATGCGCCAAGTGTGACTGGACGGTCACGCTCATGCGGCACCCGCCACGCCGTTAGCACGCCCGGGCAAGGGCATATCTCAACTTTGACGACAGTATGTTTTCTCTCAATGCAATCCAGTGTCCCTTTTCGGTATCTTGAACTTCTTTGCGGTGTCACTGGGTACCTGTGCTTGACGACAGCAGGACGAGGAACCACAGTCTTTGAAAATGCATGCGGCATGATGCAGCTCGCCCGGTATATTATAGCCTTTGCACCACTCATCCAATATGTCAAATGTACTGAGCGTGAGTGATCGAGTGCTGCGTTGCTCAGTTTCCACTCTCTCAATTATTGACATGCGTTGCCTGTTCTTAGTGGCATGCCCACACCCGTAGTGTTCTCGTTGCGGCTGAATTGACGAATCACATACATTCACGTTCTGTTTCAGGTTCATTCCGATGAGGCCTGCCTGATTCCAGGAAGCTGCCGTGGGGCACCACGCCTGGGTTGGGCTCGAGGGCAGCAGAGGGCACGGGACAACACTGTACATGCAGCGCCAGCTGCCGTACAGCCTATCAGCCAATCAGACACTCTCCAAACCGCTGGTGTGCCTGCTTGCACGTTCATGCATCTGTCTGTGATCAGCTGCACAGCCTGTGCTATGAAGCCCTGTGAGTGTTTGTGAGCAGCTACAGCTGCTTACTTTGGGACAGTATGTATATCGCCATCCTTCAGCTTTGAATCGTGCCTCATCAGGCTTGTCATGCTTCGTTTCATACCTGCTTGCGGAGCTCTGCACAGGTGCAGCACAGGTGCAGCACATTCGCTCTGTGTGCATGGCCATCGTCACAGCTGTACTTCCCGAACATCCAAAGGTCAGCACCTTTGCAAACACATGCTGCAATCTACCCTCGTGACAGCGTGCCTTTCTGATTCTCGTTCTGACCCAAGGACAGATATGATGATGCGTGTGCATCAGACCAAGACCAGTCAGCTCTGATGTTATTCCTCTTGAAACCTGGTCAGCCTTTCGGCCCAAATACAATGCGAGATATTGTTCCATCACTCAAATATAGCGCACGCTGTCGCCTCCTCTGACCGGTCCTGCCAGTGTAGTTTGGTAGATGCTGTGGCTAGCCAAGGCTATACGAATGTGTCTAGGCGTCTAGTGGACTTGAGTCTTTTCAAGGGCTGAGACAATGATTTCTAATCAGTGGCTGAATCATGATCCAAATTAAACACCGCGTGCGCGGGCAAGGACCACCCATGAGTAGTTCGAAGTTGCACTCGTTCATGCAAATCGAGAATTTTTTAGCCACAAGCGATGTACATATATATGCAGCTGGCGTTCAGTGATGTGGCAATGGATCATGTTGACACTGACGGTGATGCACCACGCCTAGGTATGTAGTTCAGTAGTGTGCATCTACTCTGCATAAGTTCGGCTTGATCACCCCAAGCGCCAGGGCCACAGCATGGAAGTGTTCCAGCCTGGGTGGTACGTTCTGTGTACGTGAACAGCCTACCATTCCTGGACTTACATCAAGCGATTTCCAGGGTGGTTCACATTCCCAATGGCCATGTTGTCCAGGTGTTGTGATTGTGGGAGGAGGCCCTGTGGGCTACACAACAGCCATCGCCTTGACCCAAAAAGGGTTCAAGGACATCGTGGTTCTGGAGCAAGCATCATCGGCAGATGACTTTGACCCCACCAAAGGTTATGTCTTCAGCATCATGCCGTCTGCTCGTGATGTGTACTCACAACTGGGCATGGCTGACCTCATCGATATTGGTGCGCCTTTGCGCTACTCCCTGCTTCGTTCCAAGCTGGTCTTCCCGATACAGACTCACTGGGTGCCTGTCTGCTCTGTGTTCAGCACGTGCTGCATCATGTTGTTCTGGTGAATGTCGGTTCGCTGCTCTGATAGCCCCCGACCTGTGAGATACCGGAGAGGTGGATGTCCCTTTGTGAGCATGTCTATGCACAGAATTGAATATCTGAAATGCATGGACGCACAAGCGCGCTGTTGGCTACATTGTTACTGGGCCGTGCTCGTGAATTCCTGCACGGCTGCCAGGACTGACTTGATCCGCAGACGATTCATGGCAGATGACTGCAGGCCTGACCAGAGGTGAACGCCCAACACGATCCCTGTATCTCAATTTAGACGGCACAGTCAAAGAGTCACAGAGTTTGTTTGGAGGCATGAACACGTGGATACAGCGGCATCGCTTCCTGGGGCTGCTCTACGATTTCATTCAAGAA
>JALKAD010000013.1:0-17016 GCA_024500015.1 Ulva compressa | reverse complement strand
CCAAAGCTTCTGAACTCGTGTTTGTTGACCGGGCCTGTTGGGGTGGCAGAGGGGCCGTGTAAATTGTATACTTGGGTCTCCTTCTTTGCACCAGGAATAGCTCCTGCACCAGCCAATCTCCCCTGCGGTGTGGCTGGCGTGCCTGGGTGGAGTGCTTGGCATTGGCGTGGACGGCGTGGTGTTGGTGTGTGCTGGTGTGCGGTTATGGCAGTGCACTATAGGTGATGAATCCATGTGTATTGCTTCTTGCTGCCGGCCGCTTGCTGGAGTCAATTGCTGGCTTGCTTGTTGCCGTCGCTGCTGGGCTCCTGCGTCGACCTCCACGTAACACCGCACGCGACCGTTCGATCCCCGCGGCCACGAGAGTGCCCTACTGGTGCACCATGGTGTTACACGGCCGTACACGGAGATCATGATCGATCAACGCAGAAGCACAGCATCGAGGGAAGACCAAGCAAACAAGTGACCGAATTCCAACTGGTGCGAGAATATTGTCATCATCGAAGCTGCGCAGGCAGCTACTTGTAGATGTCGCTGCAATTTATCAGTACATGATCAGTCTCCGACATCGCTCACTGATTGTTGACACACCGACAGTGATAGTATGTTTCAATCCGCGCGATCACAAGTCGAAGATTGCTGTGTCGTGGCGAACGTGGATTTGCTTATCTTAGGTTCCGCACCTGGCTTCTGACTCCGCACCTGGCTTCTGACTCCAACTAAGGACTCTTGCTACGAGACAATTCCAAAATGATCGCATGCTGCACTCATCGCCAGCTTTCTCCTGTGCATCTACCATATGCTGTCAGGCATGCGCCAAGTGTGACTGGACGGTCACGCTCATGCGGCACCCGCCACGCCGTTAGCACGCCCGGGCAAGGGCATATCTCAACTTTGACGACAGTATGTTTTCTCTCAATGCAATCCAGTGTCCCTTTTCGGTATCTTGAACTTCTTTGCGGTGTCACTGGGTACCTGTGCTTGACGACAGCAGGACGAGGAACCACAGTCTTTGAAAATGCATGCGGCATGATGCAGCTCGCCCGGTATATTATAGCCTTTGCACCACTCATCCAATATGTCAAATGTACTGAGCGTGAGTGATCGAGTGCTGCGTTGCTCAGTTTCCACTCTCTCAATTATTGACATGCGTTGCCTGTTCTTGGTGGCATGCCCACACCCGTAGTGTTCTCGTTGCGGCTGAATTGACGAATCACATACATTCACGTTCTGTTTCAGGTTCATTCCGATGAGGCCTGCCTGATTCCAGGAAGCTGCCGTGGGGCACCATGCCTGGGTTGGGCTCGAGGGCAGCAGAGGGCACGGGACAACACTGTACATGCAGCGCCAGCTGCCGTACAGCCTATCAGCCAATCAGACACTCTCCAAACCGCTGGTGTGCCTGCTTGCACGTTCATGCATCTGTCTGTGATCAGCTGCACAGCCTGTGCTATGAAGCCCTGTGAGTGTTTGTGAGCAGCTACAGCTGCTTACTTTGGGACAGTATGTATATCGCCATCCTTCAGCTTTGAATCGTGCCTCATCAGGCTTGTCATGCTTCGTTTCATACCTGCTTGCGGAGCTCTGCACAGGTGCAGCACAGGTGCAGCACATTCGCACTGTGTGCATGGCTATCGTCACAGCTTTACTTTCCGAACATCCACAGGTCACCACCTTCGCAAACACATGCTGCAATCTACCCTCGTGATATCGTGCCTTTCTGATTCTCGTTCTGACCCAAGGGCAGATATGATGATGTGTGTGCATCAGACCAAGACCAGTCAGCTCTGATGTTGTTCCTCTTGACACCTGGTCAGCCTTTCGGCCCAATTACAATGCGAGATGTGGATGCATCACTCAAGTATGGCGCATGCTGTCGCCGCCTCTGAGCGGTCCTGCCAGTTTAGTTTGGTTGGTGCTGTGGCTGTACGATTGTCAAGGCGTGTAGTGGACTCGAGTCTCTTCAACTGCATGGGCTGAGACAATGATTTCTGATCAGCGGCTGAATCATGATCCAAAGAAACGCACATGTGGGCAAGGACCACGCACGAGTAGTCTGAAGTTGACTCATTCATACACACAGAGAGTTTTGCAGCCACAAGCTGCGTACATGCATCTGGTTTTCAGTGATGTGACAATGGATCATGCTGATTGTGACCATGATGCACCACGCATAGGTATGTAGTTCAGTAGTGTGCATCTACTCTGCATAAGCTCTGCTTGATCACCCCAGGTGGCACTTCAGTGCCCAAGCATGGGTGTTTCTGCCTGGGCGGTACATGCCTTGTACGTTCTTAGCCTACCAGTCTTGGACTTGCATCAACATTCTTGGCATGGTTGATGTTCCCAACAGGTGCAACCATTTTGTCCAGGCGTTGTGGTTGTTGGAGGAGGCCCTGTGGGCTACACGACAGCCATCGCCTTGGCCCAAAAAGGGTTCAAGGACATCGTGGTCCTGGAGCAAGCATCATCGGCAGATGTCTTTGACCCTACCAAAGGTTATGTCTTCAGCATCATGCCGTCTGCTCGTGATGTGTACTCACAACTGGGCATGGCTGACCTCATCGATATTGGTGCGCCTTTCCGCTACTCCCTGCTTCCTTCCCAGCTGTTCTACCTGATGCAGACTCATTAGGTGCCTGTCTGCTCTGTGTCCAACATGTGCTGCATCATGTTGTTCTGGTGCATGTCGGCTCGCTGCTCTGATAGCCCCGACCTGTGAGATACCGGAGAGGTAGATCTCCCTTTATGAGCATTTCTATGCATGGTATGGAATATCTGAAATGCATGGATGCACAAGCGTGCTGTAGGCTATCGCTGTTACTGGGCCATGCTCGTGAATTCCTGCGCGGCTGCCAGGATTGACTTGATCCGGAGAGCATTCATGGCAGCCGACTGCAGGCCTGACCAGAGGTGAACGCCCAACACGATCCCTGTATCTCAATTTAGACGGCACAGTCAAAGAGTCACAGAGTTTGTTTGGAGGCATGAACACGTTCATACAGAGGCACCGCTTGCTGGCGCTGCTCTACGATTTCATTCAAGAACACCACTCTGACTCAGTCAAGGTACGTTCCGCTGCTCTGATGATATGAGCGCCGTTGATGTGACGGAGGCTTCTACTTATAGTGACTGATGTTCGATGGACATTGCCCAATGGGCGGTCTACCAGGTTCTTCATCTATGACATAGCAGCATCAATCCGTGTCGCAATCAGATACTAGCAATCAGATACTAGACGCGTGGCCAGCTGGGCTCCATCCGGTGATAGGTAGCTCCTCTCGTGCATCAGATGGCAATGAGATACCCCACCGAGCCGAGAATTGCAGTCTCAAGTGCATCGATATCCTTTTGGTCACATTCTGCCCTTGCTGCATGTGGCACGGCCTGCTTGACGTCAAAGCCTCGAGTTGATCACTGAAGTTGCTGAGATGAACTCAAGAGCTGTCTCAGCTGCGCCAGGCCTGCAGCTGTGCTAGATGTTTCGTTCTGTGCTGATGCCTGCAGGTGTTGTTCAATACACGAGTGACGACAGTGGATGTTGCAAATTCAGACGATGGCAGCGGCGTGACAGTGCATGCACACACAACTGCGCCTCCCCTGGCCGACAACGGGGAGCAGACAGACGTCAGTTTTGCCGGGCGCCTGGTCGTCGCAGCGGACGGCGCAAACTCACGTGTACGCCAGGCCCTCGAGAAGGCACAGTCAGCCGAAGACTGGAAGATGCGTGAGGCTCCATCTGACTCTGCCGGTCTCTACGTCAAGGTGTGCTCCTGGTCCTGGCTGGTGCTCAAGATGTGTGTGTTACACAGTGATAGATCTAGGACCCAGCAGCGCCGAGGCAACAGACCAGGCAACACGCAAACAAGATGTGTGTGGCAGCGCGCCAGATGTGGGCATGCTTGGTCGCAGACAACCCGTGGTGATGCCGGCATGACACTACACACCAGTGGTGTTGACTGCATGCACCGGTGAAGCTGATGCTATTCGTGATTTTGCATGAAGCTTCTGCATGTAGCTGTGATGTGTGCATGTCTTCTGCAACGCCACTGTGTCCCTATGACACGTGTCATGGGGATTGCCTCAGCGTACAGATGCACCTCTCAGGCTCAACATACAGACAGATGAGCGTGCGGCAGAGCTCTGTTCTGGAAGGGGCCCTAGCCAATGGCTGGTCACAGGATTTCCATGTAAATGTAAATTGAATTACTTGCCATAGCCGATTAGGCCATTGACATCTCCGGCGAATCGGGACCCAGGAGCCGAAGGGGTAAACCGACCGGAAACCCCCTCAGACGCACGCATGCAAGTCACAGGGCATATTCCTGTGCTATGCGAGTTGGTCACATGCACACGCGATTAAACACCGCGGCGCGGAAGGGGTCAGCTTTCCCAATCGCTCCGACCACTGGACCAAATGTGGGCGTGCGTGGGTCAGAAACATTTGCTCAAACTGTGTCTTGTTCTTGTCAAAGACCAGTGACCACCGAAAAGGCTCCCTATGCTGTGGCCAGCACGTCATCTCTCCTCGTGCGCTCATTTTCATGATGGAGGCTAGCTAGGCTGTGTGTGGAGGTTAGCTAGACTGTGCAAAAGGCTCATCAGCAGAAATGCTACAGCTAGAATAGAAACGAAAACGCCCAGTTGGCAAAGTTTAACAAACGCCCATCGTGAACGCTTATGTTAGTATGGATGACGTACCGGCAGTTCACATGTCACGTCACCTTCCCTCTGTGTCGTTTTAGGCGCCTACCTGAGGCAGTATATGCACAGAATGCACATGGCCCTGTCCAGTTGCAACGTCTGTCAATGAGTTGCGCTGTCCTCAAAATTCCCACTTCTCCGAATGTCATGTCGCTCCTGACTATCCACAGAATCGTTGGTGTGGTGCTTGTGAGCTGCAGCGGTCGCTGCGTGGGTGCTTCAAAGACAAATTCTGCACCAGCCATTGCAGATGTCTCGCTTGCCATGCTGTCATGTATCACTGCCTGCATCTGTGCAGGTTCTACCGCTGCCTCCATTTCCAGTGCTGTCATCCAAAGCAGGCCCGATCGACAATCAGGTGAGCGCTGTGGTGCCTGGCCAGAGTGTCAATGGGGCCCACCCGCTTCGACTTGGCCTGGTGGGAATCAAATGCAGGGAAGAGCCACGCACGGCCAACTTCATCCTCTGGCCAGACCATCCATTCTGGTCTCTGTCCAGTTTGGAAGAGTTTTACAAGTGTGCTCCCAGTCACTGGAGTCGGGAGCCACCATTCTAGTCCACAACTTGTCTTCTCACTTACTGGCAGTGCACGTCAGATGTTGACCTTACTTTGCAGGTACTTGGAGGCTTCCTTCCCCCAACTAGACCGCTTGCGAGAGGCCATTCCGGAGACCATTGCACAGCGGTGTGTTTGGCAGGCTGCTGTTGCAATGTTCATGTGCATGCCTACTTGGATGTAGTGTTGAGCCGAGAGCCGAGATGCGATGGCCCAGCCAGCCTCAACTGCTGTTAACACCCTGACGCGAGCGATAGATCATCACATGTCTGGCGATCACAACGTACACCCTGCTAATGTGCACTGAGCTGCAAACACATACAGTGTGATTTGGTGACAGGACATACACATAGTTCAGAAAACCTGTATCATCATGACGTCAGGCGATCGGAAGAGAGCGGGCTTGCAAGTAAGCCAAGCATACCAGCAAGCCATGCAGTAGGAATGATGTCAGTCAAATATGTGTCCTCGCTGTTGTTTTTGGTCCCTGCATGTATGTGCAGCATATGCACGGCACTGGTCTAGAGCTGGCCTCTTCGTCAACTATACACAGACATGCAGATTCCATGGCATGTGCAGATGAGCACTGCATCTCCTGACCTGTTGACAGCACAATGCTTAACCACGTCGTTTCATTTTTCGCATACAATAAGCACACAAAGCAGTGCGGCATCCGGTGACCGGTGACTTAGTTGAACCTGTAACTGAAGCACTCAGTTGCCTGCAGCTTCCTGGATGCGAAGCCTCTGCAGTTCAAGGCACCTCAGGTGTGCCCCAAGCTTCTGGCTGAGCTCCCGACGACGCAGGAAGTTGAGGTCGCTCCGGACGATGCGGCCAGCAGCATCAACGGCTGCGCTGTGGTCATCCTGGGAGATGCAGCCCATGTCTTCCCGCCTGGTGCGTGCGCCTGCACATCTGTTCCATATGCTGCAGGGCCTAGCCTGAATCATGCTTCCCGATGCACATCTGTAGCACCTGTTGAAACGTGAGCGATTCGCACACACAACAAATATACAGATGTAGATGTGGATGTAGAGTGGCCCAAACTGTCGAATGTGCACCCACACTGGAAGACTGTCCCACATACAGGTGCCCAGGGAGCAGACACTGTCTTGCGTGTTCTCTGCACTTGTTGGTAATTCATATTGACCAACCACAAGCACTGTGCCATCTGCCAGCATGATGGACTCGGAGCTGCTGCCGTGTTGAACTCACAAGGCAGTGACGCATGTTCGGCTCGGGGATGTTGTGATGGTGCAGACTCGAGTGAAAACACTGCTCAGCTCTGTTGTGCAGACCTCGCCCAGGGTGTCAACTCCGCAATACTGGACGTTGACACGCTTGCTGCCTGCCTGGACGAACATCCTTATGATGCAAGTGCTGCTCTGAGAGCTTATGAGGCTGCGCGGCTGCCAGAGAACCGCGCCTTGCAGCGCATGATGCAGGCATGAACAGCTCTCTCTTGCAAGCGGTCCTGCTCAGTTCTGCGCTAGATGAGCTCCTGCCTGCATGAAGTGGTTTCATTGTTGCGTGTAGCCATGGGCATGTGCTGGCAGAACCGATCGGCACATGTGCATGTGTTGCATGTGCTGCATGCCGCATATGCCGTGTGTTTTTGTGTTTGTCAAACATACAGTTGTCAGAACTCAATACAACTGTTTCGTTTTTAAAACTGTTTCGTTTGTGCAGGTTGGAATGCCATACCAGTACAGGCAAGAGAAGATGAAGGTGCAGAAGTTTTTCCACGGCATCAATCTGGTGGCACGTATTCTGCTGTCGAAGGTTGTGCCTGGTGTGATCGCGCAGCCGGTAGCAATGATCGCTCTGAATGAGAGTCGTCAGAGGCGGACGGTGTACCAAGACACGCTGGCAAAGGCAAATGACACGACCAGGCGGCTGCAGTTCTGCCTGGCAGTGGTGCTTGCCGGCGGCGTGTACCTGGCTGCCCATGCAGCAGAGCTCATTTGAATCGGGGCGCATTGTGTGCGCTTTGCACTCGTGCTTGTACACTGTTTTTCCACGTGTGAATCAGTTGGCCGGGTGCACCCCTGCATGGCCCTGGTTGCAGAGAGACAACAGTGCTCTCCGACAGTGCTATACCAGCTGCATCCAGGTGATGGCGGATAGTCGCCGAGGGCTTGTGACGGAAGCCCAGTGCAGTGCCTGTGTCCACACACGTGCAGCAAAGCCAACTCGAGCACAGCCTCTGAGCCGTCAACTGTGATTGTGATCTTATCATTCATTTACTTCTCGCTTACCGCAACTGTAGCCCAGCTGCGTCCTGTCTTCTTTGTGTTGGTGCCATACATGTGTCCCCAGGCTCCCAGCCGCGCCCCACGAGTGTGTCGGCGCTGGCACTTACGTCACCGGCTGCAGCCACATCGCGCGTACATGGTACATGATGCTGTTGCACAGCCATACTCGGTTTCAGGAGTTGGCTTTTGTGGGTCCTTGCCCGCAGCTGACACAGTGAACATGTTGATATGGTAGAAACAGAATATCGCGCACCGCGCGCAGCCCACATGGGCTTCGGCCATGGCAGCCTTGCACGTCGGGGCGGACGAGGTAGAGGAAACATGTGCCCGACAGACGGGTGCTACACCACTGTGGAAGCACACACAACTGCGGGTGCAGTCAATGCTGCTCTGCCACGGCGTGCTGATTGCTTCTCTTCCTTTGTCTGTTGATAACAGGAATCTGGTATGCTTGAATCAGGGAGCGCATATGCGTGTCACGGCTAGCTGGGGCTTTGGAATTGGAACACAGGGGCAGTCGTCTGCGATCGGCTTCACAGCCATCCTCCGCGTAGCTGTACAGTCAACTGTCCGGACTGTCTGTTGCTGTCATGCATGGCTCGGATGTGCGGGTGTCGCACAGTACAACGGTTTACATGGGTTCTCGGTCCGCAGTTATCTACCCCATCATGGCACTGCTGTCCTCGCATCTGCCTGGCAACCGTGCGGTGTCGTATGGTGATAGGCAACCGTGCGGTGTCGTATGATGATACGTGTTGCCCCCATGCCTGCTGTTTGTCCCGTAAAGTTCTGCACATCGCCCCCGTGCCTGCGTTTTGCGTGAGAGTAGGGTGTATGACAAACACTCCGACCTGCATCGGCCTCGCGAGCACAGGTTGCTGCTCGTTGAGCGCCTGCTGCTATTCTGGCCGTGTGTTCGGCGGGCTTGCGTGGAACGGTCTGTCGCCGTCTACCCTGCGCTGTGCCTGCTGCGAGCCATTGCAGATGATGTGGCTGCAATGACCGCCGTCTGCTAGGCTTGGCCGGACTGCAAGGTCACGGCGGCGCTGTGCCCGGGGCCCTTCATCCTTCACCCTTTCACATTTGGCCGCCCTGCCTGCTTTTGTCGCCCGCGCTGTCTGCAGCCTTCATACCCGCCTGGCGGCTGGGGACGGCTGCGCCGGCCTCTTCCCTCTGCTCGTCTGAGCCAGCGGTTGTGGATGCAATGGGGCTGCCTCGGTGGGCCCGGTTGCATGCTTGATCGTTAGCGTTGTGCTCGCAGGTTGTGCCTGATGCATGTTATTCGCTCTTCCGCGCCTGCTCGCGGCGTGCTGTGACTGATGCCCGGTAGGGTTTGGCGTGATGCTCGGTCTTTTTTTGGTTCTAACTGCCAGTTCGGCTTTCAAGGGACACAACAACCTGACCCCCTCGCGAGGCCTTGGGCCATGGTGGAGCACTGGCAGCCACGATACAAAAGTCGCGACTTGTGGGGATCTGTACACAACCATTACACGTCCTTGGAACCTTGCAACATCCGGTGCATCGCAATTGCGCGCAACATCTGGCATGCCATGCATATGTAGATGGTCATTTGTTGGATTGGGTGCCTCACGCTCGTAGAGATACGTTACAGAGTTATGCTCCACAAGGTGGTAGAACACACGGGTACGATTCACGGCAATGCATCAAACACATTCACCATGGCCGAATGCCGTACACAAACAGAAACACAGCAGCTTCCGAAAAGCGCTACAATTTCTTTGAAACGTTCTCTCACACTATTCTCCAGTGCTGCTCACAGCACGGCTCACTACTCACTCAGAACTGCTCCACCGGCACATCCAGGCCCGGCATGAAGTGCTTGCCAGTCCACGCGAGCCGCAGCCAACACCCCCCCAACCACAAACACCACAAACCACAACCCCACACGCCAGCGCTTCGTGGGCGTGCACACGTGCCGTGGCCGTTTGAAGCAGCCGCCGCGATAGCTTCTTGAATGAAAATCCAAACGAGCTAGCGCGGTCGTGGGCTTTGAGTTCCAGCCCCGCTGCAGACGCAACGTTCGCACAAGCAGCTTCGGCGGCCGTGGAACTTATGTAGATATCTGTCACGGTGGGGGGGAAGTATTGTAAGCGACGCGCTTCTGATGCACAGGCTCCACAGCGATCAGTTCAAACTGATGCGACAACGCGCAACGGTCGCCGGGTCGGCATATGCATGTCTGGGTGCGTGTGAACTCGCATGCGGCCCTTCTCGCGATCGCACTCCGGACACGTGGCATGCATGATCATGCATGAGCCAACGTGATCTCGTGGTGCATGTGGTGCTGCATGCTGTGTCGTCTCAGTGCCCACGTGAGCACTGGACAACTGTCCAAGCGCTAGACAGACCTTGCAAAGCCTTGGCCAATGTCTAGGCGTCTGGATACGAAGCTGCTAGCTCGAAGGCTTTCGCTGAACCCTCAAATCGCTGCCACTGGTAGTCCAGAACTTCTGATTGAATCAGAGCGCTAGCTCCGTGTGTCCGTTTATTCAGCAGAGAACTGCACTCGAGCTCGGGCGAGCCGGATGTTTGTCAACCAGCTGCGTGTGTCAGAATGCGCAACGCGCTTGACCTGAATTTCACACCGACTGGGCCCTGGGCATGTCATGAGCATCATGCCCGCAGGTTGGTGTGCCTGCTGTTGCGGGGCTTCTGAGCCCTGATCATGACGGCACCCGCCGATGTTCACGAACACCTCGTTTTAGGATTGGTGCAGTGATACGCAGGTGGGCAGGTCAACTGGATGCGTTGATGACGAGGCCACAAACTTGTGCCACTAGCTCCACAGCCACGCGAAGATACTGACGCCGATCATGAGCACGAGTTGACCAAATATACAGCGCGCACAGCTTCGACACCCCGCCCAGGCTTGCAGCCTAAGGGCATGGTTGTCATCTCGTTATACCATAGCTTAACTGCTTGGTAGCGCTGGCAGGCAGTCAACGCAGTGTCGACGACACGTGCCATGCATGCCACAAACATGCATGTAGGCGCCGGGGGAGTTCGTGACCAACAACTTTCGCGGCTGGAGACACGCGCAACCAGCCTGATGTGTGCAATGCAAGACGGGTAGCATGCTGTCTCGCACACAGTTGGCCTCGACTCTTTGTTAACCAATCTTTGTCTCTCGAAGGCTGCGTGCGCTCAGCATTCAAGGAACTGCAGACAGCGATTTTCAGTGGTGCTAGCCTCTCTGAGCGCAATACTGACGATTTGCAGAGATTAGGAACACCGTTGGCTGTACGTTATCAGACTGAACAGACAAATTTGCTCTGCACACACTTGGTCTAAGGAGTTCACGACGACTCAGTCATGACGAGCCAATCGCTTTGATGACATAGGCATCAGGCCGTCCGCTGAGCTATCAGGCATAGGCATTTGCCGATTATCAGTATTGGAGGGCAGAATAAGGGAATTCGGACAGGCGCTCTGTTCGACAGCCATACGCGCGAGCAGCGACATTGCAGCGGTACAACGATGCGAGGTTCAAGCGTCCGCAACGTATCTGCATTGACATCTATCCTCTGCTGCATGTTTTGGGAATTTGGTTGCGGAGTTGCTGCTGCGAGTGGACAACGACGACTTTCGATGAGTAGAGGCCCTGGGCAGGTGCGTTTGTTTCAACACGATGGCCGCAGCTCGTCTCAAGACAGAGCAGACATTCCCATGCGTCGTGAACGGCTTTTGCTGTTTGCTCTGTTTCTTTCTTTACACACGCTGCTGTGCACATGCTGAAGCTCGGTCGTGCAAGTCCTGCCCATTCGATAAACGCACAGAGGCGCGCCTGGAATGTAGGACTTGAGCAGACAAAGCAGGAAACTAAATCAGCAAGATGATCTAGCCCAGATTTCCGGACCTGGCTCTTTGGAGCATGTGCTGGCTGTGACCTCGCCCGTCGAGCTGCAAGAAGCCATCGAGAATGGCGTTGCCCACATCGAGATTCAGTCACACATGGCCCTTTCAACGTTGCCTTTACGCCCGCTTCGACAGTCTGCACTTACAGCAGTCCTCGGCGGAGTACCTGGCACAGTTCTCTCGATCCAGGTATCGCATCCGCTCCGCAGCCAACTGAAACTCAAGCAACCTGCGTAAACGTCTGCCCAGCACCTCTGAGCGCATCCACTTGCATGTTGAAGTCCTCCAAACCGGTTTCGATCTGTCAGGGCACACGTACGCGGTTGTCCACGCGGCATCGCGATCACACGCCTGCCTCCATTGCAGCTGGGGCAAACAATCGGCGCGACCATTGCTGTGCAACATGATAAACATGCGATGTTCCTCGCTCTGTCCCATCTGCGTGCAAAGCTCCTGCCCATGCGCCCCCATGACCGGGCCTTCCTAGCCTACGCAACCCAGATCCAGTGCTGCACCGTCACTGCAGGGAAACTGCACACAGCCACCCCCCGAAGCGCTCCTAGCCAGGGCAGGCCTGCTTCCAGACTCCCCGGACGCCGCTATTGCAGCCAAAATGCGGCCGCTGAAGCCCGGGCAGTGCCTGCTGCTGTCTGACGCCAACGTGCTGTACGCCCGGAATGGCAGGCTCTGGCTGAGCAATGTCTACATCCGCATGAGGACAACGGAGCGGACACGCACAGCCGCGCTGCACCCCTCTCTCGTCTCTGTCACTGATGCACCGAGTGGCAAGCTCTACATGACAAATGTGACGCTGCAAGGCAGCTCCAACTTTCCTAGCACTGGCCTGTACATCACCTCTGCCGCCTACATCGCAGGTGCGCCTTCAGCATGCTTATCCATCACCTCACCTGCCGACTGCTCCTGAAAGCGGGCATTCTCAGTTCCCATGCAATCGCAGCCCACCGTGTCTGCTGAGCCACTCCCCAGCAATCCTGCATTAGTGATGGCCAGCAGCAAACAGCACCACACGTGCAGCCAGCCACACACACCCCTGCATGCCATGACATGCGCCTGCGCCATGTCCTCTGCATGCGCCCCACACGTGGCAGCAGTGGCAGCAGAATCTCATCGGTGGCAGGCGTCCATGCGTGCGCACCCATGCAGACAGCGAGTTTCTGAACCTCGGCATGAGCGCGGCGCCAGTGCGCGTGCTCGTCAAGGGCGCCACCGCCTCCTTCAAGCGCTGCACCTTCACCAACAACACCGTGCCCTCCCCAGCAGCCGGCGTCATCACCACGTCTCTGCACGCCGTCGCCGTGCGCCTCCAGGGCTGCCGCTTCGACGGCGGCCCGGCCGCGCCGCGGAGCCTCGTTGACGCGAACGGCTCCGCTATGTTCTTCAGCGACGAGACGCGCAACGTGTGGCGCACGGCGGGCGTAAGCCGCAGCGAGGCGGAGGCCGGTGACGCCGCAGATGTCACGCCGGCGCAGTCGGAGCCCCTCGACGCGGTCCCGCGGACGGTGCTGTTCCTAGATGACACGGACTTGTGGCTCCAGGACGTGCAGCTGGTGTGCCCCTCCACTCTCAGGTTTCAACAGGCACAGTTGTGGTTTGGCAGAGGTCGCACCCCCGTGCCTGCTATGTGCTGCGCCCGCAGCCGCTCATGGTGGGGGGCCGCCGACCGGTCTGTCCCGCATCCGCCGCACCTGACTCTGCATCTGTGCGGTCTTGCCTGGATGCAAGCGGTGCAGGCGGTCTGGGCAAGCAGACCTCTTGCACAGCCGGTGAAGGCCACACGGCTGAGTCATGGTAGCCAACATGACACCACCTAGATTACCTCTTCTCGGTGAGGTAACCCCTTACATACCCACAAACCCTGATCCCAAACTTCCCCTTTCTCGCGCCCCTGACACATTGCTTGGCCACACCGCTTGACTGTAATAGTAACCCTGGCCTGTATACTTGCCTGTACATGATTGCCAACCGAGGGCATCGCACGCATGTGCAGGCGGTGATCGGGATGCCGCGTGTGCACCCGGTGGACCCCGCCAACGAGGGGGGCCTCGGCGTGGGCGTGGTGGCAGCCATCATCACCGTGCTCCTCGTGCCACTGCTGTGCCTCGTGCTGGGCATTCTCCTCTGGGTGCGCCGCCGCAAGCGAATGGCCGCCGACGCGGCCTCTGCCGAGTACAAGCGTGTCAACGTGCGCTCCCCCCTCCTGCACTCAACCCTTCTCGGCCGCGCTTCCACGCTGCTCTCGTGCTAGGACCCGCATAGCGCCTGTCGGCTGCTGGCCCGATGCGCAATTACTTTGAAGTTGCCCGTGTCATGCCTGGGGTGGCATACTTGCATACCGCAGTGGAGGCCAGGATGGCCACCCCCCAGTATGCCTGGCAGGCATAGCCTGTGTGGGTTCAGCTTAGCATGTGGTTGCTGCCCTGGGGTGCTGCTGAGATGGGCGGCCTTGTCGCAGGCGAATGGGTTTTCTTTCCATGGATCTGCGATCAGCAGTGCCCATGCAACGAGCGCCAAGCACACCACGCCACGGAGCAGCGGCCATCGGTAGCGTGAACTGCGGAGTGCGCGGTTCAACTTGGACTGTGAAAGGTGTGGGGCATGCATGGCTGCTGTGAATTGTCGAACCGAATGCCAGACCGCTTGTCAGGCTATCATCGGCACCGTCCAGCCTACATCAACATGCCTGAATGATATCTCTCATCTAATACACCCAAATGAGTCTGCATAGCCGGATGTGCTCTGTCAGACGTGCGCAGACCAAGAGACAGCACGTGCCTTGGGGTGTGGGTGTGCGCTGTGCTGAAGTGCTCTCCCTGATGCAGATAAAGACCGCTGCTTCCGACGCGCCTTGCCAGCACACCTGATGGGCTGCCGCCTTCAGCATCGAGCTTGCAGCGGTGCCTTCCGGCAGCCGGCAGCCGCGCCGGCAGCCGCGCCGTAGCGGCATCCTGGGCATCCTTGGCTAGGCATCGCGGCTGGCCGCTCGCGTAGACGCCGGCAGCGGGCCGGTGTTCGGGTGCAGCCAGAACCATAGGGGACAGGGAGGGGTGGTGCCAACAGTGCCATTGTGCACGATGCCGGCACAAAGTAGCGTCAACAGCAGCGCCATGCATGATGGCGGCACCGTTCAGCTGCTCACCCACGCCCCTCCATGTGCTCCCGCACGTGGATACCCCCTGGCCTCCCCCAGGCGCGGAACAGCGGGTGAACGATGATATGATGCATTGAGGCCAATGCTGATCACGATATGACAGAGGCAGGCCGGTGGAATAAAACTGGCTGCACCGGGGCAGCAGGGCGCAGCGGGTCTCCGCTGTGGCGTGCGTGGGCGGCAGGGACCCGGCTGCTTCCACACGCCTGTCCTCCCAATCTCCAGCGACTGTCAGCACAATCCTGTGGCAAGCGCGGCAGAGGTCGTCTTGTGAGTGCGCAACGGCTGAGCCGTGGCGAAGGCACCTTTTCGCCATGAGTTGCACTCTTGAAACACTTGCATGGTGTTCGCACCCTGCAGTGTTGCTTTCCCCGCGAGCTGCAGGGCCCCCGCATGGCAAGGAACGCAGTGTGAGCCGCCGCAGCGCTGCACTTCAGGCAGCGCTTACCTCACCCTTCAGGCAGCGCTTACCTCACCTCAGTTTGTAGGCTTTCTTTTTTTGCTTCGTTGTCTGATGCGAGGGGGGGGGGGTCCAGTCGTGATTGTCATTTTGGAATTTGATGAGTGTGTCGTCCTTTCTATTCGAGGCGGATGTGTTGCTGCGGCTGCGTGCGGAGGCATGCCGGGCTGCGTGCTGTGCGTGCTGTGCGTGCGCGCGTTGCGAGGGCTCGCTGTTGCCCACGCGAATGCCGTCCGCGTACTAGCGCCAGCTCGGCAGGCCTCGCGTGCATGCATGCGTATGCAGGAATTTCTGGTACCGTGGTGTGCTCATGTGGCTTGGGGTGTGCCTGCCCGGCACCATCATGCTACACCCGGCACTGAAGAATCATGGCCATGCGTGGGGCGGTCTCGGATATTTGAGAGTGGCAGCGAAGGGGCAGCCCTGATCTGATTGATGTGTGCATGCTATCTAGCTGTGAGTCGACTCGCGGCCATGTAGGCAGGGCTGCCTCCCATGCGCTACATGGAGCATGTCATGCTACGCACTCATAGCGTGTGCTGTTATTGGTGGGATAACACAGTGGGATGCTGTGGGGCAGGCTTGTAGGTGGGAGGGCTGTGGACTGCCCCTGTCCACAGGCGGGCTTGGAGAGAGCCCCCTCAGCCCAGTGGCCACGCTTGGAGAGAGCCCCATCAGCCGAGTGGCCATGAACAAGGGAATATGCGTGTTGCACAGTTTTGCTGCCAGCCGTGCCGAGAGGAATGCGTGCAAGAGGCCTGGCTAGATCGAGGCGCTGCTTGCTCACTGCGGATTGTAATAATGGATTGTGAATGAGCAGGCGTCGCCGGGCTTGTGCAAGTCGGTCACCTTTGGCCGGTGCAGCCGCTGGTCCGCGTTGTAACAGTCTTTGCACAGTGTGCTGTTCTTTGCAGCGGACGCGCTGCTGGTTGCCGCAAGTTGCTGCAGATTGGGTGGTCAGGCTGTGTTGGCTGTGACAATTTGAGTGTGCAATGGCGGCACGCAGACTGCGAGATGCCTGGTAGGACGCGATTCGTCCTGCAGAGTGTGCTCTTACATGGACTCTTACATGAACACATTGCTTGTATGTATGAACAAGTTGCTGCAGAAGAGCCGGCTCAAGCCCCTGGTGTGCAGCAAAAAAAATATATATATAGGAAAATCGGGTATCACGCCAAACCCAAACGGGCATCGGCCACAGCATGTCATGCGTTCAGGCGTATGTTCCTCATGAGGCCTCAAGGCGCCACACAACGCGTACAGTGGCCGAGGAGACGGCCAAGCTCTGGACGAGCCGGTGAAACTGTTCTGAGTGAGTAGTGAGCTGTGCTGTGAGCAGCATTGGTGAGTAGAGTGTGTTACACAGTGATAGATCCAGGACCCAGCAGCGCCGAGGCAACAGACCAGGCAACACGCAAACAGACAGACAGGCCACCGCAAGCACCAAGGCTACTCTCCGCACGAGCAAATGCCAGAACGCATTCGTTCGAACTTGCGCCGGCACGGAAGCAAACACACAGGTGTGCATGCACACACACACACACATACACACGCTGGTGAGTAGAGTGTGTGATCATTGCGATGTGTGGAGTGTGATCGGGCGCCATGGCGCTGCTGCTTTTCAGGTCGTGCACAGCAATGTTGCTGTTCAGTTCATGAGATTGAGCTTTGCCATTCTTAGCCTGCCTTCATGCTCTGCCACCTTGTGGAGTATTTCCTGTGCCGTTTCGCACGTCCAGAGTAAGTCAGGACACCAGCTGGGCCCAGCAGGCAGCACCGGTGCGCACCGCGCCACCATGCAAGGTCATGCACCGGCTCCCGTCGAGACGCACCCTCGCAGACACAGTGCGAAGCCTCCTGGCTCCACGGCACGCATCTGGCGGACGAACAGCTGCGACAGCGCTGCCATCTGTGTGCCGTTGGTAAAGGCCTTTGTTGACCTCGTGTGGCGTCATCCCGACCAGGACCGCCTCGGAACACCTGTCCGTGCTCGTCA
>JALKAD010001198.1:0-21863 GCA_024500015.1 Ulva compressa | reverse complement strand
ACGCAAAAAAAAAGCGTCAGGATGCGGATGGTGTCGAGGGCCCCACCTGTGATCTCGAAGCTGCGGCAGATAACAGCGAGGCTGTCTCTTTCCCTGCGGCCGCAGCGGGGGCCCGGCAGGCCATCGTTAGGAGCCGGTGCGGTCTCCATGGGCGCCGGCTGTGGCGCAGGGTTGCCGTAGTAATCGTAGTCTGGAGAGCTGTAGTCCTCGCCAAAGTCCTGTGGGAAGTCGCAGTCCAGCAGGCGCTCCTCCTTGCCCGTGCACACCACCTGCAGAGACACGAGGTTTAGATGCCGGAGATACCAATACGGACTTGCCGTGGACAGTGCCCAATGTGAGCGCAGGTATGCTACCGCGGGCGTCTGCTACCAATGGCTGTGCGTTGGCGGGGGCAACACGTGGCCACACCGGTGCATGCCAGCGCACGTTGGTCACATGGCCAAACATGGCCACACTGGTGCTTGGCAACGCACACGTGGAAGTATCATTCCTCCAACACACGTCTCAAACATTTGTACCAGGCCTTCCTGCCCTGCATCAGAATTTTCCAACGGATCCAGAACAACTATACTTTGCAAGATGCACATGCCTCCGGCGCATACGCCGGCAGCATTTGTCGCGCGGACACGAATATGGTACCTGAGTCGCCCAGACGGGCAGTTGGTCCTCCTCGGCGAGGTAATCGCTGGGCCTGTTCCCGCTGTATTCATAAGACTCGGATTCCTCTTCCTCGTTCATGAGGGTGCCAAAGGGGAAGCCCAGCTGCCGGCACACCACCTGCGCGTCCAGCGTGAACTCCTCTGGTTCACGGCCAAACCGGGCGGTGCAGATGCGGCCCCACTGCCCCTCACTGAAGAGCTGCACAGCGCCAAAGTGCACGGCGTCGCAGGAGGCCGTGGGCACAGCGGTGCCGTTGAGGGGCACCAGGCGCACATCGCCCTCCGCGGGTGGTGTCACGGCCGCGTCGCACCCTGCACGAATCTTGGTGTTTGTAAGTGCGCTCACACAAGACAACTGCGATCGCGGCAGCGAGAGGATTGACCATGAGGCAGCAGGCCATCATTGATACAGCAAATGCAGTGGTAAGACACTACAGTGTGCACAGCACGTGCCGCAGCCACGTTTGTGGGGCGCTTGTGTGATCTGCTGATGCACCGCCAGTGGTTGGTGCAGAGATGATTTGCTGAATGCGGCAGCACACATGAGTCACAGGCACAGATACACACAATGATGCAGCCGCCAACACCTAGCTATTCCAATGCAGGCCGAGATGGAGCACACCAGATGGACTTGCACAGACAAGGGCGACGGATCTTCGGATAGAATTGCCGCCGTAATCGTAGTACGGACGGGAGTCGCCGGTTTCAATTTCACATGCTGCGAGGTCGGGCTCGGAGCCATCACAAGAGATGTCACTGATGAGGTTGGAGGAGTCTGTGGGTGCCGGGAATGGTGAGGAGTCGCCGACAATAATCTGGGCGCCCGTGGTAAAGCCAAGTGTGCGGCACGCGACTTGCGCGCCGCGGCGGCCCAGATTGCGGAAGCTGTCGACGACGATCGACCAGACGCTGTTGATGAGGACCTCCAGGCGGCCGTACTCCCACGCCCCGCCTGTGTCGGCGCTGCCCGCCACCAGGCGCACCTGGCCATTGGCTTGCGCTGCAGACCATCACGAAACGTTACATCCCATGTCCACGGAATGCTGTGAACACAGTTTGAGATCTGGCAAATCCCTCGAAACTCGCTATATATGTGACGAGGTGATGACAGTGTCCAGCTGCACTAGCTTGGCTGGTGGTCTTGGTACAACGAGTCGACATGTCTGAGTGCAACGATACTATATCCTGTCTCTCGTGAAACTCGTGAAACCAGAATTGAACCAGAGCTTTCAGAAATGCCGACCATAGACCATGCATCCAGGACGGCTAGAAAAAGGCCGAAGCTAGGAGTTCATTGAAGGCGAGCAATTTTCGTATAAATACCTACCAGGCTACGTAGCTAGCAGACTGTTTTGAGGATACCCGCCAGAGTCGCACTGCCAGCAAGGAATTACGCTGTCATACATCACAGCAGCAGACTCCCACAGCAGACAGGCGGAAGGAGGGGCGCACTGCTGGACAGGCAGAAGAGGCGCTGGACGGCGCCACAGGTTGACGTCTCCCCGAAGCCGGAGCGGCGGCACGCGCCCACGCTGGCCTCTGGGCCAGCGCAGCGGATGCCAGACAGCCATGGTGGCAGCAAGGCGGGAGACTGGTCAGCGGCGTCAAAGATGCCTGTCACGAAGCCCATGTCCCGGCAGGCGATATCTGACGTGCTCTGCATGTGCGATATAGCATTTTGGTTGCCCGCATCTACTTGTCTATATTTCATCTGGCTCTGCAATGCATGTCGTAGAGCAGTGTGCTGATGCAACCACCTGAAGGCGATTGCTCCCTCCCATGCTGCAGCCTGGCACATGCTACATGATCAAGGCATAACCACTGACACAGGAAAGGCCGTGCATGCAAGGCCGTGCAAGCAGGACAGGGGAGGCAGCGCACATCCAAGAAGCCAAAGTCGCCACTGCAAAGGGTGCCCCAGGCACCAGCATGAAAGACCTCGAGAATTCCTGATTCTGAGTCAGGGGTTGTACCCGGACTTGTGTCAGTTAGCCGGAACTCACCCTCAATGCCTGCAACACCAAATAGAAAGCTTGCACAGCCGCCAAGAGTGTACTAACGGCAGGAACAGGACTGACTACCAGGCCGCCTGGTGCTGGGATGTCGTTTGCATGCACATTGAGGGATTGGCTGGGCGGCACATTAGTCATACTAGCATCAACCGCAAGTGTGACAGAGCATGTAGCAAGGCTCCATGTGTCGTCCCGGATGTAATTAAAAAGCTGCTTGCTGGAAGGGCTGGCAGCTCGTACCAGGTCCAGGCGTCCCAACACAGCCAATCACCAAGCCCAGGCCATCTGAGTTCACACAGTCCCTGCTGAAAAAGAATTGTGGGTCAAGATCTCCGCTGCAGTCAAGCAGGCGCTCCTCCGTGCCCGCACACATCGAGGCAGAGATTGCAATCTCGGGGAACACTGGTGTCGACTGCAGTGTGACACGCTCGGCGTCGGACAGGAACTGCGGCACGATGGTTCCTGCGCCCAAGCCGAGCTGGCGGCAGGCGACGTTGGCGTCAGGGGCATCGAACGAGCCAGCGCAGACCTGGCTCCAGGAGCCCTCGAAGAAGACTTGCACGCGGCCAGTCATCCAGTTGGCGACAGCTGCCTCCTCCTCGATCAACCGCAGGTCACCCTCGACTGCACAAGATCGCAGCCTCAGTATGCACGCCTGACATTGATGTGTTCTGCTGGCGCACAGTGCAGCATTTCATTCTGAAGGGGGCGGTTGTCACAGGTTAGGGGTAAATCGCACGGGACTGTGTTGTGTCACCATACCGTGTAGTTTGCTAAGCCACAGTTGAGCACCATTGTCAGTACAAGACGCCCCGGCTGGCCTCACAAGCACTCGCCGAACGCGGCATAAGACGGACAGGGGGTGCGCATTGCAGCATACCAGCGCCATCAGTGTTGATCTCCTCCAGAGCCTCGACCACAGGGAACTGCCTGCAGGCGATGTGAATGCGATGTGGCTGGCGGCTGCAGCCGACGTTGTTATTCTGGAAGCCCGGGCCGAGGTCACAGTCGATGAGGCGGCCCTCAGGGCCGTTGCACATTACCTCACTCAGCCAGAAGCGCTCAACCGGCTCAGCTGCCTCCTCTGTGATCGTAGAGTAGTCGTAGTAGTTGCCATAGTAGTATGAGCTGTAAGGGGATGGCGCCTCATCAGGGTCTGGCGTGGGGAGTGGGGGCCGTCCCGTGAGGGGGTCAACGCGGGTGCCGTGGGGGAAGCCCAGCTGCCGGCATACCACATCCGCCACAAGGTTGTCCTCCGCATCGTTTTCTGAAGACCGGTCGGTGCAGATGCTGCCCCACTCGTCAAAGTGCAACACCTCAATGACGCCAGTGTGGATGGGGTCGCAGAGGGTGCCAAAGCCGCCCCGCAGCCGCACCGCGCCCTCAGTGGTGCCCTCCTGCTGAGCACAGCCTGCATGTTTGCAGTGTACTCCAGATAAGTTGCTACAGCGGTGATCACTGCAACGGAGCAGCACGGCCTGGGGTTGCTTGAAGACGTCGGGCAGAAACCGTGCATCGAAAACCAGTCTCGATGTCAATATATTGCAATGGCAAGCACTTGTGTGCATGCATTTGTCCGTGAAACACTCAACAACTTACCGAAATGAGTTTCATCGAGAGTTGATATGTGTGGAAAATCCCGTGCAAGGATCTGCCTGCAAGGAAGACAAGCATACCTTCAGCAGTGTTGCCACACGCCAGGACGGTGCTGCTGGTGATGTTAGTGCAAGCGCCGATCAGTCCATCGTCGCTCTGGCACTCTGTGATGGACGTCTCGTTGCCATTGCAGTCCACATTGGCCAGAGCCACAGGGAGGTTCTCGAAGAGCACCTGCAGCAAGGTCACCTTGATGGTGGCGGTGCTCTCCATGCACATGGAACTCTCATGCACACTTCATGCCTCGCACGCATTCAAGGCGTATGTATTATTCTGCACCCGCAGCCGAGCACCAACCATATCTGACTGTTCACTGCAGGTCACGAGTGGTAGAAACGCGGAGTGAAGATACCGGATAGGCCATGGCGGCACATCCACTGGCACAATTGTTTAATTACAAATGCGCGCAAATGGCTGGGGCATGTGCAAGTGATGAATGCGCAAGTGGCAGCATTGCTCACCTGGCTAAGTGAGTTGGCGTAGGATTGCGTGAAGCGCAGAGCTGCTCCACCGTCGTAACCAAAGGCCTTGCAGGCAACCTGGGCAGCATCGGGGGTGAAGCGGTCGTTGTTGCAGACGTTGCTCCAGAAGCCGTGCTGGAAGATCTCGAGGCGGCCGTACTCAAAGCCGGTGCCCGCGGTGCCATCCACCAGCCGAGTCTCCCCTTCCATTTCTGCATGCAGCCCTCCAACTGAAGCTGTGATCGCTGCAGGGTGTCAGGACAGTGTAGCTGAGCACGTGACTTGCTGCGGGGAGTTTGCATGGAAATATTGCTTGAAAATACCAATGACTAAAACAGGCCGGGCGGGAAGCCAGGAGGAAGCCAGGAAAAGATCGCCATCACCTGACAACGAGAGATCGCGTAACCTGGCAGCTCGCAGCACTGCAGCACTGCACCGCCACCAAGAAGTGTGCATCCCTAGTCGTGTTGATAGACGATCATCCTGGATGATGATCATTGTGGACAGCAGCAACCTTGTCTTCGAATGTAGGCTGCTGGCATGGAGGAATGCAGCTGACAGGACACAGCATCAGAAAACAGCGTGTCATGTATGCAAGGTGCAACGCAGGGGCGGCAGTGGCAAGCGTACCGGGGTTGGGGCCGTTGAAGCAGACGACGTGGACGTCGGCGTTGTGGCGGCACGTGGTGCTAACCCGGCCCAGTGTGAAGTCCGGGCATGCAGAGAGGTTAGGCTCCGTGCCGGCGCAGTCGGAGCCGCGCAGAACGATGGGCACGCGCTCAGTGCTCGCCTCGTCAGCATCCTCCTACATGGGAGACGATTACGATTAGACCGCTGGCACAGGGCCAACACAGACATCGCCACTGGCCATCACTAGTGGAAAATCACCGCTGATTGACAGGCTCTTGGACTGTGCACCTGCTTTCGCACTGTCAACCTCACAGTGCATGTGTGGGCAGATCAGTGCATGTAGGAAACCTTGGTGTGAGGACAGGCTTTAACCCTGCGGATGCTCCAGGTGGCTTCATAACACAGCCGGTAATTGACAGCAAGAAGGGGCACGTGCATCGAACCTGCAGAGCGAATAGTTTCAAGCGGCGCGCGCCACGATCAGACCCGTAAAGTATCAATGCCGAGTATTGATAAGTCTGTTAAGTTTCAGACGTTTAAGACGCGTAAATTGTGCGGCGAAATTAGGAAGTATATGGGCGCGCCATCATGGCTACAAGGAACCCGGGGGGTAGGCCTTAAATGTGAGGTTGCAGCTGGGGAATTTCCAGTGGACGCCCAGCAGGGACTGTCCAAACGTGGCATACATTTGCATCATGGTCTGAGCCTGGGGCTGCTTCGCTATGTAGGCGGTCAAACGCCCCAGTACGGGCCGCCAGACCACATGCAGTGTGCCATGTTGCAATGAGCATCTGGATCTGCTGTTCACCAACACATTGGCTGCATGACGCTAGCAGCATAGCCAACCAAGGCCTGGAGCGTACCAGCCGTTGAATCTGGAAGCCATTCTGGAAGCCGAGCTGCATGCATGCCACATCCGCGGAACCGGCGCTGAAGTCACTGTTACGGCGGAAGCGGTTGATGTTTGAGTTGTCGCAGACGGTGCCCCAGCCGCCGGCGTGGAAGATCTCGAGGCGGCCGTACTCCGCACTGCCGTCTGCCGCCATGACTCCGTTGGCCAGCCTCACATCTCCCTCCTCTGCAATGTCACCGGCGGTTGCACTGTACATGTGCTACCATTGGCAACCTTCAACCTCTTGCATGCGCTGCACTGAAACAGGCACAAGGGGCACGGCGCGTGCAGCACCTGGCCGGCCGCAGGATGTTGTGATATGACATCTGATATGAAAATTGATCTCATGCCAATGTTACCCGGCACAGGGTCGGTGCGGGTGCTGCTGGTGCCGGGGTTGGTGTGCCCTGCCCACGGCGGTGCTGAGGCCCTGATCTGTTTTAGTGTAGCACAGTGGCAGTACAGGCACACATCACTGCAAAGACGCTGCCAGTCCTTTGAGGACGTCCTGAAATGACGGCCAGATGACATAGATATGACGTCACGAAAGACTCCAAGGTGTCGTCCTAGGGACGGTGAAGGGTGACCTCAGTGCAAACCAGGACGGCGCGAGGACGGACTTAGGACGGTGCAAGGACAAGGTGATGACACGGGCATGTCATCCTGATGACGTCATCGTTGTGGAAACTGAGGTACATATGATCATGAGGACGTCATTGCACTACATGAGTTACAAAGACGCTAAGAGGACGTCTCTAGGACACAAGACAAGCGTCCTGAAGATGTCCCGAAGAAGTCCGACGTATAAAATTGATGACACCTAACTGTCACGTAGGGATCCTTGTGACGTCCTCCTCAGACATGAACTGTCCTCACGCCCTCATCCTGCATGACGTCATCAGGACGTCATCTGGGCCGTCATCACCGGGTCGTCTTGCCTTGCGCTTGGCCTGTCCCGAGGCCGTCCCCAAGGCCGTCCTCCTCGGAGCAAAGCTGTCACTTGCTGACCTTTCTCCCGCACGCCCCTTCACGCCACATCGCTCGACTTCACTTCAGCCCACCGTGCACCATCGAATCCGCACGCACTCGGTCTCTCACTGCCTGCCCCTGGCAGGCAACTGCCACACTGTCTCTTCTACTACAGCCTGTGGGTCGCTCGGGCTCTGGCTGTAACTCTAAGGCATCGCATCCTCCAACGAGGCGTTGGTGGCCTCACGCAGCGCACGCAACTCTGCCTGCAGGTCACTTGGAGTGAATGACTGCAGCGGACTACTCTCTGTAGACAGCAAGCACCATGGGTATCGGCCATCATTGAGTGTTGTAGCCACGGTAACAGAGGAGCGCATAGGATTCAAGGTAAGCGAGACAGCGCGCACCTCAGAATCCTTCAGCAGCTTCCGTAACGGGGCCGAGTCCGGTGCGCTGTCAGGAACCACGTTCCTTAGCTGCTCCACCTGCTCCTCCAGCTCCTTGACACGCTGGACAGTACTCTGCACAGCGATATATCATCCCGCTATTGTAGACGTAGGGAGTCGTGGTGGATGTGGCTGCACCACATGCGCAACCTTGCGGGATTTCCTATGCAGCAACAAATGGATCACTTCTGGTTGGGCCACACCTGTGCTGGACGGCGGGATTCGTTGGCCGTTGCTGCACTCGGGGCTGATGACCTAGCCAGTGGGGCCGCGGTTGCAGAACTAGGACCAGCGTGACTTGCGGTTCCTGACTGGGTGGTGGCCTGCGGGACGTCCTTATCACCATCCACGCATACATCCACTCTCCGGCGCGCGGCAACCCTCTACACACCGCAAGTGTTGACCATCCGGGCACAATAATTGGATCTCATGCCAGTGAAACTGTACCGATGAAGTCAAGGGTCTGATTGGTATTTGGGCGGACACCTGAGGTGCTGTCAGGCGCAGAAGCTGATGGGATCTGATGGAGGGGATGACGTGCCTGCTCTCTGTCGTTCTCAATGGCAACGGTTGGGTCGGCCACCTTTGCTGGAGAGTCAGCAACCTCTTCGGCCACAGCTTGCCTCTTGCTTGGTGCCTGTGAAGACTTCGCGTCCGCCATGCGCTTCAACTTGGCTTGTTGTTTCTCCAGTGTTTTCATCAGTTCCTTCGGAACAGCATACACTCCCCGCATTGCCCAATCTTCACAAGTACGTGCTCTTTCGTCGGGGTCATCTGGGTGTCGCACCTGCGGCACTCACACATGATCACATGCTGACATCACATGCGGTCTACAAACTCTCCTGGAATTTCCATGGTCCGGCACGGCATTCATGTGATTGGTACAGTCGTTTTGTATACATTGACATCTACGCATAAACGGTGACAGGTCTGCACGGATGGCCTATTATACGTCACACTCGGTCAGTGGTGGATGCTGCGTACGTACCAGGATGGTGGTGAAAGCCTCCAGATATTTCATGTCTTCTGTGGATGCTGGCATCTCTACTTTATCAACAGAGCTATACTTTGCCTCTCGGCTGTTGATGTAGTTAGACATGGACGAGCGTATGGCCCCGTACCTGCATCGGACCCAGTGTTAGCACGAGAACTGCTGTTACCCGCGAGGAGCGTCAACTTGCAAGTAAAATGACCCCACCTGATTCCCTCTTTGTCTTCTGCTACCTCCAGCATATCCTTCCATGCTTGGACAAGGTTTCGGCACACATCTAACCCTTTCTCCATGGCAGCCGCCTCGTAGTCTTCCATAGGATTAGCTTCGAGGTAAGTTTGGATTTTCTGCACCTCACCCATTGGTTACTGTAGTGCGTACGAGCTCGGCCTGGCTCGCACAGAAACCTGCCAGTGCGGGGGGCAGGCGGTTCGACAATGCACTGTCGCGAAAGGGCTCGAAAGTGCACTAGCGAGCTGTGTGCCCCTGTCACCACGGTGCTCGAAAGTGCCGTTTCGTGCTGCGCGACTTTGCACCAATGCGCGGATCACCAACTACGAATCTACTGGCGTTTTGTTTTAAGCAAATGACCGACGTTTGATACCGCGGACATCGGTGATCGGGCGTGATGAAGCTCGTCCGCCGTGCCTGTGCGTAACAACAGGGCACGAGCGTAGCCCCACTGTATCGCATGGTTCAGCCCGGTATGCTATGGCACACATAGGATGTACTCCAACTAGTCACACTGTGACAGATCCTGGTGAGCAAGCCACACGTCGTGCCGGCGCACTGTCACAGGTCGTTCTAGTCGGCGCGCCTCGTCAACCACATGGCCGGCAACGAGTGGTTGACGAGGGTTATTACCTATGAAGGGAATGCTGGCAAGTCAATGGGGGTTCGGGAGTACCCCTTTGGAGTGGCGGTCTCGCACCGACGTGGCCAAGAAGTGAAAACCAGTGACCGTCGCCTGAATGAGGAATCCTCCTGGCCTCCAGTGGACAAACTTGTAGATGCTCTCCGCTGCGCGTTTATCGCGGCATTTCTTCACTGTCTTCATCAACCCGTCAGGGATGTTCTTCAAGGCGCTCTGCATCTTGTCGGTCGAGATGATCGTGCGATGCTTCCACACCTGGTACGGCGATTCCAGCCGGAGAGCAGCGCGAGCACGGCCCATGCTGACACAATCCGTGTCACCAGACACCGCCGAGGTTCCTGCGGTGCGTGCTGTGGATGGTGGCCGCTGCACAACCGGCCGCGCCACAAGCGTGCAGGTGAACGGGGGGAGCAAGTCCGGCCGGCACGGCCTTGGCGACTTGAGAATCATCTCCATACATGAAATGAAATTATCGTAGGCAACATCGAGGAACACGTCGGGTTTGGCCTGGCTTGCAAGCCGCACCTGGTGCCTGCCGTATGGCGCGTACGCACCACAGGCCGCCCATACGGTGTCTCTCACAGCGGAACCCACTGCGACATTACAGTGTAGGGCTGACCATTCGAAGATGTCTTCCTTGCCAACACTGCAACAGTGTCGAAGTGGGTGCCGGGCATACGGCGGGATCGCGATGTTACGCCACGGCACTCCACAGACGCAGGACCACACAGTTCAGGACACTACCGCATTATCAAATATCCGTATAGACCTGATGGCGTACCTGAGAGTGATCGTCCTGTCCTCGGTCGGCTCCGTCATCATCACTATCGGTTGTTATGCAGCCTTGGCGCTAGTTTGTAGTTCGTGCTGTTGTCAAGGATGATACAAGCCGTATGTTGTGATGATGGTGTACAATACATCTCCTTTTCCGGAGTGATACGATGCCGCATACCTGTTTTGCGACAACTTCGGTCCCCGTAAAGTCGAGCGTGGGCACTCCGTGTCCACAAGCGTGCGCGTGTCCACAAGTGCGCGCAATAAAACTTGCAGGAAGCCATGCCGCCCGAGACCGGCGGGGTTATAAGTGCATGTAGCTCTGTTGAGCACTAGTTCATGTAACATTTCTTGTGAGGGTCGCGCCGTCATGCCGCGGGGAGGCGGCAGGAAGCGCCGTCGCTCGAAAATAGAGGTCGATCGCAACCTCGCACGGTACAACATTCGTCGGGTGCCAGCGCCTGGCCCTGGAGCGAAGACACAGTTTCGTTGTGATTATTGTACTTACTGTTACCGCGACACAGAGGCTGCGAAGACACATGCGAAGCGTGGCAACTGCGATGAGCGTGAAGCAGCCGGGATGGATCTATCTTCGGAGGAGGAAGGTGATCCGCAACAAGATGAAGCCATGGTGGCCCCCATGGAAGCCGACGTGAATGGCTTACCCGGTGTCATTGAAGGTGGTTCTACCGATGACCGTGCCAGCGGTGGTGCCATGCCCGCGGGCAGTGGAGTTCATCACGGACCCCTCCAAGACCAGCCGATGGACGTGCTGGCGCCCATGCCCGGGCCGCCCCCGGCCGTGCCAGCAGCCCTCCTCCCTGTCGGGGACCCAGACTTCCCCCAGCCTCCGGTGTGTGGATCTTTTATCCCCTGCAGTTTCTGTGTTGTGTGCTTACGTGCGTTTACACCCGGGGCCGCTCGCCCTGCCCTTCATCTTCCACCTCTCATTTGCAGGGGTACCTCGCGCTTGCAGCTGATCTGCCGGTGGACGCTGACCCCCAGTATGACGGATTTGACCCTGACGAGTACGGCGACGTGTGGTATGACGCAGAGGAGGCCTTTGACGAGGATCCAGATGAAGACATCGACGCTGAGGAGGGCATCCAAGAGCAGCCCGTGCCTCAGCAGCCGGGCAAACCGCCCCGGAGCGACACGGGCGCGTACCTTCATTACAGTCTGGCTGAGTTCATCCACGATGATCATGAGGTCACGGTGCGCGAGGTTACAGTATGGCTGGCGAGGCTCGCATCCGACCATCGCCTTCCCAACGCCGCCATGGACTCGCTGTGCCAGATGGTCCATTTCCTGCTACTACCGCCGGGCAACTTGTTCCCCCGCTCCTATCACATGCTCCGATGTGCGCTGGCGGCAGAAGACAGCCATTCCTGTGAGAGTCATGTTTGCGACGAGTGCTGGAAAGTATTCCCCGCCATTCCTGCCGGCAGCCATGCGGAGCATGCTGATGAGGTCTGCGCCCGGCCAGGCTGCGACAACACCAGATTCAAGCGAGGCCCCGGAGGGCATGTCAGCCCCAAGCGCAGTGCTTTTTTCTTCGGCGACGAGGACACCTTTGCGGATCTTGCTAGCAAGCCGCATATGCTGCCAGCCATATTGCAACATCGCAAAGAGGCTTTCGATGATTCGGAGTCCTTCTGGTGCTCGCCTGCAGGCAAGGAATTGAACATGAAGTGCCGAAACAAGTTTGACCAGACAGACATCAACGGCGACGAATTCGCGGTCCTCGTGAGCCTTGGTGCGTCCCTTGCATGCGTGCAGTGTGATGCTGCCGGGACTGCATGACTTCCTAGCGTCTGCCCGGTGCTGACAGTGTCACCCAAACAGCCCTGCCGTTTGCAGGTGCTGATGGAGGGCAGCTCTTCGTGAACAAGCAGCACGGCGCGCTTATCTGGGGCATGAGGCTACAAGACCTCCACGAAGGGATGCATGCCAAGAACGACACTTGGGCTCCACTTGGTGTTGTGGAGGGCCCTACAGAGCCCACGCGGCTGGATGGCATCTTCGAGTCACTTGAGGAGTTCTTCCTCGCCCACGACCCCGGTGCGTTACTCGCGTATTCGGGTGAGTACGCCCTATATGGTTCCTGCACCTATCTGTTCAAGGCTGACCCCCTAGCGCAAGAGCGTGTGGTTGTTCCCGTGCGTACCCCACTGCCATACCTGCTTGTACTAGTCAAGTAATGCCATGTGGCCGTGCAGGCAGGGATGACACAACCCCTATCCTCGTGGATATCTGGAAGGACCCGGATCAGCCCCACTTGGGGAAGCGGACGGTGAAGCTCTGGCCAGTGTGTGGCTGGGCGGAGGGGGACATACCCGTCTTGGAGAAGATCGCCAACACTGTAGGCCATGGGGCCAAGGCTGCCTGCATGCGATGCGGGTTCCGCGGCGCAACAGTGGCGGAGGCCAATACGATCCGGTGCGACATGCCCCGCTATTATTGTTAGACCCCGTACGACTGTGTCCGGCACCCAGGGTATGCGTGCAGTTTTCAGTGCTACTGTGACATCGTCCAAGGCGTGCCCTGCAACGACGCCGGTTTGAAGCTGCCTCCCCATCATGATGCGGCTCATGAGGGTGTCCCTGCCAGACCTCGCATGCCACCTGGCTATGTGACCGCCGACACAGACCCCTCCACCACTCGCGACAAGTACACTCCCGACGACACCGTCACGCCGGAGGGCACTTGGTGCGGCGACGCCGTGCTCAAGTGGTCTGGCTGTGAGATCCTGAAGAGATCCGATACGGCCGCAGAGATCATGTCCCAGGTGCTCTCTCGGGTTCCGTGGACCCCTACATGGTGTTATTTCGCATGAGGTGTGCGGTCGGTGATGGCGCGTTTGGGTGGTGGCTGCCGGACATGCCGGTATGGCCGCCTGTTCTCTGGGACGTAGCACCCCTGAACCCTCTTCAGTTGAGTGGGTCAGTATGCAGGTAGACCATCCAACGCGGCCTCCCTACTCCGATATCACGGCTCGATCTACCCGACAGAACCGTGCCCGGCAGGAGTGCCTGCAGTTGGGGTTGTGGGGGCAGCCTTTGTTCAATAAGTTGTCGTACTTCAAGTGTGTTCCTCGCCTTGCCTCGTATCACCACACCCTACACGGTCAACGCAACCTCGCGGCATCTGTTGACTGCCGCACATTCCGTGTACTGTGACTCGCCGTGTTCCCTTCATCGTCCACGGCGACATCAACCCATGTGATTGGCCTGTGTAGATTGACCATGGGATGTATCTGTTCTAGCTCTTACCGCACCACACGGTGCCAGACACATGCGCACGTGCAGTCCCTGCACGTTCCTACGCTTTGGTGTCGCCCACATCTTCCTGTTGGGGCTTCTGAAGGATTTCTGGACACAGTGGCTTCCCGGGCCTGCTGCCAAGCGTACCGGGGCTGCCGCGAGATTTGTTCTCCCGGTGGCGGTCCGGCGCAAGATCACGGCCAGAGGCGTGGACGTGGGGTTGCGGCAGACCGAGCTGATCAAGACACCCTATCGAGACGTTGTCAAGTGTGCACCTCCTCCTTTGGTTTTATCTGTTGACTGGTACACGAGCCTGTTTCGCGCACTTCATGCCAACACACGTCTGATTCCACCATCAGGGACACGAGTAGTACACCCTCCATGTGCAGGCATCGCGGCAATTACCTTATGGAGGACTGGACGACATTCACCGAGACCTGGAGTACGTTCTTGTTGCACAACCTTCCGTGGGACCGTACCACCGCCGAGGAGCGACATGTTCAAGCCCAGCTTTGAAGCCCTGTGGACGGACTTGCGGGCGGGATGCCTGTACTTCATGCGGTACATGCAAGGGCAGCATACTTGGGAGAGGATACTCACGGCTCAGAAGCACTTGCTGGCATACGGGAAGAGGGCCCAACAGGTCCGTATCCATTCGCGAAGTCGCCTCTTTGTACTCTCCGTTCCCGCGCCGCATTCTGTATCGGGAATCCATTCGCTGTCTGACAACCGGGCAGTGCCATGCAGATCTTCGGAGGTCAAGTCCTTACAACCTTCAAGCTTCACTTGGCGGCCGTTCATGTCCCGGATCAAGTGCGGGCCTGCGGCCCGGCCTTCTTCTGTCTCGAGTACTGGATCGAGCGACTTGTCCAGTTCTTCAAGCGGCTGATCAAGTACCGCTCGACATCTTGTGCGGAGCGGATATTTGTCAACGACCTCCTCTTGCGGCGGGCGTGCGACCGCTTGGTTCAGAAGTACGGTGCCGAAGCGATTCCCCTCTTGTCCAAAGCCATTGCGGATGCCAAGAGTGCCATTCGACAGGGGAAGCGCACCCGTCGCCCTGCACCACCGCCTGGGGCAGAGGGAGCACGGGCCGCCGCGCCTGCTGCTGCCCCGGCCGCCGCGCCTGCTGCTGCCCCGGCCGCCGCGCCTGCTGCGGCCCAGGCTGTCGCGCCTGCTGCGGCCCAGGTGCGCGCCTGCTGCGGCCCAGCTGCCCCCTGCTGCGGCCCAGGCTGCCGGCCTTGCCGCTGCGCCCGGCTGCCGCCGCCGCGGCGCCCCGGCTGCCGCGCCTGCTGCTGCCCCGGCCGCCGCGCCTGCTGCGGCCCAGGCCGCCGCGCCTGCTGCCCCGCCACTGGCGGCGTCCTTGTACGCCCCGGCGATGAAGGGAGCCGGCAAGGAGCTGTCAGCTGCGGAGCGGCTGGAGGTCTTGCCTGCACCGGCCGGGCCTCGGAGCAGGCTCCGTGGCCTACCTTACCTCATATGCGCAGAGTATGAGGACTTTGCTGATCGCGGGTGGCCCAGTCACCCTACCTTGGCAGGGTCGGCACAACGCGAAGCCGTAGCAGCTTCGCTTGGGGTAAGCGCTGCAGGAGAGGACAACGCACTTGTCCGTATCCACTTGCGCAAGCACCTGCGAGCTGCGCTGGCGATTGGCGAGAATGTTTCATGTGTACAAAACACGTCACAGACGGTGAAGGACAACACGTGGTTCCTGATAGAGTATGTCATGGGCGCCGACAGCCTCTTGTACGTTGGCCAGTTCAAGTACTTTGTAGATGTCAATTACGAAAAGTTCAGTGCAGTGGATATCCGGGATGATGAGGCCACTGCTGCAGCGGACTGCATCCTGACAGCGGTTTGCAACCTGTACCATGCAGTAGAAGTGGCGTCGCCAGGGGCCAGGGCAGCAGACCCAGAATTGGGTCGTCCGCCCGAACTGTATAAGGTGGTGTCAGTGCGACCTGAATCGGGCAACCGATGCTTTGCCGGTACATGGGTCATCGACCTGCGGTCGGTGACTCTGACCCTCACAGCAACGGGGATGTGGAACGGTGGGCACATGTTCATGACGCAGTATAAAGCTTCCGGGAAACTGGGCAGCGTTCAAGGGTAGTTCTGTAATTGTTGCCTCTCCTGTTCCAACTGTCAGCCCCAGTCACAAGGGCATGCATCGGTGGCGATCGTCTGATCATTGGCTGTCACCGGTTTTGGAGTGGCTAAAGTGTGAGTAGCAACGCAACGCCGGCGCCCCGCCTAATCTCAATCAGCGGGCTTTGAACAGCACTGAACTCGATGGGCATTGACTTGCCTTTGGACAGTAGTGAGAGGATACGGCGCAGTTCACGCCCACGCGTCATAGCGCACCACGGTTCCTGTGAGTTGTCCGTAGCCAGCCGAGATCATTGGCCCTGTATCAGTTATTACCTAGTTTAGGATCGGTTGCTTACCGATCGGCCTGCAGTCGCGTGCAGGACGTGATGGTGGATCCACATCTATTTCGTATTGAATTGGATCGCGTGCGTAGCGATGCAGGCTGTTCTTCACACTACCGCCAATTTGTAGAGTATGCCATGAAGAAGATTGATGCGGGATTATGGGGCCCGGATGGCCCGCTGGCTGAATCCAACGCTGACCTCCTTGCCCACGTCCACCCCGTGGACGAGTTGAGCACTGAAGGCGGCCCTGAGCAATACGCAAAGCAGGTCAAAACCCTCGAGAACATCAGGCGACGGCCCGCCAACTGTGAGGTGAAACTGGCCTACTGGGACGCGAGGTTGCGAAGCCTCGCTGCTGCTCGCCAGAAGGAGGTAGAATCACCAGGGCCCAAACCGATCGGATGCGGTTCCATGCATGAGATTTACGATGTGCTAGATCGTAGCGGAGAGTTTCCGCCTGGGTTCCGGTCGACCATGCCTTGGCTGACAGAGTTCTCAGAGTCGACCGCCAGGCATAATCTGCCAGAGAGCCTGACACCTGCCTCGCTGTTGGGCAGGGTCAATCCCGGTACAGATCTGTCTCAGCCCGGGGGCACCCGCCTTTCGAAACATCCACCGGCAGAGCTCCAGCTTGACCCCCACCTTTCTCCCGCCGCGATGGGGGCCGCTCCATTCAGCCCGGGAGTCCGCAACTCCCCTGCGGTGCATCCACCTGTCCCGTGTGTCAGGGCTGTCCCAGACACACCCCCTGCGCCTTCCACCGCCGTGGCGGCGGTTTCAGCGGCACGCCCGCGCCCCGTGGCGGCGCCAAAAGCGGCGCAGCCTGCGCCCCCGAGTGCGCATTTACAAGCGCAGCCAGGAATGCCGCCCAGACGTGGGGTGTGCAAACCTGCTGCGCCACGGGGACGCCTGGGGATGACACATCTTTTGGCGGCCCGGCCGGAGTTGGGCCACCCCCCGGCACCAGTCCCAGCCGCTCAGGCAGCCCTTCCACTGCGACCATCGCTCCCGGCAACCCCACCGCCGCCGGCAAAGCGGTCCCTGCACCTGGCAGACCTTGCGCCAGAGGAGGAGGCTGATCCTCTGGCCCCCCCGCTGTCATTATCGGGTCACCCGGCGCCCCTGGCCGGTAATGATTCAAAACCCGAGGGCAGTCCGCACAAGAAAAAATTGAAGTTCACACCGATAGCGGCAGAGGAGGCAGTCGCAGGTTCTGCAGGCACCCGGACGCGGACCATTCAAGGCGGTACGATATCAGACGGCGAAGAGGACGTTGGTCGCCACGCAGGCCCACATGTGTTAGGGGTACGACGTCTGTGCTGCTGTTTTTACTATGCTTCTCCATGAACGTCTGCGCCAGTGCTTGCACCCGACACCGGCTGCACGATTGCAGATCCGGGGCCAGCGCAAGCTGGACCGTGGCGTCCTAATACAGGAGAAGTGGGATTATGGTGCGAGTGACATTATGACGCTGCGTCCCGATACATGGGTCAATCAGAAGGCCATGGACTACATGTGCGCCACGGCTCTAACTCGAGCCTGGAAGGGGAAGCCGTACATACTGGCGGACAGTACCGAGTGGGAGAAGCGCTGGGAGTACCTCAAGGCGAATAATGGGTGTCAAGGGATATCCAACTGGGATAAAAAGGTGAACATGTTCATCGGGGCAGGATGGGCCCGCCACGCCGTCGTCCACCCAGTTTGCTACGGGGGCCACTGGAGTTTGATCCTCATCTTCCACCCAAGTATGCCCCGCCACTCCCACCCTGTCCGTATACTGTACTGTTCGGTGTACTTGCGTGCGGACATGCAGGGGTGCTTGAGCGTGGCAACCAACTTACCTGCGTGTTCAAGAGTCCATGGGTGCAGACCGACTGCGGCAATGGATAGAAGCAGACCAGAGGAAGCGCGACGCGATGAGCCGTCGTGGAGAGTACACCATCATCCTGCATGTGGACAGTACGGGGTACGCTAAACACCCTACGGACGAGGTGGCAGGTAAGTGGATACTGACTATGGCATACCTGATGGATGTCCCGGAGAGGCTCGTCAAGGAGGTGGTGAAGGTATGGGCGGTACGTTTCCAGGCGCAGTCTACACCTGCAATTTCGCTGCATGGCTAGAACGCCTGTACCTGTTCGGCTTCGGTTTGCATATGCAGTGCTCAGCTATCCCCGCCCTCACGCTCGAGATCAGACCATCAGCAACATAAGAGTCGGTGCAGCTGACAGTGGAAGTCGCATGCATATGTCAGTCCGTAATCGAGCACGGAAGCCACTATGTACTTGACTGCGGTTGCCGTGTAGGTGCCAAAGGACATCTGCCCTAGACAGCCTGATGGAGTGTCGTGTGGCATGTACACCGTGCTGAACCTAGAGCACGTCCTAGAGCGGTGTGAGCCGGGTCTTATCTGGGACACTGAGGCCGACAGGCCGAACGTTGCCGTTCACGCCGCCGAGTCTCCGGAGGGACCAGTCAAATCGACAAGCACCCCTGCCCAACGGAGAACTAGCTTGGTCACGCAGTTTGGGCCACCACGCAAAGACGAACTGTGGGCACCGCTCAAGTTTTTCGACAACGAGCCGTGGTACAGCGTGGGCGACTCCAAGGCGTACAGGGCGATTCATCGTGCAAACTTCTGCATGATATGGCATGAAGCCGGAATGGCCCCGTTCCACACGACTGCAGAGAAGGACACAACCGAGCTGAAAGACGCGTGTGATGATCTGCCCCGGAAGCACAAGGACCAACCGATCAAAGTCAGGTACGAACGCTACATCGCCCCCAGAATGCCTGTGCCACATCCCACAGTGCCCGCCTGAGGCAGGCAGGTGCAGGCTATTCCTAATCTCAAGACGATCATGCCTGTCAATCCCGACTCGTGTTGTGCAGGCAGGTACTAGAGGCAGGCAGGTGGATGAACGCGAGCAGGGCGGACCCGTTGTTGGGCAAGTGGGCGCTATCACTGCGCTCGCGGACTTCCGGACGATCTCGGCGACGCCCAAGCACGGGCGCCACTGAGGCCGCCGGGGAGGCGCGGTGCACGCCGCGAGGGGGCCGCCGAGGTGGTAGAGGGGCCAGCCCCTCTCGCCGGCAGGCAGCCGCGCAGAAGTCTGCGGGTGGCCGTGGTAGCCCGAGCTCCCGGGGGCGGGGACGAGGCAGAGGAGGGGCCCCTAAGCGTGGCCGGTCAGCAGGCCGGGTGTAAGCGCTGGCTTACTAGAGGGAGGATACGGGCAAATTGTGGGGTACACCGGAGTGGTAGGCGTGCAGACAGCCGGAGGGTGCACTAACATTGCGGTCACGTGTAGGAAGTTTCCCGCGACCTCCCTGCAGGTGTAATGCACAAACTTTCCGTCCGAATCTGTCATGCTGCACTTGCACCGGTGGCCATACTGCACGAGGAGTAGTTGTCCACTCACAGCATGGCTCTCGAGAGGCTTTCGGCAGCTGTAGCATCCGCGGCATGATATGCGGCACGTCGGTGCACGCAAAAACCTGATCTTGTGTATCCACCCATAGTTTTCTCCTGGTCCCCGCTATGGTGTCGTGATTCGAGGTATAGTGTCTTGAACCACAAGCATCACAGCAACGCCCCAGCCCCCCCCTCAACCCCCCCTGATCTGTGCTCGAAAGTGCACAGTTGTAGAAACTGTACACGGTTTCGTCGGCCGGAGAACTGCTACCACCAGATGGTGCATCTTGGGAAGGAACGACACCGGATGGAATGCGAGGGGATCTTGGGCCCCGGCAGCCACAGCAATCAGCGCGTGCACAACACCGACAGGGCAACGCACCCGAGGCAGGTGCTAGCGCCATACTGAACCAGTGACAGGCGCTGACTCCATTACTGATGAGCTCGCATAACACGCAAAACAAGCGACTTGAGTAAAGGTGGCCATGATCGAACAAACACTGCCTGACACCGGCGCGCACGGTGAGGCCGAGCAGCCATGTGATGGGCAGGTAGCAGTTGTCGTAGATAGTACAGGCGCGTTTTCGGCCGAGGTAGTTGGCCGGATGCTGCGGATAGGAACCTTCACCTCGATATTGAAGCAGAGCACTGCCCAGGTCCGCTACGCGGGCAAGAGCCTCTGCTTCGCAGCTCGGGTGAACACATATTGGACGCTTGTATTGTTCAATGCGTGGATGCAGCATTTCCAGGCGCTTGAGCCTGCGTGGCAGCGCAATCAGAGCGCTGCCGGAACAGGCGACGGGTCGGCGGTGACCGACGCCGGGCTGATGAGGCTAATCTCATTTTCTGGATCAACGAAGGGTATTACGGTGCGCCCTGACATGCGTGCGGGTAGAGCGGAAGCGAAGTCAAGGAAGAGGGCGAGGACGATGCGTAGACGGTCACTGAGTGTGCCCCGCTGCGAATGGTGCATACGGATCGAATGCAGGTGAAAATGGTTGGCCGCAAGCAGCCACCACAGACGACGATTACTGAGATCCAATCCCCAAGGCATGGCACCAGCCAGAGTGCAAAGGCGGGCTACAGCGGGGGGTCGAGGCACGGAGAGAGATCACTGATGGAGTACACTGGCAGCTTGGGAGCTGCAGACCTGTCGGTCCCAACAGGTAAGAAACCAGTGGCGGTACTCGGACCTAATGTCGGAGTCGCCTACTCCATCACTGGCCACGCAGGCGCCGGTGAGGGGCAAGCGCCGGTCCGGACGCAAACGATGTGACCGGGTGCAGAGTTTGACGCTAAGAACCAAGTAGAGCTACTCCGCCTGGTGGTGCACGCCATGCGCAACGAGCTCCCCAGAGTCACCTCACCAGAACGGCCCGGCGGCCCGTCCACGTTCGAATTCTCCAACCAGCCTGCCAGAGACGGGTCCAATTGCCAGTGGGCCCCCAAAGGAACCTCGCTGGCAGACTACATGCTCCTACCCCATACTACACGACCTGAAGACGCACCGAATGAGGAGATGGCGCACCTCATTGAGGAATTGCAGCTCGGAACAAACGGGTACTCCCGGACGCTGCAGCTGTGTCCGAAAGCGCTACCCAGTAAGAACAAGGCCAGCTCCGCAACGCAGCTGTATCCGTCACCCCGGTTCCTGCAACTCATGGCCTGCGCTCGCACGATACAACTGATGTTGCGAAAGGCGCGCGATCTGTGTGGCAAGGCGGTGCGGACCCCCCGAACTCTGTACTGGAGTGCAGCTGCGTGTGTGAGATGACAGATGACGAGCTGTTTGAGTGCACTGACATTACGTACCACCTGCAGGATATGGCAGTATTGGGACAATTCTGTGCTGCTACACAACAGATAGGGGGCCTGGCGTGCGTGTACGCGGCCAAGAAGTGGCCGGGAGTGGATCAGGTGCACCCCCCCTCTGTATGTCGCGGTCCTACGAGTATGGCAGGACACACCAAGACGGACCTTGGGTTCCCGGTCCATTCCGCTTCTGGCTGTGCAATATCGTAGATGCCGGTGCGTGTTCGACACGTCTCACGCATGTGAGCAAGTGCAACAATGCAGGTGCCAGCCGTACTGGCCTCCTACGAGGAGCTCGTCCTATGCTTGACCCAACATTGGGAGAGCAACGACATGAGTGGTTCAGCAGTGGATATCGACATCCGCGGGTATGCGAGGCTGGTGAGTGCCTTCTCCGATAACGTCGGAGATGAGGCGGGAGGGGTAGAAGAGGAGCTGGAGCCAGGAACGCCCGAGTGGGACGGCGTGTGGGAATGCTGGGCCGCCGCGAATATGGCGACGATGATAGTTGTTCAGAGTGCGCCTCCGACTGTTGCCAGGCTGCACTATCACACCCACGTACTACCCCGGCGTCAAA
>JALKAD010000119.1:980085-1001051 GCA_024500015.1 Ulva compressa | reverse complement strand
GTGCCAACACCGGGTCAGCAAGCAGAGATGCAAGTCGAGCAGCACACCAACAAATCCTATGTCACAATTGACCAGGTGTAGGGTCTTCAGGCGATAAGCACCACGCAGCGATGATGCCATCTCTGCAAGTCCGGCATCGCCCAGAGAGTTGTGAGACAGGTCCAGGTGTACCAAAGGACGGAGTGTGGCGTGACGAAGTTGACTGGGGACGCTCCGCGCAAGCACAGTGGCTAGTGCAGATGCTCCCGCTCGCCCAATGCAATTGTTGCTCAGGCTCAGCGATTGCAGAACAGTGTTGGGCGTGAGCCCAAAGGCGAGGGCATGTACGCTGTCGTGTAACCGCGTCTCACAGATGCTGAGTTCCAGCAGCACCGTGTTAACTGCCAGTGCCTGTGCCAACACCCGTGCTCCGCCTGCCTGCAGGGTCACAGCTGGTACATTGTACTTTAGTGTAGTGCATGTCAAAGCCAGCATAGCCAAGACGCCCAGTTTCGCGAGGCACAGTAGGAGCAAAGAGGATTTAGCATGTTGGATTGTTCAATTAAGCAGTGATGGAATAGCTGGCACGTACCTGCGCATCATTTCCAGACAAGTTCAGCTTGGTCAGACCACCATTTGCTTGCAGGCCACGCGAGAGATCATCAATGCCAGCCAATCCGATACTATTGTACTGCAGGTCCAGGCTGCGCAGAGACATGTTATTACCAAGAGCACCACCAAATGCGCTGGCGCCGTGATCTGCCAGTGCATTGTGTGCAAGGCACAGACGCGCCAGGCGTCTGTTGCGAGCCAAAGCCATGGCAATTGCAGTGGCCCCTTCAGCACCCATGGAGTTCTGCACACCATTCTAAAATTTCCATGCAGCTCAACATGCGATTGTGAGCAGGTGCCCAGCAGCATGGAGAGGTCCATGCCGGAGTGCATGCGTATGTCGAATCGCACATGGGACAAATCCAAATCCTCCAGAGTCAAATTTTCGGTCAAACACGCTGCCAGGTTGACGGCGCCGATATCGCCAATGGCGGTGCCGCTGAGGTTGAGCCGCACAACGGACTGATTGCCTTGGATGCAAGGAGCCAGGTTGTGGATCCCATGATTGCCGATTGCAACGCCGACAAGGAGTTCCTTCAGAGGTGACACGTGTTGCAGTGCGCTGCAGAGTATCCGCGTGCTCATAGAAACACTGCCATACCCGCCCAGGGACAGAGTGCGAAGATGTGACAGCTGCTGCATGGCATGTTGCATCGCTTCCGAATCTCCGACCGCCCACTGATCGCACAGCTGGTCGCTGTCATTGAACGTTACATTCAGCTTTTGGATTCCGGGGCGAGCACGAAGGATATTAAGCATGAGCAAAAGCGACGAGGCGTCCGTGCTCCCATCACCTCGCAAATCCGCGTCTAGTTCATCAAGATTTTCCAGTCGCTGAAGAAGATACGACTGCCAGGCGGCAGATGATGGACTGAACGATAGCTTCGCCCTGACGACTCGGGAGTCCGCCAGGACCCGGAATCGCTTGGACACCATTCGCAGGCATGGCAACAACCCGTGCGCAGTTCCATCGTCAAGGCTTCTCAACATAGCCTGCACCCAGTACAGCATAATGATGATTCTGCAACGGGTGACGGGAGCACCTCATGCATTACTAGGTGACCCGGGCTGCTTGAGTGAAGGGACTTGAATGCCGGAACCCTGCACTTTCCGTTGAACACCCGACAATTGCAGCAGGCCAAACGGAAGTAAAGAATGTGTTGACTGCATGCCAGGCATGAATTGAGCGATCGATATGGTTTTAGGTGTATAGGACAGATGACGTGTTGGGTACCGGAACGACCCGGGATCGCGCCGAAGGCTGCCTAAACCGATTGCACAACTTGTAACCGAAGCATTTATGACTTGATCACATTTCAAGCTGAATAGGGAACAATCGTACATGTATGACATCATCAGGGATGTCCGCTATGCGGCCTGCTAAAGTCCCTTGCTCCACGTGATCAGCGGCTGTCATATTGAAAGCTTGGAACGAAAGAAATCAGCGGTGCAAGCACATCGCTACCCTTCCTTTCGATGAGGACGGAGATGTTCCATTTTGCCGGAGCTCCACAAGCTCCCGATCCGGTAATTATTGAATTTGCTGTATTTGAAACATCAAAATGGGAACTACTGGCAAGACATCTCACAGCGACAGCACTATCAGAGCATTGTGGGAACAAACGTTCATCCCGTCAGTCCGACGTGTGTAGGTGATCGTGCAACAGTTTCATCGACACATGCATGAACTTGGGACACGACGAACCAAAATTGTGCCACTGGCCTTGCCATTCATGGATGACAACACGTGCGCGTAGCTTTGCGGAACCGGAATTCTGTGTAGGACATGACTGGTGGGTACTGGCGCAAAAAGGCAGCAGAAGGCCGGTGGCGAACGGCCGGTGGCGAACAAGTAAGGAACAGTGAATGCCCAAGCATGCCTGCTCAAGTCTGTCTAGATCCAGCTACATCTAGGCACATGCCAGGGCATCGCATTCATGTTACAATGCGTAAACAGCACTTCCTGTATCACAGATGTGAGGTCCCTATCACCGGCTTTATCGGCATCGCGTAGATGGCCATAACGACGCTCATGGAGAAAGGCACAGGCAACACAGCTGCACAGGCTGTTTGAAAGCATCAAGACAAGCAGACATCATTTCGAGCTACATCTATGCCAGATACAGTCGCCCCCATGTCCCGGCCTGTATCTGTTCTGACCACAGCACCTCCTGCATATGTGTGCAGCCCGCTTGAGGTCGCACATGAATTTTCACAAACTGGCCACTTCTGATTATGCATGCAAGGAGGGTGAGTAGCAGGCGCATGTGCTAGCACTGCGGGGCTGCTGCAACAGCCTGCTACTATAGCATCCGCACGACACTTTTAATGTAATCAGGGCCGGGTTTATTATGTTGCGTGCACGGACAAGCAAACCAATAGCTTATGGCTCAAGCATGCATCAGTCATCGCATAGTGGACCATACATTATGTGCAGTCCGTATAGAAAGGAACACAACTCATGCAATGCTTAGCCAGAGCCACCCAACAGGAACAAAACATTCCTGCCTGCAAATGCTGGCATGGCGACTCCAGATGTCTGACATGCGGACGTCCATTCAATTGGGCGTGCATGATGTGCTTCCATCTAATAGACTGTGGAGAGATCGGCAGGAGTAAATGTTCTTGCTGGCAGCTAGTAGCTTTCCACTTGCGCTTGGCACCGAAATATTTTGGGTCACACCTGAGACACACCTACCAGTGCGAGTCAGGATTGGAACTCCGAAACGATCAGTACTCAAGTGCAGCTTTGAGTGCGTTTTTTATGACGACCTGATTTTGGCGGCATAGCTTCCCGGTTTCCAAAACGTGGCATAGCTGGCAGCAGAGGGCTTCAGTGGGTCGCTTGTATGAGCAGATTTGAGCTGCTAGGACCTGCAACAATCATGAGCCATCACGTGCACCAAAAAAGTCGTCCCAAGCGCTTTACTGTCTGTAGGAGACACATGGGTCCACAAAGCAATTGGACAAGGCCTAATTGTACGGTGCAGACTTGCGATGATATCACTGGCTGACAAGCGTAGTGCTGCAGGGTGTCTCTTACCTGGACAGCCTGGTGCGCATCTGATCCAGGCTCCATCGAGGCCACAGAAAGTGCATGCTCCAGCAGTGCATCTGTGTGGTCCGTGTGTGGACAGGCCATGCGGCACAGGTGCAGAACGCTTTGCAACAAGAGCTCCAGAGTATTGCAATCTGTTGTATTTCCTGCTAAATAAGTGGCACAGAGTCCAGTGACCCAGGCTTTCAACATAGGCTGCGAAACCGGGGTAGATTCGTGGGATTCCGCTGAATGCACGCATAAATCCAGTACGTGCGCTGCACACGTCCTCAGCTTTGTCATGGGCATTGATGCTGCCATGAGGTCTGTCATATCCTGGAGCAACACCAACCGGTGCTCTTTGTGTAGCTGCACGTCCATCACTCACGTGAGCGCCCTCTGGATGATCGTTGCAATACCGCACCAGGGTCTCCTGGCGCATGGGCTACGAAGCATACCAGCTCAAGCAACCGTTTTGCTGTCGTGAGAACTTCATGCAGCTGCACTGCAGATGCAGCGGGCTCATCCAGAACCTCTGTTGCTCTTGGGCTCGCTTTGGACCCCTTGAGCACAAGTCTACAGTACTTCAGCATGGATGAATGTATTCGGTCGGGTCCTGCTGCTCCAGCGTCTGATGGCCCAGTCGCTGCCGAGGTGATGCCACACACAGCAGGTGAACTTTGGCTGCAATCTTGGTGATCAGAAGCCCATGCTGCGAAAGCCTGAGACGAAGTGACGGACACCTGCTGCAAGGTGGGTACGCCACCGTGTGAATTCAGCTGCTGCGCACCGGATGCATCGGCTGTGAAAACATGCGACGTGAGCTTTCCATCCCAATCCTCTATGACAGAAATAATGCGCGTGGATTTCAGCATGAAATCTAGCAATTCAGAGAGCAATCTTGCTGCTCTGGCATTGAGCCTGCGGATGGGCTCAGACTGCTTCAAACCGAAGCCAGGTGTAGAGTGCGCCGGAAAGACTTCAAGCACTTTGTTGACCACAAAGTCTGCAGCATCTTCTTTGAAAGGATGCTCCGAGCCTGACACTGCATCCAGACAGCGGCACGTTCGCCTTTTACGCTCCATGTCAAGGGCATTGCTGACCAAATGGATCTAGTTGATGTTTAACAAGCAGATAGGAACATGTGATGCTGCATCTACAAACAGCGAATCAGCGGAGCATATGCATTGCCCAGTAAGTGTCGTGTTGTTCGATAGTCTATGCAGCATGATCGGAGTACAGCATTGTGAAGCTTTCTACACAAAGAGCAGAACAACACCTGAAGCGACAAAGGCATACAACATGCACATACAATTTAGGATGCTGGCCATGCAAGCAAGCTTCGAAGCGTCGACAGCAGCAATGGCTTGCGAAGGGCCACAGTCGTTCCAGCAGCTACGCAAGCGTGTGAACAGATCTTGATACAAATTTGGATCGGCTTCTGCAAGCCAGGAGGCACTTGTTTGTGCAGCGGCCTGCACATGTCCACGATTCAGGCGCAGCACAAGCGATGCCAGCCAACATGGAAGCCCATTCACCGTACCACATTTTCATCTGTATTCAGGGTTGTGCTAATCACGCCAGGAACCTCCAGAACGCCTCTTGCACAGTTCAAGGCGGGTAGTTTGTGGCTGACACTAGCCTCATCTGGTATGAACATCATCACGTCTTGGTTCAAAAGATCCAGATGAGATCTGTCTGACAGATGTGTCAAAGCTTCTTCTAGAGTGCTGACAGATTCAGCAGTCGCGGTGAAGGCGCGAGCGGCCAGGGAACGTTCTCTGTGCTTCTGCAAGGCGCCCATGTTGAGAACCTCAAATGCGAACACTCAGTGCAGGGGCGACCACACGGACGCACATAGCTGCAGGCACTGCGCTGGTCAGACACGTCAACCAAGAGCACCGGATGCGCGCATGATGCCTGGAAGATATACCTGTGAGAGGGCATCCACAAACAGCTGCATTAGAGAGGCTGTGTGCCCTTGCACCACTGCCTGTGGAGAGTGTGCAATGAGGATTCGCAGAAGCGTCAGTGCATCTAACCGCAAGGCCAGATTCAGATGAGAAGATGCAGATCTGATGTGGGCCATCACGAGTGGCAGAAATGGCGAGATGACATCCTTCGCTACATGCTGCTGAACACAGTCCCGCCAGAATGACAGGAACGCCTTGCGAACTTCGTGATCTGCGTCCAGCAAACAAGCTATGCTGCTTTCAAAAATTTCACCAAGATGGCTCGTGACGCTGTCCAGTGAACGCTGTAGCACGGAGGCCAGGCTCTGCAAAGCTGCTTTTCTCACCTTGCAGTTATGATGTCCCAGCTTTCTCAAGGCTTCCTGCACAAGGGGATGATATACTGGGGCCTGTTATAACACAAACAGCGACACAGGGACAATGTAAGGATCAATACTGACGTGCATGCTGGCTTTCCCTAATCCTGGCGTCTCTTGACCTTCTGCAGAGCCGTCATCAGCCTGCCGGGTTGGCAAGCTCAGCTTTGCCACCCGCACGTCGATCTTTGTTTCATTAGCTTGCTTTGTCAGCTTGCGGCCAACTTTAAGCTTTTTCTTTTTGAAGTCGGGCTTGTCGACCTTAACTGGTCGCTTGATGCCCTTGCCCATTGCTCTGGGCTTCTAGGGCCAAGATCCGACTGTAAAACGACAACTGCTGTAGGTGCGTTGTTGAGGAGCAGCAGAAGGCGGTTGGGGCCTTACACCTTACACTTGTGCAAATTCGTGCACCCGATTGGTGGAACGCGGTGAACGTGGTACAGGCTTGTGGCCACAGTGGGTAAATGTATATTACAGCCGCTTTCGGACAGAGTGGCTGACGGCTGCGGCCTGAGGAGTGTCATCTACTCGGGCCGAGCAGTAATTGGTGTCTGATTTGGATCTTTGCCATGCATGCCGGCGTTCTTGCTCTGTCACGTTGTGCGGCATAACTCTTTACCTTACTCGGCCGTGTAGCTCGGCATTCTTCGGTCCAGCCGAACGCGTACGTCAACACTTCCCCATCCAACAACCACCATGAATTCTTGCCAACGGCCATTTCCCAGACAGCTATACTGTTTCTCAGCGTTTTCACTCGTGTGCTTGCTATACATCGCGTTGCCATGACTTGCACAGCATAACGTATGGTTGGCATTGAGGAGATGATCCCGGGCGGAGTCGCGTGCTGTGTCGGTGCCCGCGCGCCTGACGCAGGTATGTACACAGTGAATGTACAGGTCGAGCTGCGATGCTGGATGCGCCGCAAGCTGTGTGCTCAACTTTGCTTCGACCGGTTGTACGATCGTTGCGGCAATCTCCTGCCGTGGATGATCTGGACAATCAGCGTGACCTTGGCACCGGGATCTCATTGACCAAGGCGCAGCATGAGCGCACCGTTGCTTGCACAAGAAACCATCTCTTCCATCCAGACCAAATTTCAGGACGGTATGATGACTTGGACAATTGATCACCGTTACCGCTTGGCCAGCTAGCCAATTATTCCACCGTTGCGCAGCCCTTTGCGATTCATTAGAAATTTCAGGACAGGCTAGCTGATGACCTTAGCAATGTGCAGCCAATGTTGCAGACGTTCACACAGAGCAATTGGTACTCGCGTTTGAAGCATGTTTGGTCTTGATCATGTAGGTGCGTTTGTGCCCGGTGCGGTACGAACTGGCCCTCGGACTTCTACCTTGACCGTCACATCGCCGAAGTCCATGACACGTTTTTTGCCTCGGCGGTCCATCTGGGGAAGAAAGCAGAGTTCCTTTGCCTGGTAAGGGGTTGTCATAAGCGCTTTAGGCAGGCTGCAGAAAGAAAGCAACATCTCCATGTTTCCCACATGTATCCAACAGAGTATGCGTCTTACCAACTCATTAGCTGATCCTGCAGCCCCATGCTGAACATACGTCTAGGCAAAAACAATATTCAAATGCTGTCACACACTGTGGGGTACAGGTCAAATTTTGAAAAAATGCACCTGATGGAAGTACAGTTGACATCCAACACTCCATCTGCGCAGGGTGAGGACAGTGCAGCAGCATGCATGGTCTTAGGTGGCGAAGATACACGAACATCATGCGAACTGCATGTGACCAAATCTGTGCGACACATACACAAGTTGGCTCGTTCGGCGCAGTTGCCAGCCTTTCCAAAGCAGAAATTGGACCTGTTTGGCAAAATCACTTCCGAAGACCACGATGCACCCAGCCATTCAGGAGCTCTCTCGGGCGCGGACTCTGCACATGACTCCTATGAATCTCAGAATACTGCTGCCATGTCAGCATCACCGAGCCAACACGCGCATGCCACTGGGGACAGTGTGTGTACTGCAGCAGATCAAGTGAAAAGTCGAGATTCAATTGATGACTTGACCATTCAGATCTCTAAGATGACCACCCACTTCATACCGAGGTCGGTGCGGGTAAGTACACCCAAGTCTGAATCCTAGCCACAGGTCATGTGTTCTACCACTCCACGTGTGTAATTGTCCGCACAGCCCTAGGGTGAAGAGGTGATGCCCAGTGTCTGCAATACATGCGTGCATCAATTCGGCAAGCCCAGTGGCGTGACATATGGCACTAACTCCTACAGTCTGTTGGCCAATCATGGCAAACCACAAATCGGTCTTGCTGACTGCTGAAAATGTTCACACAGGTCATTGGCGTGTCGCCATCGACTGCAGGGGGACCCCCTCGCAAGCACACGCATGCAAGTTGTCTTGAACACGGGGACCACAGGAACGCTATATCATTTCAGGCGTTGGGGAAAGGGCGGTGCATGTGCATGGAACGCAATCAGTCCATGGGTGAATCAGTTTAACTACGAACGCCGTAACACATGGACCCCCTTACGCAACCTTTTCTTCAGCATCTGCCACGCAAATTGATGGCATCTGTTACACTGCGTACGGGTCCTTCACAGGAACTTAATACATGCAGACCCATGTGAATGCACAGGTACATGTGCACCGGAAGACCACATGCCACTGTCATTGGCTGTCACAGCGGCCCCCCAAGCAGGACATGGTACAGTGTCCGTCACAAAGAATCCATGAATCGCATAAACACAAAATCACAGGTTACACATGTGATCATGACACCCAGAACGTCCATTGCAACCTGCAAATTTGCACATGAGTAAAATTGGTTGCACTGAACCACCTGGTCACCCACATGTGATGTGGTCTGAACACAAGCTATCAGCTGAGAGAGAAGTCACCTGGATGCTCGTGCCGGCATTGGCGGGATCAATTCCTGCATTCAATGCGGCTGCCTCCTGAAAGCTGCACGTGGATGGAAAAAAAAATGCCACTCCAGTACAGGACACAGCGTGTCACAGCAGTCGACAAGCGCACCGGCACGTGAAAGAACGAAGGGTAGAAGACTTCCAAGACATACGGAAGACATAACAATAGTCACGAGGGACAATGATATGGCAGAAGCGTTTACCAGACTTCCATTCGAGAAGTAAACTCTCAAGAAGCCTCCAAGGGCCAAGGCAGAACCAAGGACGATGCCAACACGAGCCTGTTGCGATACATTCTGCCGCATAGCGGTCCATGTGTTGTCTATCTTACCAGTTGCCAGGCCCCGAATGATCTGTAGCAAAGATTTGGGCATTGATTGCACAGAGGCCTTTGTGAGAACAGCTGCAACGATTAGACAGCAAAGTACACACCTTGATGGCACTTTGATTTCCGGCATTTCCTCCTGAATGACGTATAAAAATATTATAATATCGTGAGCAGTGGCGCTGGATTTACGCAGGAATGGATTATGAAGTCTGCGTACCAGCCCCCACCAGCATGGTCAAGAACAAAGTGATGACTAGGTGATCTCTGAGCATTTCTTGGTACCTGTCTAATATGATCGAGGAAGCACTCTGCAGAAACAGCAGCCCCAATAGCCATTTCCCTCGACTCCATGCTTCATCCAACACTGTTACATCCTGACCGCCCTTTCTAGCACCAACTGCGCGTGCACTCTTTGCAATTATATCGTCAGAGTCATCAACACCTTCTCCCTGTAAGCATCAGATTGCATTTTGATCACGTCAAATCAGGGCACCACGTGCAAGCATCCCAGCGACAAGCAGCACCACACAAGATATCACACGCAAATGATGCATGCAGCGGTAAGCAAGGTATAAAAAAGCTGTCCGCACCAATGCGTTGCATAGATATGATCAGGAATGGCTGCGGAATGCGTCACACATGAGATCGGCGACTGTTATGATGAACGACGATGCGCAGGCAATCGACGGGTGTGTGTCCCGCAGGCCATGCCCAGAGAAGCATAAGCAAAGCGCACAAAATCGATGGTGCAAGCATCAACATCTGGTAGGCCTCTTTCACAAGCGTCAGATAGGCGGGATCGCGCTGGCATGCTGTCAATTTCCCTGTCAACAGCGGTTCCGTTCAACTTTGAGCCTGCCAGCGCCTGGACACCGCGAAAGGAGCACCCGTGCAAGCCATAAGAACTACTCCGCCGTTGATGGATCGCCAGGGAAGCTGCGGTTGGGTTTGACAATCTGTCGGTGTGGCCATGTCGAGATGCCATATGCGCTTCTTACCCTCAAGCCACGTGGACCAAGATGCACTGGTGCACTGCCTGTCAATGACAAGACGGTAAGGGCAGCCACATTGGCAATCCGCAATCCGAAACCAATACGGTTATGGCATTGCGACGCAGCAAAGACTGGCCAGTCATGTGGTACTAGTACAGCTCAAACGAGATACATTCGTCTGGCCCACCACTGGTGATTCTAATAACTTTCCCCACAAGTATGTTAACGTGATCGTCTTTAGGCACTGCTCGTTGCTTCGTGGTGCACAACCATGTTTCGTAATCGGCTCATCGCGGACCCAACAGCCACGATCCATAGGTCGCGAACACCGCGGCCCTCATGACGAGGTGCGTCCGTGCACAGCTCAACATGAGAGCCTATATCTAAGCCCAGGCCAAAAGATTTTTACACCCTTCCTGGACGTCGGGTTTATGAAAGACAAAGTAAAACAAAGGCAACACACAACAGGCACAGCCCATGCGGTGCAGCAGGTACGAGTAAACAAATTAGTCAAATTGCACTGTAAATACTAGCTGAAGTATCACCGACATGGTCTTGCTAGCTACTTGGAAAGCGGGCTTGACTCAGAACCCCAGATGAGAAACGGTAGCCCCAAAAGAACCCAATGAGCTGTCAGCGTCAATCGTCGGACGTATAAAATTTCACAAGCCCAAGCGACTGTGGGTGCACATCAGCTTCCTGGCTCGCTGAGGTACTGAAGTTTGCCGTTGGCAAATACCTGATAATTGTTGAGTTGGCTAGACAGTTGTAGCGAACTTTATGGGATTCCTACTTCAACTAACATGTTTTTCTGCCGGGGACCGAATCCACACACGGAACTCATACTCATACACCACAGCTGGATGCGTCCTGGATCACAGCGGCCACTCCAATCCTGTCGCTTGGATCACGATTAGTGACTTCCACATCAGAAGAACTGATGGCGTCCAGAGGTGGACACCGGCTGCCATCAACACTCACAGCGACCTGGGATGTGCTCCGACCAATCACGAATGCGGCAGGTGGCAGTGTACCGAGTGCTGGCTTGTCGTTTGCGACAGCAAGCAGAGGCAGCGATCCAGCCTCAGTGCTATGCTTGCCACATGAAACTGTGGCCCCGACGCAATCCTTGGAAACACGGCGCAGGAGCTCAGGGTCCAGCTTATCCCCGTGCTGCACCACAAATCCCTGGATCAGGTCCCGCAATGCCAGGTTTGGATATAGCTGTTGACAAGTGAGTGGCGCAGTGGTTGCAGGATCAGTCCCAAACCTTGAGATCCATTGCTCGATGTTGTTTCTGCATCACAGACATGAATCATCGCCAACACAAAACAACATAGGGAGGCTATGTCAAGTTAGGGCAGCAACAGTGTTAATCCGCACCGGTCAAACGTGAGACCAGCTGGTGTGACAACCGGTTGAGCCATGACAGCGGACCCCAGCGGACAACGGAATTCCTCTGGTACCACTACGTCTCCACTTATTATCTCTGGGTGCCGTAACGAGCGAGGAAGGTCCAGTTCCGGAGGATGTGTTATAATTGACGTGGTCGTCGACAGTGACGAAACACTGCTAGTCAATAACCGCATCTCCGCCTCCAGCCTCCGAATCAGAATCTGCATGATGCCTTAGCCAATACGGGCGGCCACACAATGCCAGATACGTACTTGGGATAGCCATGTATTACAGATTAGCCGACATGAACACAGCCCTACTGGCAATCTACAGTTGCACGTCGCACCTGATTCTCTTCGCACAAAGCCATATCGTTCCCCAGGACCTGTGATGTAGGGAACCATACGAGTTTTTCTATACTCCATTCAAATCCAGATTTCGCCTGATTCGATCTTATAAACAGCGTTTGGCCGTCTGAACTGCAGCAACTGTACACGCCATTTCGGTCTGGTGAGCCCAGCTCACTCAGCATACCTGAATCATCTGTGGCCTGCTCCTGTATATGCACTGCCTGAAGAGGATGCACATACCATGTGCACGTGGCCAGACCCAAATCCCCGCTTGCAGCAGCACAGCCAAAGCTACAGTGGAGCGAGAGAGCACATCATGAACTCAATTATCAGCTTACCTGACTGATCCAACTCCACATGCGCTCCGTAAAACGGCGCTTGACCTTATCTGGATGCGGTCGGCTTGCTGTTGAAGTCTTCTGTCTTAAATGTAGCGCCACAGAGTACGCACCGGCCAATGCCAGAATCAAACATGCCGCTGTGCTAGTAAGGGATCTTATAGAGTCTTCTGACAGCATGGACGGTATGTCCTTCTCATCATTCAAAGGAACATCGAGAACAGCACCATCTTGAACACAAATGGCGAGTTAAGCAGCGGCTGGACAGAAAGGTAAAAGTCCCGAAACTTCACTTGTACTACGTCATGTAATACACTTGGCAAGCCACGCCAGCGTTGCTTTTCTTGCGCAACAGAACAGCGTGGCACGCAAGCGCCTGACGACAATAGTTCAAGACGTTTGGACCTCACGATTTAGCATTTTGATTGGTTTCAATAAAACGTATGGTGATCAATCCCCGCCAGATAGAAAAGGATGCATAGAAATTTCCCGCGCTGGCATCAGGTAGTGCGTAGTTCTGCAAATCATGGTTGTGCATAGGATGTGACTACATCATTGTCATAGCGAGTCAGATGCACTCCTTTCCTCCCTTCGCCTCTTGCTCATAACGCACTCAGTGCATGGCCAGCTGTAGGCGTGTGCATGTACGTCGCGACGTGGCTCTGAGTGGCCATAGGGGTTGGCGAATGTTTTGCGTCGCGTCCTCAACCGCGCTTCCATCGCAATGACAAAAACCGCAGATTTTCACCCCGAAACAGTAGATGTTACAGGTGCGAGGTGCAGCGTTTCGCGCTGGCGTTGCAAATTGCTACGTTGATATCTGTTACATTTCGACAGCGAGAGTCGGCCTTTTGTTCAGGCCAAGATCGCTCATGTTCCCATGGACGTAATACGCCCGCAGCAGTTATGCGATGTAGAATTATTTTGGACCATCACGGCTGGTTTGCGTGCCACTTTAACGTGGCCAAATTAGAGATCTGTCTTGCCCAACACTGTAACACCAGCTGATCAGGCCGTAGTGAACCGCGCCGATTACATCGAAGACAACTGCTGCAAACGTGAAGTAGCAGGATTTATATATCAAATTGTGCTTGTCAAGTGCATATTTACATAAATGGAGCAGGCTACGACTGACGGTACGGCCAGCAGCCGCATGTACGTGGCAAGTGCGGTAAGCTGCGCATCAACGACCCCCAAAGATTTGTCAAGCCGTATGTAGCACGTCTCGCTGTTTGATCGCAGCAGCACCTTAGGTGACGGTCTGCGAGGGATACACGAATATTGGTACCGGTTCCACGGTTTGCCGCTTTGAAGCGTGCTGCATCTGCCAGGATGGTACTTGTGACCTGATCGGATGCGTAGCCGTGTTTCTTGGAATACAGCAGTGCGACCTCTTTGCAGAGAGGGCTTCAAAAGTCGCGTCCAGCACGCACAGCAAGTTCAGCCGTGGGGCGGGGGTCGCTCTCAAACACATCCATAACAAGCCGCTCAAAGGCAAGATACAGCATGAGCAGAAGCTACATAGCAAAGCTGTGAAAGAGGCAAAGTTGGTGTACGAGTGGCTGAAGCCAACTGAAGCTGGCTATCTAGAAGCTGAAGGGCTAGAGAAGACTCGACAATTCAAGCAACAGGACATTGTCCAGGTGAGTCGCTTATGCTAAAACGGCCTTCCAGTTTTCGCGGTGTGTTCAGCATCTGACGTATGCATAACTTGACCAGAGCTGTGTTTGAGAACACCAATATGCGAGGTGGCGTGTAGCGTATGTCAATCTGTGTTTGCAGGAGGTTGGATCTGGCGCACAGAACCTTGCGTTCGATCTGAATCTGCCTACCCTTGGCCCATATAAGGTTGCAATGGACCGTAGTGGAAGACACTGTGTCCTGGGCGGCTCCAAAGGACATCTGGCGCTCTTTGATTGGTCTCGCTATCACATGCTCTGCGAGATCCAAGTCAAAGAAAATGTTCGCGATGCCTGCCTTTTGCACAGCGAACAATTTTTTGCTGCAGCACAGAAGAAGCATGTTTACATATACGATCGCACAGGAGCTGAAGTTCACTGCTGTCGAGAGCACACTGATCCAATGGTAATGGCATTTCTGCCATATCATTTCTTGCTGGCATCAGCTGGGAATACTGGTGCGGGCTTCAGCATCATCTCCTTCCTGTCTACATGGTGACCAAACATGATCCAGCGGCAGGAATGCTTGTGCAACCCAGGCATAAGCTCATCCTGCGTGTTCCAGGCACAATCACATATCAAGACACCTCCCAGGGTCAGATTGTGGCGCAACATCGTCCGAAGCTAGGTCCGATACATGTCATGAGAGCGAATCCATGGAATGCCGTCATGTGTGTGGGACATGCCAATGGCAGAGTCACGATGTGGACTCCAAACCTAGGAACTGCGGCTGTGAGCATGCAATGTCATCAAGGGGCAGTGAACGCAGTTGCTGTTGATATGTCTGGCACATACATGGCCACGGCAGGGTTGGACAGCAAGGTCCACATCTGGGATCTTAGAAATTCATACAGACAGCTGCATACATACCCTCGTTACCCCAACACACGCAGCCTGGATATCAGCCAGCAGGGCCTGCTGGCGATCGGATTCAACTCACTGGTGTGTTGCCAACACGGGCGTCCTCTGTCATTGTGTATACTCCAAAGGATCGTAATTTTACAAACAATCAGCGAGTCCATGTGTTTGACGGTTCGAGCTGGGATGTAATCCAGGTCCACATACGCAAAGATGCGCTTGCGACACACAACAAGGAGGTGTATCTTGCGCACAAGATTGAAGGCGGCGGGGTTACGTGCGCCAGGTTCTGTGCGTATCAGGACATCCTGGCAGTTGGTCATGCTTCTGGCTTGTCCACCATGCTTGTGCCAGGTGCAGGGGAGCCAAATTTTGACTCTTTTGTTGCAAATCCGTATCAAGATGCAAAACAGCGTCACGAAGGGGAGGTGCATCAGCTCCTCGACAAGCTTCAACCTGACACGATCGTATTGGATCCATCGGAGATAGGGAAGGTGTGCTGATCATCTGAGATGTAGTGCCAAGAATCGCTTGGATTTGCAGTCAGCACCAGAAACTGTTGTTGATGCAGGTTAGGAAGCTGCCGGCAGAGGTTCAAAAAGAGATGTCACAAACCGCAAAACTGGCGAATGACAAACGCAGAAAAGATGTGTACAAGAAAAACATGGATAAAACAAGAATGAAAGGCAAGAACACTGCTATGAAGCGTCATCGCAAAAAGCAAGACAATGTCGTGAAAGTGAGACTCGACTGCTTATGCCCACTGTTCGATGCATTCCGGGAGTTGTCCCAGCAACGAATCTTGATGTTGCAGGAGAAAGTGAAAAGCGCCAGCGACAACTTACACGAACTCCAAAGCGCTATGAAGGCCAAGGCAGCTGCTGAAGCTGCAGCAAAGCTTGAAGAAGTGCCGCGGGCTTTGCACCGCTTCCATCGCACAGGATGAAATATGCATACATGCTTGCTTGCAATCATAATGGCCCCATCATCCGCAATCAGGTGTTCCCTGTCCAGTTTGTTTGCGATTTAGTCTGGGTCAACTTTATTTTACGATCGGTCTCGATCTCAGCATTCATACATAATTCATTTTCTGGAGTAGCTGGCTGATCACTCAAATTACACTCATTTCGTGGCAACCAAGAGCACCATATTTGTGATTCAAACCTGTCTTCCCACAGTGGGAAGTGACTTCGAGGCTGTTGACATCGCTCTGCACTGCTTCCTACACTATGCCTCTTGCTTGCCTGCTGCTTGCCTACTATGCAGTTATAGAACTCGGCCCAGCACAATCCACAAGACGTCTGGATGCGTTCCGAACAGCGAGTGTACCCCTTGCAAGCCGCAGACCCAGATGCCCGGACTGTGGACATCTGGACCTTGACCATCTTCTGTGAACTCTGCCTGCCACTGACTCTTGTGGCGTCACGTTATAGCACATAGTCTTGGATTTGGTGTCGGCAGCGCCGGTCAAGGCTGGAATAGCAAATGGCGACCCGAACAAGCTCCGTCAGAGCACGCAACCCCCAGTGTGTTGGGCACTAAGATGCGTAACAGCAGGACCACATTGCTGAGGTGAATCTCGATACTATATCTGCTTTACTACGGTTTCGCTTTCCATGACCGCTACCCGAGAACGACCCGAAGTTTGTGTGTATCTCGCTTCCGTGACGTTACGCAACGGAATCCCCTAATGCACAAGATGTTGTGTGTCTACGCAATAACTGCCTTGATCGGGATTCCCATTTGTCTGGGTGCATTCCCTGTGCTTCGTGCGGCAGACGCGTGCCGTGGCGCTTGGTGTTTTCAGGGTGGAACTCCACTCTTTTAGTTGACAGAACACTCGCATAGTGGAGCTGCCGTAGGCTGACCGGTGATATCGCAGGGCACACGAAAGAGCGGATCAGCCTCAAGGCACCCGTGGAACCTTTTTAAGCCATCAACTTGTCTTCAACGCTGATAATTCTGGGATGTCTTATCCAGCGACCTTACCTCTCACATATTTTCTCAGCGGGTAGCCGCGACCGAGTTTCTGATGTGGGCAAACACGAGCTGTTCTGACGGTGGAACGGCATTCAACGCAGCGAGCACACGCCGTCGAATGTGTATGACTGTGCACCATGGTACACAGCTGTGATCACATTAGTGTCGACAAGTGCGTGCAGCGTCAGCCCGCGCGGCTGCGCCTGTAAGCACACGGTTGGGCACCCGGACTTGCTGCGAAACACGCGACCGCGGACCGACGCTCTGGTGTCATGAAGCATGAAGTGCATCGCATGTTGTGCATCGTGCGCGGGAGGCAATCTCTGGCAAACGTTCCCCTACAGACTGATCGCGAAAATGTGGCCTTTGCTAATATGCTAGAGCCTGTACTCAGCTTTTACCTCAACAAGTACCTCGGCAAATATGTGACAGGGCTCGATTCTGACAAGCTCCGTGTATCCGTATGGGCTGGAGACGTTGTACTCAAAGATCTTCAGCTTCGTGCCGAGGCACTGCAAGACCTCAATCTTCCAATCACAGTCAAAGGAGGAGTTCTAGGCACTCTGCGTCTGAAGGTAGTTTCTGAACATCTAAAACTTGGCGACTCTCTGCTCTCACCAGTACATGGTGCACACATGGTCAATGCTGCAGATCCCATGGGCAGCACTTGGAAGGCAGCAAGTGCAAGTCGAGATCGATCGCCTGTACCTGCTCGCGGTTCCAAGTTATCAACAGGATGCTCTGCTTCCGGAGGACATGGAGCACGAAGAGGAGCGCTTGGCGGACGTTAAACGTGCCGAGGTGCACGCACAAGAGAAGCAGTGGGTGGACAGCATGCGTGCAGCAGATCATGTGAATGACTCCAGCTCCCCAGGGTACCTACAAGGTGTCATCAACGTTGTGTTGGGGAACCTTAAAATCAAGGTCTGCGATTCCTATGAGTATGAGCTGTGTTGTCGCGTGATCTGCACGGGAACTGATGAATACTGTTCTTTATAGGTCACTAACCTGCACATCCGATATGAAGACACCATCACACAGCACGGGCATCCGTTCGCGTTTGGAATCACTCTGCACAGTATTGGAGCATTCACTGTAGATGATGCTGGAAATGAGATGTTCATCAAGCATGCAGCAATGTCTCTCTTGCGGAAGGCGTCTGAGCTATCTCGATTTGCAGTCTATTTTGACACAGGTTTGTCAGTCCCCACCCACTGACAGCTCCTCCCTGTTGTATTGACATTGAATGGTAGTCATGAACTGTGCCTCCCCACAGCCAAAGCTGGCCATTGCGCACAGATGTGGAAAGCCTACTGCACGAGGAACACAAAATACATCAGTGGAGCACCGCTGACTGGGACACGCACTTCACCCCAGGAATTGCAGACGACAAGGCTGTCAAAATGCGGCAGTATGTGCTTAATCCAGTTGACGGCGATGCCACATATGTGCGCCGCGCCACGGAGCTTGTGGGCGCAAGAGCCACGCCTCACCAGGAGATCAACATGGATTGGCCAGAGTTCGCACTCCGCCTGTCCCATCTGCAGGCTCTGAACGTCACATTGCTGCTTCAGGAGCTGTCACGCCATCAGGTGTGGTCCACAGACCTCTGGGTCACCGTATTTCCATCCAAGTCTCGTCATTGCCATACATGCATGCCATACTTGGTCATGACAGTAGCGCTGGAAAGCCATGACGGACACATAATGCTGCTGCAGCTCCGGCTTCCCCATTCAATGTTCCGACCCAGCTCTCGCCCCGCGGGGGCCGGGGCCCGTCTTTGGTGGAGATATGCCCTCAAGGCTGTGACCAACCGTCTGCGGCAGGGAAGGCCAACATGGTGGGATCTAGCACGATATCTCACTATTCAGCGCGAGTACGTGCCTCTGTACGTTCAGCACTTGCGCAGTGGTACAGCATCTCCAAATGCACGCATATCAGACCTCGATCGAGAGCTGCCAAAGGAGGTCATCCTGCATTTCCGGAAGCTTGCTCATGCACGCATCCGCAAGCTGGAGCAGGCTCAGCAATCAAAAGGCGACACCAAACAGCAGCAGCAGCAGAATCGCACGTGGGTCCAGTGGATGGGCTTTGGCACTGCTGTGGCAGCCACAACTGCTTCAGGCGAAGACGGCGATGAAGATCAGGCACGCGAAAGCGACAAGAACGAGAATGAACGTGCATATCTTACTGACGGCGAAGTGCAAGCCCTGGAGGATATGGTACAGGCTCAGGTACGGCTCCCCTGAACATCATGTCTTATGTGAATACAATGCTTGGCTGTCGACTGTGAGGCTGCTGACCTTTGCACTGCCTGCAGGCATCTGTAATTGAAAGTTCAGATCCGCTTCAACTGCTGACACGCATCGCAGTGACTGTCAACAAGACATCCGTTTGCCTTGTGGACAGCAGCGGCACAGTGGCAACAATGTCTGCTGCGGCCTTGAAGCTCACACACGAGATGTACCAGGTCGAAGCCAAGGCAACATGCTCCATCGGTTCAAGCGCACTTGTGTCGCCTGGCTGCAATATCATTCAGACCGGAGCTCTTTCAGACCAGGACCCTCAGTTCCTGCTGGTGGAGTACACACAGAATCCGCACAGCCAAGATGTGGACCATGATGTGAGCGTAAGGATGGCACCATCGTACGTGACGTATGATGTGGACGCAGTGGCACGGATCCAGCAATTTTTTATCATGGAAGAGCAACAAATACTTGATTTGACAGCCCTTGGAGCACAGGCTGCTACACGGATTCGGGAGATGCAGGTCCGCTCTTCGGTCCAAGTATTTTCTCTCTTCAGTGCAATTATATACTTCATCAAATTGTGTTTGTTTGCGGCACATGCCTGATGTGATACTTTCGCAGTACCTGCTGGATACTGTGTTACCTGTCAGTCTGACCTCGCAGCCCCATCAGTGATAGTGAGTAAACGCCAGTCAGTGAGCACACCCCAGTCACTGCTGTCATGCTTGGAGAACGTTGCCACCGATCTTGGGTGCTGTGCAGGCCATTGCGCAGCAGCAGATGCATGCTGCATGGAGCAACCGACCCAAAATCCATGTGCATCTTGACCTGCATGCACCCAAAGTCGCTATTCCCATTGTCGAAGAGCAAGACAACGCGGACCCAGCTGCTCTGCAAACACTTTTTGTGGATTTCGGCAGCCTTGTCATTACCAGCAACCATCTGGAAGGCAGCAGCCTGAGCCCAGAGGAAGCGGCCATCTATGATTGCTATGGACTTTTGTCCTATGATACTGCTGTTTATGTCATTAAAGGGCCATTTGTGTGGCCTGAGTTGACTCGTACACTGTCAGGGTCAATCACAGATGTGGGGCAGGCCAGCCCCGCGCAGTTGAACGAAAGCAGAAGCCGGATCGCCGGCGAGCTCATCTCTGACTACCTTGGACCTTCAGCCATAGCAGTGCCCCTCCTTGGCCATTGCTCTACAACGGCAAGTGTGCACGTGGCGCATGTATCACATCCAACGTTGCCCCTTGTGCGGGTCGGTCTTGAGGTGAGCCGCTGAGATTTTCGCACGTCAGCGTAACAGAGTTTCAGTCTGGCATAAAGTTTCCCAGCTGTGAATGCATTCGAGCTTGACGCATGCTGCTCGCGATCACAGGTGCCAGAGATCACTTTGCATGTGAGTCCTTACCGCCTGACTCAGCTTCTGCTGGTGATGCAAGCCCTGATGCCAACCACAGACGCACTAACTGACCCCGCCCCATGGGTGAAAGCCGCGGAGTACACGAGCACTGTGGATGTGTTGGCATGGCAGGGGATTGCAGGAGCGAGTAGCCAATGGCAGCCACGCTTTGCTGTAGTGTACCGTGGCACGCTGTACATCATGCAGAGTGAGGGTTCACCGGTGATCATGCGACAAGTTGCTCTGTGGCAGGGACGCCGCGTGCTGCCCCTACCGGAGGACTTAACAGGTCAGCTCCTCTGTGGATGCATTTTATGGCACCATTACAATTTTCCAAGATGTCCTGTGAATTCCTGATAACGTGACAGACACTGGGGGCACTTTTACTGCTTTACCTGCTGCCTCCTGGGCACTGCTGGACTGCTTCATGGTCACATGCTCTCAGATTGCTCACTTTGCATAAATTCCCTGGACACATCGTCGTGCACTGCAGGTGGTGTATCAAGTGTGTTGGCAGTGCTTCCTTCAC
>JALKAD010000119.1:967373-979985 GCA_024500015.1 Ulva compressa | reverse complement strand
ACATACCAAGGGACCGTGCCGTGGAGGAGGTGTCTGCTGTTATCTTGCGCTTGCAGTCCGACTACATGTTGCAGGAATGGACACGCCGGTTGCGGCATTCAGCTGCACAGATGCACTCAGTTGCTGTATGGCACAGCAAACAGGTATGTTGACAGCTGGTGGCTGTTTTGCGGTCATTGCGCTCAGATCTCCATGTATCAAGCAGACTCGCTGTCATGCTGTATTGGAGGCGGCTCACTGTGTACTTAGTGTGCAGGAGGATCCTCACTTCCCATTCGAACCCTCGCTGAAAGACTCTTCAACGATGCCTTCCCTCACAAACTCACCCCCAGCGTCAGCAGCAGCACTGTCTGAGGATCACACTGCCGGTGCTGATTCTGCCTTCAGCCCGAATGCCAGTGTTTATCTCAGGGTGTCAGCACATTTGGGTCGTTTGGCGCTTCATGTCTCTGCACGTGCTGCTGATGAGTTTTGGCCGCCACCTGAAGTGTCACAGGTGCCAATCATGGCCACAGCAGATCGGAACGCATCGCTGCTAACGGAGGTGCCCGAAGACATCCAGATGATAGGCGATGAGCGCCCGCTAATCTCAATTGTGGCTGAAGGTGGCCTATTGAGGTACCAGCAGGTAAGCATCTGTGTAGTCTAAGTTCCTAAGAACATGTGGATCCGCGTTCGCCTGGTATAGTGCGTGCTATCGCATGGCCAGGCAACGAATCCACAGGGCTCAACTGATCAGTTCCAGCTCGTCATACCTGTGGTGTTCATGAACTAATGGCATGCGTACAAATCACTTCAGCTGTTTGGGCTTTACAAAACATCACACGCGTCTACAGATAAGCCTCACATGATTTGACTTCTATTCATTACGGTCATGATGTTGTACAGGCATTAGGCTGGGCTGGATGACTCTGTGAATGGCTGATTATGGCTTGAAACATGCAGGGCCTGGGGACAATGGAGATGCGACTCAGGCTGCAGCGATTCATCATTGAGGACCGGTTGGTGGGAGCTATCAACAAGTCACTGCGGTTCCTGGCGCGTTCATTCTTGCATGCAGATGCAGCTGAAACTCCCCTTGTTGGAGGGGAACTCTCCACAAAGCGAGAGGCCAGCAAGGTCGTAGTCGATTCGGCAGCTGAATCAAGCGCCAATGGCCGTGCTGACGCGTCTGACAGCGAAAGCATGCACAGCGCATGCAGCGACATGGTTCTCTCCGGGCACCTAAGTGGTGTCATGTCCAGCGCTGCTGGAGGTACTACTGGCACCCTGCCATCTGTAATGCCGTTAGCAGCTGTGGTATGTTCCGGTTTCTGACCGTCGTCTGAGGGCTCCAGTAGTGAAATCAGTCTGCCTGTGCAGTCACTCGACACGGTCACTACGTGTCTGAACCAAAATGAGTCTGCAGGAGGAGGCAGTCGACGGGGCTGCACAGAGCTTGGCCGTGATATGCTTCAACATGTGGGATGCAGCGACATCGCCATCCTATGAAAACGTGGACATGGCTCTGGACGTGTCCGTGTCAGCGCTGTACTTTTTGTGCAATCGGCCGACTATTGCCGCTCTCATGTGCTTTGCGCAGGACATCGTCTACCCTGAATACCCAGCAGCTGAGGCAGCCGGTGAGGATTCAGCAGAGGCTGTCACCCCACGAGGCATCTCTGCTGAGAACAGCGGAGTTTCGAAAACTCCAACTCGTGCAGAAGCAAAGGACGGTGCCCTTCCTCATCTTTCGCCAAACACAGCACAGGACACACCTGCAAGATCAGGTGGTGACGCACGGACAGTTTTCAAGCTTGGATTGGCTGTTTCTAAGCTGGAGCTGCAGCTTGGCTTTGAGGGCTACGATGTAACGCCGCTGTTGCAATGCAATGTGACAGACTTCAACATGAACATTGACGTGCATCCCGAGACGCTGCTGCTGAGGGCCAAGCTGGGAGATGTACAGGTGGAGGATCACAATCTTGCGGTGGACAATCCATATCGCCAGAGCTGTGGGCTGCGCAACGATGCCTGTGAATCGTTGATAACAACTGAGTTCAGGTTAGATCTCACTGTGGTCTGCCAGCACTGACCCAATCAGCCGTTCGTGACCCATCCTTAGCCATCGATGTCATCTTCTGACTTTTGCACACCAGGTATACACAGCCACTGTAGGCAATGGCTCCTGGGTGACATGCCAAACGGCTTTGGTTACACTGGCACAGTTTTCCACTGAGATCTCTTGATGTGTAGGATGCACAGCGTTCAAGAGTCTTACAGAGAACCACGAGTTCCGGATGGGGTCCAGTACTGCTCGCTTCGCGCAGACATGCAGGCAGTGACTATTGTGTACCTGAATCGCTTCCTGAGCGAGTTCCTGGCATACATATCTGGCCTCTTCCATTTCTGTCCACCGGAGCTGACAGACTTCATTCCAGCAACTGCTGAGGCAGTGCCAACTCCTGTGGCTGCTGCCTCCAGGAAGAGCTTTGAGAGCTATACTGGCCATACGCGTGATGCGTCAGCATCCCTGGATGCCATTTCCAGGGATCTTCACGAAAAGAGTGCAGATTTGTTCAAGCAGCTGGCCTTCGCTGTTCTACTGGATGTGGAGATGAATGCGCCTGTCATTGAGATGCCAAGAAATTCTGAGTCAAAGGACAGTCTTGAGGTGGACCTGGGGGTTCTCACGCTCACAAATCGCATCGTGTCTATTGGCCCATGTCAGCTTGTTGACCTGATGGAGGTGACCCTGCAGCAGGCACGTCCTTTGACTCAATTGCAGCCTCTGTTGTCGGCAGGTTATGCATTCAGGATGCTATCAGACGCTCACACTTCAAATTCATAATGTGCAGGTTAATGCCCGTGTGCTCTCAGGCCCTAACAAAGGCCGCAACCTGATCAGGGAGCTTGATCAGAGTCTCAGTGTGACCATCATCCGTGCACTGGTGGATCCAACCTTGACAATTCCGTATGTCGATTGCCACATCGAAGTTCCATGTGTTCTAGCTTGTGTCTCGGACACTGAATACGACTTCTGTACCACTGTTTCGCTCGAGAATCTACGCGAGCCCATGCGCCTCCCTGCAGCCGCTCTGTGGGTGCAAGAACTCATTGACAAAGCAGCAGGATCGGCCAAGTACTCTGAGCAGCCGGAGGAAAGTCCAGATGACACCAAGCTGCCAGAGTTGCCACCGGGTGCCGATGCCGTCTCGTCTCAGATACGTGCCACACTCAACTTTGGCAAGGTGGAGCTAGAGGTCACGAATGAGCACGAAGGGCGTGAGCCCACACAGCTAGCGCTGCTGCATGCATCAAAGCTGTTCATCAGCTATGTGTCCAATGGACCGGGCCACATGGATGTGCGCATCTGCCTGCCACGGCTGGAGGCACACGACCTTCGTGAGACCCGGGCAGCATCATCATCTCTGGTCCTGTCTTCTAGCAGTCAGACACCGACCGTTGCCGACACTATAAATCTTGTGGGTCCTAGCTTGCTCACGCTAGAGTACAGCTTGGATCCGCGGGGTGGGCAAGATATTGTTGTCCGCCTGCAGCGACCGACTCTGGTGGCTGAGGTGGACTTTCTCATCGCAGCTTTGAAGTTTGTGGTACCCTCCTTGACACTGAGTGCTGAACCAGTGCCTTACGCTATGCGAGATACACAGTGCGTCTCGTTCTGATAAGTGCATGCTGGGGCTTTGATTTAGTCTGAATCACAGGGCGGCACGGCGATAAGCAGGACTTGTTTGCCTGCGCTCACGATGCAATTCATGCACAGATTGCCACTAACTGCTGCTGCATGTGAATATTTTTTCCTACATTAATCATTTCATGGCAGTTTTTGTGTGCACCACTCGGCCTGTCAGCAATCCAGATGATGCTGTGAGTCTTTCTGCAGTCTCACCGAGGCAGTGCTGGTGGCAGAAGATCACTTGTGGCTATCACCTACAAATCGCTTGCTAGCAGATGACATCAGCCACAGCATCTACGTGTACGATGGCGCAGGGCACAGCATCATCCTGCCACCAAACCTGGACCCCACCAACGAGCTTCCGCTGATCGCGGTTGGCAGTGATGTCAAACTGCAATTCAAGAATGTCAACATCTACAACAGCCAGTCCCTGCCGGCATGCTTGTCTTTGTCACCTGGGGCCAGTCTGATGGCCCGAGAGGAGGATGAAGTCATGATGCTTGATTTTGCGCCCGTTGACATGCAGGATCCCATGCCCGAACGGGCTGTTGGCCAAGTGCAGGGTGTTTTTACATCGGCAGCTACAAAATCGCCACAGAGTGCGGAACACTTGCAGGTGAGATGCCATTTTTGGCCAGCGTGTACGTTTGAGATCGGGTGTGAAGTATGTGCAGATCTTGGCGAGCATTGCCCGTACCTGTAGATATGTCAATCTGTGGATGAAGTGCAGCATGTGTTTGCATGTGCTTGATTCATGTATGATTCCTTGGTTGCTGGGCGCTTGCAAAGCCTGTTGTGAAGGATCACAGGCGACAAGGCCATATCATCAACCCTGGCGCAAAGAAGGGTGTCTACATAAATCGTGTCCACCTGATACCGCTGCCAGATATTGAAAGTGGTGAAAGTGGTGGAGTGGCTGCAATGTAGTACTTTTGCAGCTGACCCGCTCATCACAACATTGAAGTTGCAAAACATTGTCTGGCTTAATGCCCTTGTTTCCATGCTGTGTCAACCACCCCGATTGACATCTGTCTGCAGATTGACTTTACTGCGGTCGGAGCTGGCCTGCATGTGCTCGCATGCGAGATGTCACAACCCAGCATCAAGAAAACCGAGCAGGTATGCTCTACCACTGCGTGCATTCCATGCTATTTCCAATGGTACCTGACACAGATATTCAGACAGACAGTATCCATCACACATGCGAGTAAATATGCAGGAAGTGCCGCTACTGGCAGTGTACGCAGACATACAGGCAACATATGGCTGCGGCGCTGGTAAAAAAGAGACCGCGAGCCTGTGCCTGAAAGGCCTGCGCATGGAAAGCCAGATCACCTCAAGCGAGCAGAGTTCGGTGACAGATGTTGTTTCTCATCTGCATGGTGGAATTCTCCGACATGGTGCTGGCATCACTCAAGTGCGCGATCAGCTGCCCGCTAGCCAGTCTTGCAGAGGCACATGCAGCCATGTATCTGAATGCTTAGAGTATGGTCGTTGGAGCCTGGACGCTTGCACTGATGCAATGCTGCTTGGTGATGGCATAGCATTCACCTCGAATCCAAATCCGCAACCAAAACATCACTTCGACCATGCTGCAGGCAGGCTCGTACCCTGACATGCAATATATGTATCCCTCGATGAGTCTACGCTGACATGCAGACACTCACCGCCGCAGCCATTGCACCCGTGTCAAAGTCAGTGCTTGACTGCAGGGCAAGGTTCTTGAGCCCATGGACATGACAGCTGCCTACAAGAACGATGGCGAGAAGCACGATGTAGCCATAGAAATCACAAAAGTTTTGGTGAATGTATCACCGGACGTGCTAACCATCCTGTCTGACGTCTCCGACACCATCCTGCGGCCAGTGCAGAGTGCCAGTGCTACGCAGCCATTGCATGCAGTCAACAAATACCAGCGCATTTGCTCTTCTCACCACCGCAAGAGCACCACCCCGCCTTTTGCATCAATCGGATCTGGCGGCCTGGACTTCATGGGCCAGGAGAAAGGATTCACATTCTGGGCCCCTGCGTGTCCGCCAGGCCACGGCATCCTTGGGCACCTCTTGACCTCAGGACATTCCCAGCCCACCCACCAAGTTGTGTGCATTGCACTTAACTCAGGCTTCGTCAAGTGGCCGCTGAGATTTGTGCGGCGGTGGAAGGCAGACACAGCTGTGGTTTGGGAGGCTGTTCCACCCCCAGATTATGTTGCGCTTGGCTGCATGGTCACCATGGGTGCTGAGCCGCTGGTTCAGAGCATGGTATGTGTGCACAGACGGGTGCTGGTACAGGCGCCCCTTGGTGAATGCCTTGTGCGAACTGGTGACGGCTGTCTGTGGGCAATTGACAATGCTGCTGCCACCTTCCTCTGCTCAGAGAACAACGGTGCGTCTCTGTGTTCGCGTTGGCATGCCGCTTCGAAGTGAGGACAGCTGGCGGTTAGTGTTCCTACTTTGCTGTAACTCCCTTTCAACTATGCTCAAGAATGAACAAGCGGCAAAGGGGTGCATCAATCTCGACTATATGAATATGGAGTGCAGATGGCCTACCATGCGTATCCTGCTTTGATCTGCGGAGTCCACTCGGAGCTTCGCAACCTCCGTCAGTGCTCCAGATGCAAATGCCAGCAGATTTGGAGCATAGAAGTTGCGCGTACTCAACACAGTCAGGCCTGCAGTCTTACAAGTGAGTGCACCATACCCGAATGCAAGCTCAGACTCTCTGGAGACAAAGCTGAGAACATGTCAGCAATCAGACAACGTAGCATTGTCGCACATCTGCTGTGCAGGGGCCACCAACACTTCCAGGAGCGCTGGAGTTCGTCCCTTCAGCAGGCACAAGCAGCTTCTGTCGTCTCGTCCACCGTCGTCTTCGACCGCGTCTGGAGCAACAAGCAGCGCAGCCCGTCGCGCCAGAATGCTGTGTCCATCTGGCGGCCCATTCCTGCACACGGATATGTGGCTCTCGGTGATTGTCTAGTCAGTGGTAGCTGGGCTGCACCCAAGTCGGTCACAGTGCTGCAGGTGGATGACATGACAGATCAACCCCTTGTGGCTCCTGCCAAGGTTCGTTCCATATGCTTCAGCGACATTTGTGCATTCCAGTGATTTTACCTGTATTTCCACAACAATCATGATGTGTGTGATGTGCGATCAAGCTGTCAATGTATTGGATGCAACGATGCAGGACTTCCAGAAAGTCTGGAGAGACGATGACTCGCGATCGTCGCTGACGGTGTGGAAACCAGTTGCTCACCCTGGATACGCTGCACTCGGCATGGTCGCCACCACAGATGGGCGCCCGCCCCCCTCCTTTACAGCCTACTGTGTCCGGAATGACCTCTTCAGCATGACGACAGACCCACCGTTCATCAATGTCAATGTCACAGCCCAGTCTGAAGACTCTTTTGGACCGCCTCATTCGTCAGTGTCGCTGTGTGTGTTTGACCGTGCCCTGCAAACACTACAGTGGCGTCCAACAGTTGCGACGAGCCATCCATGTCCAGTGCTTGACCTCTCGAGCACTGTGCCCACAACACCAATCGAGAGCCCCAAGCTCCAGCCATTCTCTGTGCATATCAATGTCAGCAGTGTGTGTGTCCGAGTGCGGGACATCCTGCGCGTTCCCCTGCTTGAGGTTGAGACGTCTCAAGTGCTGTCCGAGTGCGAGATGAGACCAAACGGGCTGCTTTCCGGCAATGCTTCCTGCTCACCAGAGATCTGGTCCTACAATGCCCCACTGAAGACGTGGGAACAGGTCATGGCCCCTGTCGGGCTCCAGGTCTGTGCTGACCCCTCGTCTGTGTCACTGTTGTGTTCTCTCATACCGAATCAGGCAAAAGAGTCCCTTTGCGTCCATGCAGGCACACGTCTCTCATGACGCGGGCTCCCCTCATGCGGCTCCTAGTGCAGATGCTGGCACTTCCCTGTCAGTAAGTGTTAACTCGGCCATGCACTTGACGTGCACCTATGCAGCGCTGGACTCCAGCCTGCGGGCATTGGCCTGGTGGCGTAATGCCGCCGCAGGCAGTGACAGGGGCGCGCTGCATCGGCATGCTGCCGCGGCAGACAACGCGGTGGTTCTCACCGAAGTCCACAATGCAGTTGGAGAGCCACTCAAAATGTGGATGGACTTTGGTGACCGCACAAGCGTTGCTGACCTGGCGAAGGGTGTGCAGAGGCTGATGCAGCCGCTGGTGCGGCCGGTGCCTCGTGTTTTGGATGCTGCCTCCGTTGAGGAAACGCACCGGCCCACCATGCTGATCAGCATCACTCTCGATAGCTTTGACCATGTGGTGCGGCACCTGGCACGCCATGCAACAGTGCGCTGCGCTGTATCCGTGAATCACATCCGTTTTCGTTCATGACAGCAGGTCTGCCGTTTTCATATGACACGCATTCCGTGTCTGCATGCGCATGTTTGTGACTGGCCACATTTGTCCTGTGTGGGAGATTCTGCTTTCATGTAGCGTTCCATTCAGGTATTTTGTTTGTCATGATGCAGGCAGACAGGTCGGCTGCAGATGTCACCAAGGAGAGTTTCTTCACAGTTGCCATCACAAGCGTGTCAGCAGGCAGCCGTGTCGCACGCATGGTGGTTGATGGTGCGCAAGCAGTGACCTGCACCCGCTGCCTGCGCCATGCCAACGCCAACGGCTCGGTGGCTGTCCGTGAGACCTTCCTACTGGAGCTACCTCACGGCGTGGCCAGTGCACTCGCCAACGATGTCAATGCTGAGCTGCGCCGTCGTCGAACCCGCAGCGGCTCGGCGGCTCAGCCGCGGCTGCACAATGCATTGAAAGTTGTGATCCGCCTGCATGATCAGAAGCTCCAGGGTATCAAGGGCGGGCAGGCAGGCCTGCGGGCGACTGGGGAGTATGTGCTTGAGTCGAGCGCTCTACGTGATGCTGCCCTCAAGTCCCTTGAAAAATCTCTTTCTCGCGAAGTTGCTGTGGACGGGCTTCAGGCTAATGTGCCACTGCATGCGGTTAGGCAGGAATGCTTGGATGATCAGCACACCGGCGAGAACGTGTCAATCCGGATGCAGCTGCAGAGGGTGTCAAGCTGGGTAGACGATGCGCCGGATGCCGCGGAGCTCAGCCAGAGTAAGTCACAGCGTGGGAATCGGTCATTGCGCATGGCTGGTGCTGACATGCGCTGGCAGCCAATCGTGCAAGACGGCATGAAGCAGGCATCTACAGGGTCTGATGCGCTGTCAGGCAGCATGCTGGGTCTAGACTTGATGTCTGGGCTAGTGCTTGAGGAGTCTTTCACAGCTGGCGTGCGGCGCGAGACTGTGAGGTCTTCAGTGCGCTTGCTGAATTCACTGGACTTTATCATCGAGGTGTGTCTGCATCCAATCTCAACCCAATGTGCTATAGATGGGCAGCATCGGCAATGTCGCTACAGATGTTTGTGAATTATGACATTAACTTGATGGCTGAGCATGGTTACATAAGGTCTGTGGTAGCTGGGGCTTTGCAGATAGTGATTCAGCACTAAAACGTGGGATCGGGGGCCAGCTGTCACCGACCTACACAGGTTGGTTTTGACCGCTATGTCCCCAACACCTGTTTGCTCAATACTGCAGCATGACACCCCATCTGTCGATGTTAGCCTGATTTTCGTTGTGAAGGTGGCTGTCAAGGTTGCACCAGGGTCACCGATACTGCTGCGGCTCGATGGACGCCTACCGTCAGGGGGCCTGTCAAGGGGGACATCTTTGTCTGGGGCAGAACAACTGCAGGCACGGTCCATGGGTGGCCGTGACATCCTGCAAGCCACTGCCGCCGTCTCTTCCGCCCCAGAGGTGATGCAGGACGAGGTCCTCGAGAATGAGCGATCTTTGCCATTCAAAGGCTTTAAGTCAAGCCATCTCATGGCCCTTGATCCGCGCAGGTGAGATCTTCTCCATGCTGCTGTTGCTTCAGGGTAGCCACTGCAGTTTGTCGTGGAAGTGGAGGGGGTCACAGCGGCACTGCTAGATTGTTGCAATTCGAGGCGTGAATGTGTAGGTACAGCAAGCTGCGCAACGGCAGCAATTCGTCGACACAGTTCCCGATTGTCAACCCACCCTCAGGCTGGTCGTGGCAAGGCCCGTGGCGCGTGGAACGGGGTCCCAACACAGACGCAGACGGCTGGTCTTATGCTGTTGACTTCTCCCTCCTCTCCTACCCTTTCCACAATGGCTCAGGCAAGCGCTCAATGGCCCACTTTGTTCGGCGCCGCCGATGGGTAAGGCAGCGCTGCCATGACCTCTCCACAACCCATGCAATTCATGCCAGTTCCAGCCGTACCCACAAGTCGCAGCCGCCCCCGCCCAGCGACCCTCTCGTGTCTCTTGGCACGCTCGCACCCGGAGAGCGCATGATGATCCCCCTCGTTGTCCTGGAAGCGGCTGCAGAGCTCAAGGTTCGACCTCGAAACCTACTTGGGCATGAGGGAGACAGCGACACCAGTCACTGCATACATGCGTGGTCCCAGGGTGCAAGTAACGGCTCACACACTCTCATCTTCGACATCGATGCCCTCGACGCCACCACCAACCGGCTGCTCCAATGCGCCAGACTCTCACATCCCGCAGAGGCTGCAACGCGACAGATGCCTGCCGAGACGTCTGCTGCATCGGCTGCGCCTCAAGAGCTGCAGTGCAACCCGGCAGATCTGCATGCAAACGATGTCTTCTTCAGCCTGTCTGTGGACGCGCAGCGTCTTGACAATGCAGGGCCATCTGAGACGGACTGGACCGTGAAGCTGTCTGCTCCGCTCTTTGTGCACAATCTTCTGCCGGTACCTGCGGATTACATCATGTTTGAGCTTCCTGGCTTGTCAGGGTCTGCAAACGTTCCGCGGCAAACAGGTGAGGTCAGGGCTGGTGGACAAGTCGCAGTGTATGCCGCAGATGTCCGTACACAGGTGTGCAATTCACACTTGACCCAGCCACCCGTCGGGCTCACCATGGGCCCAAGTCGTATAAAGCTATCAGTGTGACATATGAGCAAAACGTGCATCAGCCATGCCTTGTGCGTGAGAAGGTCCAGCACACACGATCGTGGCAGGGGTGGGCATGTCGGCTAGCTGCACATGGATGCAGCAAGCTTGCTCGGTGACATGCAGGTGAGCCTGAAGTTTGTGCCACTTGGTTATCAGTGGTCCAGCCCAACAGCTGCAACGCTATCAGCTGGCTACTCGAGCCCGTCTGCTGGCGTTGGCGGCCACCAGGCACTGCCAACGACTCTGCCTCTGTCCAATGGCAACACCAAAACGACGCTGCACGTGCACATCGAGCGCGAGCTGGACATGCTCCTCGATGATGATCAGCAGAGCAAGGACCTGGACCCCGGTGCGGAGATTGCAATGGGCTGCTCAATGCTCGTCCGCATCTTCGTGCCATACTGGGTGCTCAACCTCACTCAGGTGCTCGTCAGCACCGCACTGGTTGAGCGCCCCGCACCCCAGACGCTGCAGACACAGGCAACTGCCAGGCAGATGGCGTATGGGACCGACAAGAGCCGGAGTGCTCCGGACAGGACAGAGGCACACATTGCCGCCCCCCTGCGGCTCGATACTGTTGAGTGCTCAAAGTCGCATGGTGGTGGCGTTGCACCGGCAAGCGCAGCTTCGCACTGCCAAGTGCTTCCAGGCGCATGTGAGCTGCTGTCCTACACCGCAGGGCAGGCAAACAGCAACAAGAGCACAGAAGTGGTGCTCTTTGTGCATGCTATCGGATCAACATGGAGTCCTGGACTTGTTCTGACAGCACCAGGGGATGTTGCTGGCACAAGGGAGGATCCTATCTCGCTTGCAGGCGAGAGCTTGCGGGACGGGAGGCCAGTGCTGCTGCGTGCCTACGTGCCTGAGAATGGCATGGTGCTGGATGTCGTTGCACACCTGCAGGTGAGTTCCATCTGCATGTTTCATGTAACAACATCACATACGGGCAATCCTCACACTGTGTCGCAGCCAAGGGATACCTGACCATACAGTGTTGACGGATGCGTAGGCAGCATGGCCGTGGGCCACTGATCATGGTGGCTGGACTTGCTTCTAGGCATTGGCCGCCAATGTCGAGGCGTTGTGCTAAGAGCATCAAATGGTGCAGGCCGCACCTGCCCCTTTCCAGCGTTGCAAGATCCTGCAGCTGACACCGCACATTGCAATTACAAACCGGACAGGCGTACCTTTGAAGCTGAAGCATGTCTTCCCAGCACGTCCCAACTCCACGCCCAGCGGCAGGAGCATCATGCTCACCGCCCAGTCACACGGCGAGCTGCTACTGGCATCACCGCTACCCGAGATCACAGATAACGCTTCAGAGCGGCTCCTGCCTGCTGGTGTTGTCGGTGTGTCCAACGTCTGCTCAATCTCATGGTCAGTCAAGTGTGGTCATCAGGCCGGTGGACCTAGCGTTTACGTGGGGGTCCATGACGCAAGGTGGTTCATTGCTGCACATGCTTGATGTGTTGGTTTTTCTGTAGGTGTTCCACTGCACTTTGGCAGGAAGCAGAGCCGTACGTTTGCGATCTCCATGCTGGAAGATGGCGATGCATCATGGTCTCCCCCAGTGACAGTTCACTACCCTGGCACACCAGAGCTCTTCGTCCCGGTCCCGCTGCCTGCAGAGAGCAGCACCATTACCGATTCAGGCGACCTGGGAGATGCTCCGCAGGGGAGCACTGCTCCTATGGAGCGGCAGCCGAGCTTGGCTGCTGCCCGCCCCAGCAAAGCACTGTTGCGGCGGTCTGCGATTGTGCATCAGGAGCGGCAGGAGCAGCTGGCAGCGGTCATGCGGGTGAGCATGCAAGTGCACAGCCCGGGCTGCCTGCACATCATCCTGCACACTATCGGCTGCCAGGCGCCATACCTGCTGCAGAACCGCACAGCTGCGGCCTTTGTGTACCGGCAGCACAACACACCAGACCGATGGCGCCTGCTCCC
>JALKAD010000119.1:950304-961718 GCA_024500015.1 Ulva compressa | reverse complement strand
TGCATGCAACTCTGTTGGCAGTTACCAATAGTCGCGAACAGTTGGTCCGTAACCTACCGCTGTATTTGTTCCAGTCTGTGACTGCATGGCTGCGTGCGCACGGCCAAGCACACCGCAGCCGTGTAACTGAGAATTAAGTATGTAACGTTTCCCATATCTACCTACCCAAGCAATGATGAAGTAGTGATAGCCTTGCCTGCAGCAACGCCACAACGCAAGGCTGATCAGTTGACAGCTGATGCGATGTCAAACTGAGGCCATGTCAAAACTGAGGCACGAACAGGCATTCGATCTCGACAATGCCGCTGTCGGCATCCTGAAGCTCATATTCTTTCCGGATGCAGCCGCGCTGATCACGATGGCGGCCTTTGCGCACATCTGAGATCTCTATCGTGACCTCGCCCAAGTCAGAGTCCATTCCCAGGCCCCCAGCATGGTAGAATGTCAGCTTGAGCAGCTCAGCATTCGAAACGCCATAGAACGCAATTCCATTGCTGTTGGCTGTCCAGTCAGGCTCCTGCATAGAAACGAATTGTGCAGAAGATGATCGATCTTTCGTCTGCACTCATGCGGGCAGCACCCCACAGCCATGTAAAAACGACTACTACTTGAGTCATCTTCTGATCTTGTGAGCAGTCATACAGCCACTCCGTCCTCGTATGAACCAGCACACAGGATGGAAAATGCAAAATGGATGCGTCTCACAGGGAAGAGGCAGCCATACAGATGATTCACAGGTAGAATCTGGCCCGCGGATGCATGTGCAGACAGGAAGAGGGGCGTACAGTAGTATTGTACATAGTGTTGCCTGTCTGCTTGTCACTCCCGACTTTGCCCACATAGTATGGATTAGTCGACTTGGCAGAGCTGGCCACCATGCGAGGAAAGTCACGGCCTTTTTTGGGATAAACAAAGAAGTGACCATGCTGGCCGACCAGCGGATTGACCCGAGACAACGGCACATACGTCAACCGCAGCTTGAGCTCGCCACAGTCCCTGCCCTGCATTGACCCACCCCAGTCCGTGCCACACTGCCTGGCGCGCATCAAGACGCCAATATCCTTGTGCACAGGGTGACGAAGGGATAGGCAAGCCATGGACACAATTGTCATGAACATGCATGCACGGCACAGATCACAATGTCTAGCAAGTTGACATAGACCGACACCGTAAACACGTGTGGCCACGCAGAGCCACAGCAAGCAGCATGCATGCGGGCAGACAACCCAGAAGCGCACAGGGCCATCGTCAGCAGACCAGTCCTCTGAGCCCATGGGGAACCAGCGGTCCACCGTCTCGCCGGGATGGTTCACACAGACGTCGTCAAGGTTGACTTCGCCCTTGCACATCAGCTCCTTGCTGCCCACAGAGTCCTTCAGGCCCTTCACAATGTTGACACCCTTGAACATGGCCTTCACGTTGACAAAGTCGGTATCAAACATCTCCCACCGCAGAAACTGCGACTCGGGCTCCTGCACAACACAGCATCTGGCGCGGACAAGGCTGCTTGCTCGGACGTTGTCACGGCTCGGAAGGACACCCGAAAATTCAACAGGTGTCGACGACACAGTGACCAGAAAGAAGTCAGGAATTGTGGATTTGCTCAAGACACTGACTGCTTGCGGCGAACTGCACCTGGACCATAAGGTAGAAGACCTCGTTCTCCCACACAGGGTTCAATGTGTTCTTCTTGGTCGCTGTCTTCTCCTTGCGCTTGGGGTCAGTGAAGATGTGAACGCTGGGGTCGCTCGTGCCCATCTTGTCCATGCGCGGTATCTCCCGTGCCTCCAGCACCTCCACCTGCAAGCAGGCAAACAGAGTCGCAGGAGCAATCCATGGTCACACATGGATTGAAGGTATCAGAAATTGGGCTGTATTCGCGAATGTATCCACACGGCCAGTGCAGTCTTCAACGACATCTGGGCTGCAAGATGCAGATGTATCCAGGCCAGCATGGCTTTGAGCTGCCGTGGCGTTGTCCGCACAGCGGGCAATGTGTGAATACGACACATAGCTGCGGCTCAGGCGGTTATGCAGCATCGTGTTTGCGGCACTTCACAGTATCGCGGCGCTGGTCTCCTGCATTGACTGCACTGCATTGCCACATGTAAACGATCATGCAACTGTGATTTGTGCGAAACGGCGATGCGCAGCATCTGGACCATCTGCCAAGCTGGTCTGGATACCCTGTGCCTGCATGCGTGCAACAGACACAGCGGTGAGGTACAGACACATGGCATGCTACAGATGCGTGGAGGCACCAACTAGATGGACCACAGCAGCGGGCGCTACAGCACCGGCCTCTACAGCACCGGCCTCGACTCCCAGTGCAGTCACACTCAAGTTGCAATGGGGTAGAAATAAAAGGTGTGATGGATGTTGCCTGTCAGCCAAGGTGGCTCATTGGCTGTGGGCACATGCCTTGAGGACGCCCTGGTGGCGGAGCATGTAGTCTTCAACTGACCCAAAGAACTTCTCATCAACAATTGGTGTCACGATGCGCTCCGGCCACACCAAGAAACCATTGAGGATCTGCGGGATGAGGTCATTGACAAAGGCAGCGATGCTGCCGCCTACGAGCGAGCCGCCCATGGCTGCTCCGAGGTCCACACGGTACGTGATCTTGGGGGGTTTAAGCAGGGTAATGATGAGGCACCCGAAGCCTGGGATCTCATCAACAATCGGCCGCAAGTGCACGCCGACTGTGCCCACCAGCCGGATATTGGAGATCTTGGGGCAGATCTGCGCCGCCTCCCCCCTGCACAGCGCTTGCATTGACACAGCAATGTGCATGCAGTCACCACGGCCAGCTGTGCAAGGATGCCTGCCATACCGATGCATGCTTGGACATTGCAGCGACCAGGCGTCGCAGCACCTGTCATACATGGGCGAATAATTGTGCATGTGCATGGCTTAGCATGCACACACAACTAGGGCAGGTGTGATTAATTGTCAGGGTGGGGCTCATACCCGCCGATCGCGTCCACAAAGAGCTGAATATCAGGATCGCCAGCCCACCGGAAGTCCATCTCCAGAAACACGCCTTCCTTCCGCTCGCGATTCATGCGAATAGCCTCAATGCGGATGGGCGCATCGCCAAACTGCAACTTCCTGAAGCCGAGCTTCTTCATGAATGGAGGTTTGATACTCTCAAAAATGGGTTCACAGATCTCCTGCAAAATCCAAATAATTTTTGTTAACAGTGGGACTCAGCGACACGTCTTCTGTCAGGCCAAGACGGCGTCTCGGGTCATACCTTCACCATTTCGCAGACAGCGTAATCGTAAAACGGCCACATCTCCAGCAGAATATCATTCAGCCACTGCAAGCCAGCCCACCTTCGATACCCTGACGAGACACAAACGTGTGAAGCACTGTACGCACGATCGTGCAATTGATGATTCACTTACTTCGCACTTCTCATTATGGGAGAGCGTCAACCAAGTTGGGATCTTCTGCAGCAACTCGGTAATACCTTTCGCTCCGGGTTCGACGTTATACTGCAGTCTCAAGATGGTGAAGCAGCGCTGCCACGGGTACGTGCGCAATGAGCAGTGGAAGGCATGTACAATGCAACAGCATTGTCAACAGTGCTCCAGCGCGATGACAGCAAACGTACCAGCTGCCGGCGAGTGCGCTTGTCCTTATTCCGCTTGAAATAGAGGAATGACATGGCCACACCGATCGGGAGTCCCACGGCCGTGTACATCAACGTCGACCAGAATCCCGGACGAAGGAAGCGAGCGATCACGATCACATTCAGAGCCATGACGACCGCAACGGCATCAAATATCCGCACACCGTGCATTATGAATTTTGCCGGTGTTTTGGGCTTCGGAGGTGAAGCTGGTTTTCCTGCCTTCGCACTGGCATCCTCCGGGAGGGAATACTTAACAGGCGGAGGGTTAGGCGCGCCATCCTTGCCCTTGACGGGGGTGCCAGCTACTGTTTGAGTCGCAGGCATGACCTCTTGACGTCTAAACGGTGACAACCGTGCACCTGGCTTGGTATCGGAACGCAGCGCCGCGGGGGCACGCAGGTATGTCAAGCACTGCGTTTCACAGGCAGTTCAGGGCACGCCCGACATAAAGTCGCAATCATTGAACGTGCTCACTCGGCACTCGATGCGCCAGGCCCGACATGGAATTCCACAGTCGCGCGTTCAGGTGCCCGATATATCGCGGTAGCAGTAACGTCAACCGCTGTACATCCTGCATGCAGGCTACCCAACGCTCCAGCCGCTCGAGAGGTGACCCGTATCATCATGACAACTCCTACACACGTACATGCCGCGGCGATGGATCGGCGACACCGAGCTTACGACAAACAGTGCGCCAGCCAGACTGCGACCGCACCGAGGCCGGCCTTCATCTGCAAATGGCGAATGGAGGAGTGCCAATGCAATTTCAACTTTAACTCCCGTCCGCGAGCATCCATCAGTCAACGCCCAGACTCATTGTGCCCAAGTGATTGCCTTACAGCCGCTGTACGTACTAAACAACCTGCGCGCGCCGCTCCGACTCCACCATGCATAATTGTGCACGCAATGAAGCGCAAAAAAACGTCTCATGCACCATGCACGATTGTTGAGGCAGCTACAGTGGGCTGCTACAATCGATCCGGCAGATGCACACGGTGATAATGCATTCCGATATGGACAGTTGCAGAGAGGTTTACAACGCACGCCTTGGAGCAGGATGGCAGGTCGTGCAAATCCAGCACAGTCGCGGATGATCGTCCAGATCCAGCCCACGCCGTGGTTTGTTGATGCATCCCGCATGCATATATCACTGATTTATGTATGGCTCCAACAATGCCATTGACACGGCCAGAGACAGCGGAAATTTTCAAGCCTCAGAGGCGCCGAGGGAAGCAAGCACAGCACAACAAACAGCACTAGCAGCACAGCCACGTGACACGAGGTCGGTGGCATTTACAACCACAGAGCCTGCGTGGCATAGACTTCACCACCGCCAACACCGGTCCGACCCTGCCACACGCCTCGTATGCCAGGGCGACACACTTGGCGGGGCCCGTGCGAGCGCTGTGCTTGGCGTTCTTCTGTTGCTCACCCTTGTCCACAGTCGCACTTGCTTCCAGCCCCGCAGCACAGACATGTGGTTGGGGAAGCGGGTGCCACACCACCAAGTCCAGCAGCACCATGCGCGTGGTGAGGCAGGCCAGAAGGTCGCCCGGCTGTGGGGGCCTCTGCGACCTGTGGGGCATGAGCCTGGACGCGGCCTCACGAGCGGCGGCTGGCGGGGTCATAGATTCCGTCGCTGCTAAGTTCGCTTTGCCTATGCCTAGGTGTGAAGCACCTCTGGAAAAGCGCAATAGCAGAAAGCTTGGACTTGTCCCTTGATCAACAGCACGCCCACACCAAGTGTACGCGGAGTGGCGAGCCGAGCCGCAGCTAGCCAATGGTCACTACAGTGGTTACCCCATGTGCCCCTGTGCCTGCTGCCAAACAGACAAATTTAACGTTGCCAGACCCAAATGGCCATAAGGCATGGCAGCCCAGCGAGTAGGGGCAGGGGAATGAAGAATTCGTACAAGAACATATCACAGCTGCAGCGCACACTAGGAGTAGCATAGACCCATACACTGCTAGTTAGTGCGAGTCCTCCGACAGTACTGCACCCCCACAGAACACCAGAGCGACAGCCGGTCTGGGCACCGCCCACCGAGCAGGTGCAGCTGCGCATGTTCATGCACATACGTTTGCGCCCTGTACAGCAGTCTCTGCCACAAACGCAGCGACCAGGCGGGGTGTACATCGCACACATCGCGTGTGACTTCCACATGGGCAAGTGGGACCCGATTAAATCGTCTTGTGCAATGAATGTGAATCTGCGTCAGACACACGTGAACGGCCGCGGTGGTTTTTTCACAGCTTCATGCAATAGATTTCATACAGGCTTGCAGCAGATACATGCACAGATACGTATATGAACACCTTCGACATGATGTATTTCATGACAAGTGCCAGGCTCAAGGTCCACTAGCAATATCTACATTTACGTGTAGCACCATCGGGCACCTGTGCCCACCTGTGGGCACAAGTCACTGCATGGTGCCGTTTTCACAGACCTGTGCCCAATCGGATTTTGCTAGCGGTTTTCGGCTCACAGTTGTCACAGGTGCTCCATGTAAATGTCAATACTGCTAGTGATAATAGATTTGTGCGCGGTCAAGCGTACAAAGTCGAGTCAGGTGAAAATCAAGCTCGAGCTCGTTGCCACCTTGAGAGGACCGCATCGTTGGACGCCGTGCACGCATTAGTTGCACCGCGGTGCACCGCGGTGGGGCGCGTGTGCTTCGCGCATGCATGAGAGTGTGTACACGTTGGCGCTCGATGCATGCGCAGAATCCATCGACACGTACGTACATCGCCCGTGTGGCGTGATAGTGTCGCGAGCCTCCGATCAGCTCGCACAGGGAGCGGCGTCAATGCTATGGAGACATTGCCTAAGAAGAACGCTAACTCCTGCCAAAATTGGCTGTTTGGGCTGCTTGCGCATGAAGGCCGGGACGTCATCAGCCGCGAACGCTCGATCAGATTCTCGTACGTTCGCCGCTCCCTCTCTCTCTTTCTGTCCCCACATGGCACCGCCTCGGTTGAGCAATACTAGCATAGGACTTGCATCTGCCGCTAGCGCCATCTCTTTGTCGTTCTTCACGTACCTGTACGTGCGAACAAACTCTGGCCAGGTACAGCCTGCGTCACGCTCACGCCGCGCATGACTCGCTCTCTGCAAGCGACCTGTTGCGACGGAGACGCCGCCAACATAGGAGGAGTTTATGCAGAGCGGATTCCATTCTGGGGAGGCCTTACCCGGCCATACTGCTGGTGTCAGGGGTGCATACCTGAACACAGGCTCACGCGACGTTGGGCCAGACCATCAGAACAGTCCTTATATCCGATACAAAGCAGAGCAAGAAGCACGAGCACAGGATAGTGGCAGTCATTGACTATCGAGAGCATGCGCGGCAGTAAGCTGTACACGCATTCCAGGCCATGTTTGGTCCGGGCATCTCATGGGCATAGAGAGCATGGGCATAGGGCAGTCTCTTTACAGCAACTGGGGTTTGCAGCAGCTACAGCAGTCACTTTAGCTCTGGAAAGTGCTGTGGTGCCATTAGAGGCACAAGCAGTGCTGAACTCGCCGAATGCTCAGATCGCCCGCACCGTGGATGCAGCATTGCGGAGGTCGACACCAGCCTTCAATGCGCACGTTAAAGAGATTCAAGACAAATTGGAGAACATCCAGTTTCAGCTGCGCATTCCACAGCGGAAGCCATGGTATTGGACTGGCATACTCAGACATGTTGTGAACACAGTGCCACGACTGCATGTTCCGCATTCATGCATCTCCTGACACCTGCGTGCCTTGTTATTGGCTGAGATTGCAATTCATGAACCGCCAGCTGCAGCCGTTGACGGTGGCTAGTATCCACTCATTGCAGGGGGGGGATGAGCAGAAATGTGAGAGAGTCGTTGGATCTCGTTTCTGACAAGCCCGCGATGATGGCATCCGTGCCGCAGGGTCAAGACGGTGAAGCGATGAGCCTTGTCTGGAGTCTGCAGACCCAGCTCGAGAAGTTGCAGTTTGCCATCGAGCGTAAAGACATTGATAGGACATCCACCACAGTTGCGTCAAGCCTTGCCACTGTAGCGCAGCTGGAGATTGTACAGGTACGATCAAACACGGAAATTATGCGATGCATGTGATGTTGATGGGCCTACGCCTTGGATAGGACACTCGCCCGATCTTGCTTTGGTATAGGCCATGGCTGACGTGGTTCCACCATCGCTGCCCGGCCAGTGACATGCCTCCTGCCTCCCAATTCTTTGCTACTATGTCAGAGACTTCAACCTGTATCACACTGCGGGAAGTGATGAAATTCTGTTGTGCAGGCTCCAGCATTGAGCTTCCAAGTGCCACAAGCGTACAGGTGAAGCGGCTTATAAATGACGGTCTTTTTGTGCTCATTTGTGGCATTGTTTGACAGTCACTGCAAACGTGACATTCAATGGGCTACTACTTTCATTTGCGATGTTATGTAGGAGCATGCCGGTACTAAAAGGCCGTGCAACGGTGGAGGTGACTGTGGAGAAAGCGGACAAAGCTGCAGCATTCGTTGACTCTGCACGAGGAGGTCTCCTTAAGCAAGGAACCTTTGAAATGACTTTGGATGGGTTTAGCGCACCTGTCACTGCTGGCGCTTTTGCGAAACTCGTCAAAGATGGCAAGTACGATGCGACAGAACTTTCTACGGGATACCTGACTGTTGTCGGTGGCAAGGGTGTGTCTCCCGGGGCCACTATCCCACTGGAGATACTCCAAATCGGTATGCTTTTCAGCTGAAACATCTGCCCATGCAGGTGCTTCTGTGCATCATGTTGGTTGTTAGTGCAGGTGAATTTGAACCGGTCTATCGGACACCGGTGCGTAGCTAACCCCACATGCACCAACACAGCAGTTCTAGGGCCACCTGTATGCAGCTATGAACGCTTTGGCTACGGGTAAAAGTGAGGGAATGCCCTGCTGGCCAGCGACTCAGCCTTCACCGTTCCCCTGCACAGATGGATGCGAATGCCTATGTTGACTCTTGAAGACTCACTGACATGCGGAAGCATGCATGTTGCACACGGCAGTACTGACCTCTGCACGCATGACCGTGAGCGACTACTAGGAACTAATCAATCATGCTGGCCAGGCGTGTACATGTTGAGCATGTCAAATGATGAAATGGCTCCATGGGCGGGCTTAGTCTATTCCTGGTCATCATGGACGTGACTCATGTGCAGCTTGAGACACAGCAGGGAGAATTGGCAGTGCTTCCTCTGAGTATCAAGGGAGCCTGCGCGATGGCGTCGCTGCCAGAAGTTGATGGGTACATGTCGGGAGACGAGTTTTTCATATATCTATTTGATCCACAGCAGAGCGGCTTGTCCGGCTTAAGTTTTGATGAAGGAAGGTGCGGAATCTACAGTGATCTTGCTGCATTGTCAGGTACCTGCATCAGATCATGTTTACAAGGACGCTTGTGAATTACAAAACAGTGCAGAAACACTGTGTGATCACGAAACTAGAAGGAGTGAGAGTATGCAGGCACATGCTCACTGTGTAATCGTGCAGGTTTGGTGTGTTCGGATATATCACAAAAGGGCTCGATGACACCGTTACAAAGTTGGCTGCCGGAGACCGCATTGTGCGGGCCAAAGTCACCAAGGGTCTAGACAAACTGATCAACGGTTGAAATTTGCTGAAACGGCACGAATGGTGGTTTCAAAGATGCCGAGTCCCTTTAGCAACGAAGCTCATACTCATCCTGTGCGAGTGCCAAGCACATACATATGTGCAAGGACCTGGGCAATTTCCGATGCCATTCGAATGCATATTCGTCTTCTGTATGGTCCAGAAAGAATCATCAGCAAGGCCTTGCGTGCACAGACTCCATACACTAATCGCATGCTTATGAAACAATAGACATCGAATCAAGGCACTTGCCAGATACATGTGCACTATCACACATGGCTGTGTGAGCTCAAGTGCATGATCGTTGTGATTCATGCTTAGAGGTTGTGCAACGTTTGCTGCTCTCTTTCCGAATCTTATCCCTGCCATGATGCATCAGCCTCCTGCTCACCTCTTCCCCTTCCTGCACCCCTTCCTCGGCCTCGGCCACGGCCCCCTCGAGAGAAACCTCTTCCATATGGAACATATCCACCAGACCTACAGGCAATTCACGTTAGAGCTTATATCATGGCGTGCTCATGTATGGTTCACATGTCATTAAAACTGATCCTGAAGCGAATATGCGCACATGTACGGGTCAAAGCCGAACGGCATCGGCATCACTGGCATCATCCCGCCCCAAGGATTCCTCCCACGGCCACGACCACGCGGCACGCGTCCTCTACCACCCCTCCCTCTGCTGAAGCCCATTTCATTTGTCCGTTTCCTGGCCACCTTGATGTTCCGACCACCCACTTCTGAATTCTCCAGTTTCAGTGCATTGTCTACAGCTTCAGGCTCGAGGAATTCAACATATGCGTATCCTTTTGGATGTTTATCTTTGTTGCCGGGTATGGTAACTCTATTGACTGTGCCGCAGCTCTGCAGCAATGTACCCTTTTGTTGTAAAACACATGGGCCGACTGCCGCAATGTCAGACAGACAGCACGGGCAACAGGTACTTACCGAAAAGAATTCTGCTATAGCCTTGCTATCGACACTGTAGTCTACGTTCCCCACATATATGGACCGGCTATCCACCTGCTGTTGCGTGTCTTTATCAAAGCCATCAGCAGATGGTTGATCGACGCCAGCATCTGCACCAGCTGGCGCCCCTTCCTACACCATTGACACATTTCTGATCACGGAAAGACGAACACGCTGACGTCGAGCTATCAAAGGTGACTTGGAGGGAATACACAGCAGCAATTCAGAAGATGCACATATGCAGACAACTTGTCACCACCTCCTGCTGCTGCTTCAGTGCAGCGAGATCGTTTGCTTTAGCCTCCTCTTCTGCATCTAACTGCATGGGAAGTTGGCTATAAATGTGGGAAGCGAAGAACGGACTGTAAACGGCAGCTTGATGGGCGGTGCCCCAACCGCATACTCTACGCCGGCATACCTCATCCAAATTCTCAATTTCTTCATATTCCTCTAGTTCAGCGTCTCCCATGGCTGCTTTGGTCAAACAGGGTAGCAACTACGGAGACAATCACGCCGAGTGTGGCCCACAGGAAATCCCGATTTCGGCGGAATATTGGCAAGGCTTGGTAGCGATTACAAGCGACTACTTGCGAATGGGATGGCTCGCCAATCTCAACGACAACGTTGTTACTCGCACACCAGAGGAGAGCTGTAAATCTGACCACGGTGGTACACAAAGTGGCCTGTCAGAAACGTTCCATCAGTCTGGTTTAGATCAAAACTGCGCGCTGCCTGCCGCCTGTTTTTGAGCGGGACAAGCTGGCAGCAGCGCCTAGACAACGAGGTATTCCCCGTGCATGCCCGGGCGGGAACTGCCCCGGCAGCATGCCTTGCAGCGTGTCCTGGCGAACTGCATGGAGGCCACGATATCTGACGTACATCGTCCCCATACATCATCTCCCGGTAAAGCCGGAAGACCCGAATGAGATTCAACCTGACACAGGCAGATGCAGCGTACAAGCGACTGGCCTAGCGACGCGTAGGTATAGGCCCGTCAAGTTGCCCTTGCAGTTCAATATGGGTGCCTATCTCGTATCGCCAAATTCAAGAAATTCACGGCTGCAGGGGTCCTCCGAGAGACAGCCATGCGGACATCTGAATCTTCCACTTGGTATGACTGAACAACTTGTCCGTGGGCGAGCGCTCCTTCGAGCATTTCCTTACAGCTGTCCAGGCGCAAGCGTC
>JALKAD010000119.1:936153-948547 GCA_024500015.1 Ulva compressa | reverse complement strand
CCCAGCCTAGCTGTTATCCAATTGCATGTTACAAGTTACAATGCTGTACAGTATGCAAATATGTAACAGAGCATACAAATGCACACTGCGTCACACAAGAACATGTGCGACAAGCATAATGCCGCAGCTTCTGCCTGCCTGCCCTATAGTTATCAAGTGCCATCCCTAGCATGAGCTCATTGCCAGGGTTAAGTGCAATGTGGCATGGATCCGTCATTTCCTTGTCTGCAGAGCCGAATAGCGCCAGGCAGCCTGGCTGGTCATATACGGACGGGATTGCTAACAGAAGCTACCAGGACGTATCAACCTTCCCACTGAGAGTTGTGAGATTGATGTGATGGCATCAATCAATAGAGGCACCGCAGGCAGAGCTCCTTGGACATTCGAGCGACCCTGCAAAGCCAAGGATGATGGTGGGTACATACTGTTGCATGCAGAGGGTGGTGCATGACATCAGGCAAGAAAAGCTCATGCAGGGTCCTGCAAGCTCAACAGAAAGTGGGATCCCCATGGGCACTGCCGATGCTCAAGAAGTTGTCGTAGCCATGGCCAGTCCGATCAGTGTCTGCTTGCCGCTGTGCGCCACGGCGACATGACAGTGTCAATGATGCTACATGCAGGCACAAGGCAATCACTTGCAGAGGTTTCATTGTCCGCACCAACCCCTTGCAGATCCCGCTTCACCTGCGGCACAAACAGCGCCAAGCAGGCCACCGGTGGAATGGCATCAGCTGAGATAGCATGCTACCCATCAAGACTCAAAGCAGCATCCAGCAGTGACCACCAGCCGGCCTCACAGCGTGCCATCACATCTGCGAAGCTGCAGCACAGGCAGATGTCAGACCTGGACTTGCTCTGGTCACACACTCGAAGTGGATTCTGCTGCAGGCGGTGTGATACTGATGACAGAGCTGAACTGAGACACAACTTGTGCAATATCTCCAAACTTGTTCTGCACCTCACATGACATGGCAAGCTGTAACGAGCTTGCTGTTCCAGTGCGGATGTCAATGGCTCCACAATGTAAAGCATCAGTGCAGCATGCAGCCATTTGGCTGCCTCGCGTCACAGCCTCAGCTTGCAGGACTGTGCATGTGCTCAGCGTGGAGAATACTGTACGGACTTCTGTTTGCACACGCAAGTTACGCCCCCGCAACACCACAATGCAGATGGTGGGCTCATAATAGAGTGCCCTCCATACTCAGTGCCTAGAAATGTCAGCAAAGTCCAGGTCTGGCCAGATCTGGGCCCAACTTTGCCATGCAACATAGGTGTCGGCTGTAATAATACTTTCGCTCGTACTTTCTGCTGACTGCATATTTCTCCATGCAATGCAGAAGCCCAAGGTGCTACATGACCAAACATGAAGTCGCTCAAACCAACAATTGTTTCCAGCGCATTGGCGACAGAGCGACTGGAAGATGAGTAAAAACGTCAACAGCTTGGAGTTCATGTTTTAGCTGTCAGATGGGAAACACAGCATGGCCAGTCCACCTCTGTCATAGCAACATGAAGTGAGCAAGGTGAGACTGAGTTTTCACACGACAGGCTGACATGGTGCTCACGACCTGTTACGGAACAGTCAATTCGAAAGAGTGAGCATGCTGACAATTGCAGATCCGGGACAGAAGCGTTGGTAGAGGTCTGCCAGGCGATACGTCCGGGTCAACGAAGCAGCAACTGCCTCAGGTCGCCGTGCAAATCACGGCAATACGCAAAGACGCCCACCATATGAGCTACATACATAGCCTATCATAGATGCTTTACGAACTGTGGAAGCGTAGCAGTGATCGATCCGCCCTGTGCAACAAACGCAGCTCCACCATGCCCTGTCGTCACGATCGTGCTCCAATGCCGCAGAAGCTGCTGCTGGGAACACCAGGATACGCTGGCGTAAGCCACGGTCATGTCCATATGTCCCGGATGCTTTGCCATGCTGCGTTGGTCATGACGCCTGGTTGCAAGTGAGATCGATGCGTGGACGTCGACATCGTACAGTCAGAGGCGAGCCAAAAGTGTATGAGAAAGTGCGTCAGTCGCACAGAGGATGGACAAGATTGCTCGTGTAAAGTAAGTTCTTGTGCGCCGTCGACGGTGGCTGCGTATAGGTGCGGTGGAGCGGCGCTAGTGCAGACAGCGGGCGAGTTGGCTGGGTGCCGGCCCGGGCAGGCGCAGCCAGAACGACTTCAGTCCTAGCAGCCATTCTGGTGTCACACGGAGATCAATCCTGCACCTCAGCAGTAAGGGCAATAACAAGTAAGCCATTCTGGCGCCATGGCTGCAAGTAAGCCATTCTGGCGCCTTGTGCAAGCACCAGCCAGCTGCGGCGTGCTGCTGCATGCTGCCGTTCGTCGCTGCTGCATGATGCCGCAGCATCATGCAGCAATTATTGCAGCAATGCCGTTCGTGTTGGCAGGAATAACGCATGCCGTTCGTCGCTGCTGCATGCTGGGGAACCTGCGCGCAGGCCTGCTAGCTATCTAGAGAAATCCTGCATGCATATCCCGGAGTCATGACTTGCTCCAAAAACGATTGTGCAGTCACGCCATCCTGCAAACATGGTGGCGCACCACAGCACATGTGACAAGTGAGAGTACACCACCGTGGCAAGCGTTCCTTTGGTAACAGTCATGATGTGTGCATGGGGGCGTTTTGTAGCATCGGGCACTGATCGACCGTCGCTGCGTTATTGAGCTGCCGCGAGCGTTGTGAGGCTCTGTTAATCTCAACCAAGACTAAGACATTGAGTCACTGGACGATAGGAGGGATGCCGAGCATGCTGATTGCACCGGCATGCAGAAGCCGTAGAGCGTTCGTGCTGTCGGGGCTTCGCTGCCGGCATTCATATCCGGCTTGCTCGGGCGCTGACTTCCATCGGCAAGTAGCGGCAGACGGAAGCTTCTTCGAACGTCCAGATGACTCAAACCTGCCGTCAGACGGGAAGAAGGAAAGTGACGTGGGCTCTCGAAACGAAAATGTGTCACAGAATGACAGTGCTAAAAACACCGAGAGAGAAACCAAGGAGCCCGAAAAAATACCTGACTCTCAGTGGTATCCGGGAATTGTGGTGTATGCTATTACAAATGTTGGTTTCCTCAAAATTTTTGAGTTCTCTGTTGATGTGGTAGACACAAGAGTGACTCTGGCAGCACTAGCAGTATACTATGCTGTTGCATTTTTGTTGCGGTATCTGTTGCGACGTGTTTTCAAGGTGGACGACAAGTTTCCTCAATTTTTCTGGGAAGGCTTTCCCCAGCGATACAGAAAGTGATGGCGACATTGTGCTTCACTGTCAATGTAAATATGGAGGTAGGATGTGATCTCGCGTGATGCTTGTGAAGGCTGCTTATGCATGTGCATGTTGTTGCAGTGGACGCATGTTCGGTGGGAACAGTATGCACCATGTAGCAGTTCTTGTGCTGCCTCAGGAAGGCTGTAAGGCTGACCGTAACAGCTTGTACCCTGTCTGAGCACGCACCCCATGGGCCCCATGCCATCTGTAAGCATGAACGCTTCCAGCCCCAGGACAACTCAGACCCTCACACGACATGCAGTCCGCCCGCCCACAACTGCGCAGCCTCGGATTGTCAATGTCCAATCAGATCTTTCACCAACGGATTGAGGACTGAGCATTGATAGTGCAAAATCCCAGTACCACGTAACAAGGCCATCCTCACAGGACGCCTATGTGTAATGCTTGAGCCGCTTCCATTCTGCCCTCTTGCATGCTGCGAGAATGCAGGTGCACAATGCTGAACGGGCTAACTGTCTCCTGCTCATTCAAGGAGAGTTGCAAATTGATCCGCATCAACAAATAACAGTAGCGCAGCAGTAATACACAGGTTAGCCTGTCAACCTGGCTGGCGTTGGGTGATGAGAATCATCCATACCCTATCCTTTCAAATTAATGGACCGCCTTATCGGACCATTGCTATAAAACGTGTCCGTCACAGCTGCTATATTTGGGAATGCACAGCCAAAAACTCAGAGATGAGGGGTTCATTATCTTGCGGGAGAACGGTATGGGCAAACTTGGGTCATTAACTCCGCAGCCTTGGGTGCTCCTTGAGGGGGATCCGTTGAAGATCTGCGCTGCCGAGCTGTCCACAGGCAGCCATTTCATCATCACCCTGCAATACACACAGCACGAGCTCGGACATCAGGGCTGCTAGCCATCGCAGAATAGGTGGGACTGGGCAAACCTTACTCTCTCGAATGGTACAAAGCCTGCCATGAGCTCGAACAGCATCCCGAAATTCCAGCACTGTCCAGGTGTCCGACGCCTTGAAAGGCGCGCCCTCATGAGAGTTGTACATGATCAGGTTTACAGCGCAGTGGATTGGCTTGAGCATACTCGCCAGCCGCTCAGCGTCCTCAACGCTGTCATTGACGCCCTTCAACATTACATATCTGCAACATGGCAACAAGTCATAGTTTATCGTAGCCAGTTACCATGGTGATCATGCACTCCATGAGCAAGTCTTCTCCACCACCACGGCAGCCTGGCATCCAAGAAGCACTGCCCTGCGTGGATGACGTTGCAGCTTGTGAAGCGTCATACACGAGCCGCAGCACTGCTCTCCCGTTAGCAGCACATGCAGGTATCATATGAAAGGCATGAGTGACTTTCAGTGCACAAATCTGCGTGTATTCTGTTGGCCCATACATAGAGACAAGTGAACACGCACTCGATTAGCACAAACTCGGGCCCTTCTGCTGGAAACAATTCACATAATGTAGACATGAGGTCAGCAAGGCTGTGGCGCAGGTTGACAGGGACAATCCAATCACGGATCTTGTCCGTGGTCGCATGAAGTGACACCGCCAGCCGTGCCTTGCTGCTCTTGACGAACTCCCGCATCTCCGGGACAAGCCCCACAGTGGAAACCATGATCTGCAGGCATGACTTGCTGTGAGAAGACAAGAATTGCGATCACCGCTGAAGAGGACAGGTCAGCTCTAATTCGGAATTCAGCACATGCACCAGGCATCGACCGGTACATTGCATGCATTGCACCTCAATAATTTCGACATGGCGAGACCCCCGGCAGACTAGACCACGGCAACCACTAACTCAAAAGCTGATTCTGCCATCCATCCTGCCATCGCAATCATACCTTCTTCGCCCCCAGGCGTAGACCCACGTTCTCCGACATGATGTCCACCGCAGCCATGACATTTCGCAAATTATGCAATGGCTCACCCTGTCCTACATACAGACAGCGATGTAAGGTGCCTTTCTACCCTGCACCTGTAGATAGCATATGAGGATCCACGCATGCGAAATCACTGCACGCCTAGGACCATGTAGGAGCCTGAGGGTGAGTACCCATAAATACAACATTAGCCACATCTTCCTTGATGTCACATTCTTGCATGAAACGCCGGACTGCCACAACCTGTTCCACAATTTGTGCAGCTGACAGGTGCCGCAACAGGCCCATCCGGCCCGTGAAGCAGAATTGGCAGTTCTGTGCGCAGCCGACCTGACTGGACACACACACGGTGTACCGCTTGATGCGTTGAGGCCCTGACAGCATCGGGATCAAGACTGTGTCTACAAAGAGCTCTTCCGGTGCTCCATGGTTGCAGTCAAACAAGAACTTGATTGTCCCGTCCTTTGACTCCCTGACACCAAGGAGCCGAAGGTCTCCATCCAGAGTGGCAGCCTCCTGCAGCAAGTACTATTACGCACACGGCCTGCCTATGGCATAAGAGGCACCCAACAGGCCACAAGAAGCCCCACCTTCAGCACATCGATGGCTCCCTGGTTGACCTTAGGGTGTGTGCTGCGCAAGCACTCCATCTGCTCATCGTCAATGCATTCCTGATACATTCTCTTAAATACGGTTTTAGCACTGTACTCTGCTGACTTCACTCCGTGGGTTTCGAAAAACTGTTGCATCTCATGTAACCGCAGTCCTTTGACGGATATCCTGGAAGCTGGATCCCTGCCAAGAGCAGAATGGCATAATGACAAACATCTGTCTGCGTTACTTGAACACCGTAAGATTTGCAGCTTTTCAGGTCTAGGGGTTAAGGTAATATGCATCAACGCGCAAGGACTGGTTCGCATTGTCATGTGGGATGTAGAATAGATGGCCGCATGTCACACATGCGTTCGACGGCGGAGCATGCCAGCTGCAGGACACAACATAATCAGCGACACGTGCGGCCTTGATAAGGGCTAGCTGCACAATTGCGTACAATCGAGGTGGAAGGTATGTGTACAGAGGACTGGCGTTGGCTATGCAAATGTGCTCTCACGAATACAATCGACCAAACGTGACAGTCACTCAGCTTATCGAATTTAGTCATGCGATTTATCGCATGGAACTTTGAGGTGTTGCATTTTGAAGGCATGGAACGTGCGGTACCTAGCGCGCTCCCTTGCCAACGACCCCATTGGGCCCACGTCCGGCGAACCACGCGTGCCACGCGCGCCAGCTGCAGCGCGGCCATGCCCCCTCCACTTATCGCCATGCCGCCGCCTAATGCCATCCAGCCACGGCCGTGCACGGCCGCGCGCTGGGAGGCTGAACAATGTGAATGGTTGAACTCCAGGCACAAATTTCCACCACGCCACCGCTCGCCAGACTACCCCCAAAAAAATACCAATCGGGCATCACGCCAAACCCAAACGGGCATCACGCCAAACCCAAATGGGCATCACGCCAAACCCAAACGGGCATCGGCCACAGCACCCCTGCGGACAGGGGCGGAAGAACGGTCAACACGCGCAATCCCATCAGACGGGGGAGCAGAGGGAGCACGCGCAGGCTCGAGCAACGCACACAACTCAGACGACCACACACGCAGCCAGGCCCAACGCGGCAGCCACACAGAAGGCTCAGCAACGGGCGCAGACGCGCACAAGGCAGAGATCCGGGAGGCCGTGCTGGCCAGGAAAGCGGCCACGAGGCGACAGCAGAGGCCACGAGCGGGCTGGGCGACACACGAAGGCAGGGCAGCTGCGGGATCCAGGAGGAAAGGAACATTGCACGCAGTCAAACACCGTCACATACAGGTGCAGTCGGAAAAGCACGGTCGACGGCATGTGCAGCCACGTCACTTGCCACAGCGTGCATCAGATCAGACCGGAGACAGGCAACGCCACGACAGCCCACGGAAGGGTGAACACAAGGGCAAGACAACAGTAGATGTTGGATGTGACGCCACCTGTGCTCACGTGGATCAGCAGCACACAAACCAGCATGCGTGTTATACACGTAGTACTCACCAAGGAGACACGCATGTGGGGACGTGCATCACCATACTGCACAGCGTAATCGCCAGGAAGACGAGAAGAACGCAGCGCCATGATGGGGTACACGAGGCAAGATGGGGTACACGACTACAAGGCACATGGGCGGACTGATGCAGAATGCAACGTCGAGCTACAAGTTGCTTACAACACAGCTGCTCAAATGATAAGCAAAAATCCCGTGACTCCCCATTCATCACTGGACTGTGCATGATGTCTGATGTGATCAGGCACTACCATTAATGAGCAATCACGGTGTGCAAAGCTGCCGATGGGACATTTTTGTGATCATGTAGAGTATTTGGCACAGGCTGTATGATATACACAGTCGTGCTCGCTGCATATGTTCCTGTCATCTACCATCATGCACGCAACTCCGCACCCGACCGCAGAACACACATACAACATGTCGCATACATGCAGTACACGCATAAGGACAAAGGTGTGGTCATGACCAACTGTCCAAGCCAAATCCATCTACAACATATTTCAAGAAGGAATCAGTAGGCTTTTCTACATGCGAAATAGGGAGCAGATCCCGATGAGAACAGCGGTGACTAGTCATGCAGAGCAACCAATCAGATCATCTAGTTGCAGATGGTCTGCACTGTCGATGTCAGTGATCGACACAGCAGGCGCTCTCCGTGCCTTCTTGTCCAGTGCCTCGTACACCTGAGTCTTGTACCTGGCCGTTAGCACACTCTGCATGTCAATTTCGGCGACCTTCTTGCGATTTGTGATGTCCAAGTCAAAGCGCTGGGCAAATATTGCCACCTGCATGATGGTGCACACGACGCCTCAACAACCTCCTGATGGTGTCAGGGGGCGCCTCGACGGCGCAGCATCATGCATGTACTATCTGACAAGGCAAAGTCCACACCGTGGGATCCAGGTGCACCCTCATAGCAGATAGTTCCCACAAAGAACTCTCGATGCCTTTGGAATCGTCCATCTCCAGAGCTTCAGGGTCATATGCGTCTCCTGTTTCCTCTGCTGCACCTTTGGAGGGACGGTGAATGAGACACACGCAGCTCGGGTGGCGCCGGATGAGGTTGTGCACAAATGCCAGGCATGCCAGAGCTCCAACTGGGGGAGCAACTACGGACAGCCGGGCAAACTTCTTAGCAAATGCGGCGGCTGAGTATGCTGGAACCATGGACGATGCCAGGAAGATGTCCACTAGTTGGAGAAACTTCACTCGATACCTGGCTGTGAACACCTGCAGGCCAAGTACATGCATAGTGTCCCTCCCGGGCTTGCGTTGTCCGAAGGTGCCTGGTGTGTCTTGTGGACACATGCCGGAAGGTGGTTATGTCGAATTTGACATGCATGTTGGCCCATGCAATAGTGAGAAACGGTACAGAGGTATGCTGCACGAGGCTGCAGAGCAAACAGGCGCGCATGGCAAATGTCAAAACCAGGACCCATGACCATCGCCGATGCTGCAGTATTCACGCATGAGCTACATTGCAACAGCTATTGAGCTGTGTTCTTGGTTTGGCCAGGTTTCTGAGATTTCACAGGCAGACCTGGCGGACGAGCACGCTGTGTCATGAGCTGCGTGTTGGTGCACCACGTGCATAGTCATGCTTGTCAACATAAATGAGGGACTGATGCACCTGTGGAGTCAAGAGGGCATAGAGACGCTTGTAAAAATCAGGATGCTCCAGACCATGCTGCGTTACCAGCAAGAAAAGTCCCTGCAGCGCCAGGATCCCGACCAGGCCCCCTTGTTCTGTTGCCTTGGTCAAGAAGTCCGAAAGAGCGACCGGATTCTTGATGTTTGTGATCACTTTGCTTGTGACCACCGGTAGCAACCCCTTGAGCAGTGGTTCGGGCATTGGGAGGCGTAAGAATGCAAGCCATGCATCACTGCATGCGCCCAAGAGCTGGGAGGTTGCAGAATTTCCCAGCTTACACGATCGTTCTGATTGTATTCAACACTGACTTCTGAGTCATGCCATATGTGTGTTGAGGCCACCAGCGGCATATATGAGCCTGCACCATACCTGTAGGATGTGACTTGAGCTTCCCGTGAAGCCCAGAGGGCGCGCGCTGCGGTGGGCGTGGCTGCATTGCCAACCTGGGCTGCCTCCACACGCTTGCGCTTGCGCCGTGCCTTGGTACCTTCGCTCCTTATTGGTGCTGTGGCAAGCACACCTATTTCCAAACCACCACACCAAGACTGTGGAGCCTCACCTATATGAACTTCCAATGGTGAGAGTGCAGCGTACAAAAGTCGTGCTGTCGAAGGATCCTGCGAAGCCTGCACAAAACATGAATTGCCTTTGCAATAAGTGATGATGTCGACAAGCGAATCATCAGACTGGCACGCAAGTTTATGACCAGTATTCGTTGCATGCATGTCAGTCCATCAGGCTGATTTAAAGCATGTCAAGCGGGATCAGCGGAGCACGAACCTGCTGCAGCCCCCCATCCGCAACAGCGTGTGAAAGTTTCTCAACCTGATGCAACCAGAAAAAGCGGACATCCCAGTTCCCCAGATACCTCGCAACAAATTGCTTCACTGCGTCACAAGTCGTCCGTTTGCTCGTTAAGAATGCTTGCACAGCCTCACGGAACAGCTCATGATTGAAGTGTCCAACTTTCTCTGCAACAAGTTTCATGATCAAAATATGGGCACAAACAAGATGGTGTTTTGCATCTCTGTCCACGCAATCAACGAATTCGCGCAGCATTATGCGACGACATGCTCACCTGCACGCACACACTCCATCAGAGCATGCCAGGCCTCCATCTGAACAGGTGCTTCTAATCTCTTGATCAGCAACAGCAACAGAGATCGAAATTCTTGATATTGCTCCACCAAGTATGCGACGGTCTTGCCTGCTGTGTTCTGTTGGACGTCTTGGTTATGTTCAAGGACGTCGGTGTGCAACAGCTCCACAAATTGCACGCGCAGCTGTCGCAGAGCCTCAATTCCTTCCTACAACCAGGAAATCAAGCTCAGTTCAGCGGCTATTGCCTCATCGTTTCGGTCGCTGTACGTACAGACCTGCTCGCCTGCCTCCACATTCCGTACTGCCGCCATAAGGCCTGGAAGCCTTTTAACGAACACGGCCACATCCATGGCAGATGCCGCGGTCCTATCTGTGAGAGTGAAGTCACAGCCTTAGATATGTCAACACCCGGAAGTCCGGTTCAACCGATGCTGTGATCAACCGTCCACGACAGCGGCTCGGCTGCCATGGCTGCTGTTTCAGCACGCCCAATATAGCTCCCCAATAACGCACAAAACATTCAGCTGCTGCATACACTTGGCAGATGGCTTGCTAAAATGGGCCACGACCGCCGAGGATGTAGGGTCGACAAGCAAAGAATTGCCGTGTTCAGCACCGGTGCGTTCTGTGTTCAGCCTGGTGAATGGAGTGTGAGAACGTGTCGAGGAGACTGTAGCGCGATACTGAAGCTGTTATGTTTCAGCTGGTGTGCGGCATTCGGCCATGGTTCATGTGTCTGATGCATTGCCATGCGTGCTTGCCTTTGTGTGGTACCACTTTGTGGAGCATACCTGACGTTTCTCACCAGCAAAGACTTCTAATGCACATGCACACCTGGGTGCACACCCTGCTGTGAACTTTACAAAAATAGCCAACCAACGACAGCGCTGAACCGTCTTCCTGCGTGCGCATCACCATCTTCCAACAATCATACACAATGTCCTGCCTGGTCTTTGCAAGCCTCGGTCCACTGCTGTGTTGTCCTGTGCATCTCGCTGGCCATTGATGAAGCGGGATCCCGCGGGACCACCAGCCCCGGCCCGCGACGCGGCGAATCAGTGCGCCTAGCCTGCATGCAGTGCCCCAAGCCATATGTGCATACACGCGTACACGGGGCCGCTGCGCCAAGCCGGGGTCATGCTGCGGCGGTGATTGGGGCTGGGTCAGCGCGTGCTCGCCTGCCTCGGCTTTTCCGCGCTCAGCCGTGGGCTGCTGCGCACGCGGCAGTGCAGAGGGCTCGCGGTGTATCCTCGATCTGGCGCATCTGCGGGGCCCCAGTCCAGGGGACGATGCTTCGTGCGCCCGGGGTGGGGCGCGCGACCCCGGGCTCGCACAGGGGTTGTGGGGGCTGGCATGCGCGCTCCCAGGCGGGGCTAGGTGCAGTGGTGCTAATCCTGGTTTCCGTGGGTGGGGATGGCTGTGGCCAGGCTGGGTGTGGCCGCGGGTGTAAGCTAGGTGGCGGTAGTGCGTGGAGAGGCCAAGTGGCGTGCATGGGTGTGGCGTGGTTGGCGTAGTGGTGTGCGCTGGTGTGCGATTGTTGCAGTGCGCCGTAGCTTGTGGAACCTAGCATGTAGTTGCTTGCTGCCAGCCGCTTGCTGGGGTTCGGGTGCTTGCTTGCTTGCTGTTGCCCCTGCTGATGGGCTCCTACATTGATCTCCGTGTAACACACGTGTACATGGGGTATGTTGATTTGTGCCCTCCTCCCACACCAGCCGGACGTACGTCGCTTACATACGTCTGGCTGGCGACGACGAGACCGGTCCCGAGGCTGGACCGTAGCATCTGCGCCACATCATCAGCTGCAGCATGGTCATCTACTTCTGTTGGCAGTTGGCAAGTTCACACCCCTCAACTGTGCCATACATACGTCCGGACCTGGTTGACGGCGCCGGCGGTCATGCATCATTTATGCACTCCCCGGCCATGTCACCGAGTGCCTGGCCAGGCACGTGCATGTGAACAATCCAAGTATACACTATACTTGTACACTTTGAAAGAAGCTGCTCACACGAATATCAAATCGCCTGGGGACTGGTGCTCGACGTTCATTACACGCAACATGCAACAATCAATGCCGTTTGTGGAAATGGCCATGTGCCGAACGGTGATTCGGTCCTGACTCAGTTGAGGCTTTGGCACAGCCTCCCATCTGCCGTGCCCATGGCCTTAAGTCATACAGCGAAGCCCACGTACCTCACATACTGCAGCTGATGCGCTCGCTCTCCCAGACCAACAGCGCATGTGGTGGTGCTGCTGCGACTTTACCGCCACGGGACAACACAAAAGGGAGACACTCCATGTATCTGACACAAGACTTGGAAGTATTGGCCAACGTTATGGAAGTTTAACAGTGCAGCAGTTACATGCTTATTACTTCACTTTGAGGACG
>JALKAD010000119.1:921892-932467 GCA_024500015.1 Ulva compressa | reverse complement strand
AGTCATAACTGGAGATCATGCATGCCCGCGCATCAAAGCAGAGTGAGGCAAAATAGCAGCAAGCATTTGAGGTGCATCTGAAGACGCTGTATGATGGCGTCCATTCGAAAAGTATGGGTACGCTGTAAACCTGGGCATGACACAGAGCGCAACACCCCAGTTGTCTGGCATGCCATAGCGATGTGACTACCTCTCAGACAAGTGCCACGCGTGCAGTGACCTAGTCACGTCCACCAGAGCCAAGTCGGCGGGTGCAGCGCATGCAGTCGGCCCTGTGGGCATACCGTGCGAGCCATTGAAATTTTACGCAGGGAGAACACATGGCTGCACGTCCATAAAGGCCAAGTGAGCAGTGAGGAGGTGTGCACGGGCCATCCATGCCACGGTGGCACAAAATGTAAGGTCAGATGCCCAGGCACTTTCTACCTTTGTGAGGACCGCAGTGGGCAGACATATATTCCTTGGCGCCGACCTGCTGGCAAACCTTCTCGACGCTTTGTGCCCAGCAACGCGTGAGTGAACACTCACCATTCATCATGTTTGGCAGCATCTGATCTGACAGCTTCCATACAGGGAAGGCCCGCCGGCAGGTTGGGGACCACTCTAATCCGGGGTGATGCTCCTGCAAGAGCCTTGCAGACATGGCAGGCACAGAGCGCACGCACAGTTTCTCAGCAAACGTGTGACATCAGGGGATGCTGAGATCCACCAGAGCATGCCATTTGCAGAGATGCATGGCGCTGTCGATTATTTGGGAGAGCTCAGGGAGGGATAAATTCCAGCATCCAGCTGGGCGACACAGTGAAAGACACTGTCCATGGACATGTGTGCAGCTCCACAGGCCACATCTCCAGCCCATCAAGCATACGCGCAACGAGTTCTGATGATCAGTCTGTTGGTCATGGGCGACAGCTGAAAGTTGCATATCATGGGTCACCATATTTCCAGTGCAGCCCAGCTTAATTGTGGAGCAGGAATCACTCGAGGGCCCAGACACTACGCGTGTGGAATTGCAGGCCAAATTGTTGGGCTTCCGTGCGATGCTGCAGTGGTGCACAGTCCGACTGATTAACACATGTTGGCAGCGTCTGCAGTCGTCCACACAAACACATCATCTATTCCATGGGACCGGGCCCGACTCTCTAACGTTCGTCACAGCTTTTCGGCCCAGACTCAAATTCTCAATGGCGAATTTTCACACCAGCTTGCGACTGTGTCACTGACATCACCTGGCGATATGTTCCAGTCACAGAAGTAACACTGCTGTCCCACTCCGCTTGCATTTGGTCAGCTTGGCTTCAGCTCCGACCGCTGCTCAGGCTGACCGCGAGTGCTGCCCGTGTGGTGCTGTGTACTGGAGTATCCTGTCATTGTGTGCGATAATGCTTGCCCCGGTCCTCCGCAGCGTGATTGAGATTGCCCCTGTACTGTTCGCGCGTGTGGTGTGTTCTGACTGCCTTCTTGCTGGCATCTTCCTTGCCGCTTGATATGTGTATGATCAGGATCTCGACCACAACACAGGTGCAGGCAGCCGTAGAAAGCTTGCGTGGGCCCAGTCTGACTGTTTTGGTTAAGCCATGCCAAATCATCCACAGCCTCATGTGCATGTATCAAAAGCACGCCTGACCATATGCTAGATGCCCCGGAAATGCCTCTTGCTGGCAGCGTTAGTCTGCAGTGCCTCTCAGCCTTAGAAGTCGTCGTTGATAAAACCGTCGTCTGCATCACCATCATCATCATCTACGTCATCCTCGGAGAAACCCATTTCTTTCGCCATAGCAGCAAACTGATCCACCTGACCTGTGACTTGAGCCTCTATTGCGTCGACATGACTCCCCTTCGCATCATCCATATGCGCGACCAGGCTTCGACACTTTGCACCACCTGACGCAGGATCTGCAGAGGGCATTGACTCCTGGAAAGACTGACCTGCAAAACACTGACAGGTGTCTGAAATTCATTCTGGGGCACAGTGTGGATCATGAGATGGCCTCATCCGACATGTGACATGTCTAACCCAGACGTAGTCACAGACCCTCATGTGCTACATTGTTCAACGTACCGAGCACTTCGGTGATCGGGAAAGACTCGTCTGATTCACCATCGACGTCCTTGAACTCATTGGCAAGGTCATGTTCATGCACAGACAATTGTCCTCTCATCAACTTCCAGTCCTGATCTTCTATCCGTTGCCTGAGGCGTTCCAGCTTCAGTTCCTCCGCTTTCATTCGAGCGTCTTCGTCCCTGCAGTACAATCTAGCTTGACATGGTTGGTTTTTTGCCTTGGCATGATGCAAGCACTGCAGAGTCATCCTCACTTTCGGATCTTCCCCAGCTCCTCATCTAGATACTCCAGTGACCTGAACTTAAGCACATACATGTTGTTCACAGTCTGTAGCTCATGCAGCAGCGAGTCCAACTCATCTTGGTACGGTGCCTTCACGTTCTTCATCTGTAACAGACGCTGCTCGATACGCTCGCGCTCGGTCTGTTTCCGATGCAGTTTGTCGCCATTTTCAGATTTTTGGACATCTATCTGTGACAACTTGACGTGCAGCTGTGCATCCTCTTCAACTAACTGGTCAATGGCTTCCTGTTCAGCAACACTGTGTCAAGGAGCCAGAAGAAGTCACCGTTGCCAAACACTCCAGAGCATTTTGGCGCTCGTAGGTTGCAAGGGTGGAACTATCTGCGTGCAAGCTCTGCAAGTTAATGCGTGCCTGAATGGCCCGTGTCACATCTACTTTGTCGGCTTGGTGTGCCAGAATCTGTTGTCGGTTACGGAGAAGATCTGCTTCCTTCCCCAAATGAGCATATATACGCTCTCCAACGAGCTGGATATCGGACGCTGCCACTCTAGCTGCTTTCATGGTCGTTTCCAGGTGGCCCAGTGCTTCCAATGCCAGGTCTGTGTCCCGGGTTAGTTCCTGTAAGGTTCTGCGAAGCTCCAATTGACTCACATTGTTGTTTGCGTTGGGGCCAACTGATATATAAGCAAGATAATAATGCGCTCACCTCTGCATCGGTGTGCGCCTGTTGAGAGGCGACGAAAAGTAGATCGGTCAGCTTCAATAATTCTGGAACTGCTTTGCCGTCTGCAGCATACAAGCGTTTAATATTCAGCTTCAACCGTGCCTTGATGTAAAGTGCCTGCGCAACCGATTCAAGAAACCGCATCCGCTCTGACTGAGTATCGATGTCGTCCTGAACTGTTGTCCCTGGATCATACCTGCAAGGCATGCATAGTGATCCAATCGACATGGATGTCTCGCATCCACTGCAAGATCAGCGTTCCCGTACCGCTTCAAAAGCCAAAAGAGCAGCTCCGCTACAAGCTCAAAGTTGGGTGTCCGAAAATTCTCCATGGATACTACTTGTTTACAGCCCAAAGCCCGCATCCGTTCACACAGTCCTACAGAAGTCGATGCATAACACATGCTCGCCAGCACTCAGATCTGAAACATCATGGTGCGCACGTCTGACTTCTCTGTACGACATATTTGTCGATTGGCGCTGCCCAGCGCGACGTGACAGCTTTTCCGTTACGTTGCTTCCGTTGCGACAATTCGTGCAGAGTACCACACACCAGACCGCATCCACTGTTGCCCTGTCAGGCGACTCCCCAAAGCTGAGTCAGTATGGATTTTTAAGCGGGTCATGTAGAGAAGTGCTTCGGCTTACGGGTTTGTCGATGCATCGCCATGCTCCATGAAGCTTCAGGAAGAGGATACATAATCGATCATTATAATCCATACACATCGATCATTGTGGCTTTGGTGCGACAGTTCGACCTTGAACAGGCGCCTTGGCGCAACACTGCATGCGTTCTGTCATGATCATTATGTAAAGGGGTAGCGCATCCACGCATGAACCATCACTGCGTGCTGCAGACTTGATTGGCCAGCAAAAGCCAGGATAATCAGCATTGCAGTGTTGCACACGGCGCCGTGGTGTCAAAACTTCATCGCCCACGCATGTCCAGATTGCGCTTCTGACAATGTCGTCGATCGATGAAGGCTGCTTGCGTATATGTGTAGATGATGAGGAGGCAGCCTGACCTTACCACGTATTCAGCAGCGCACCCGCGACCTCTACACTGCAGAATCTGCAGACAGCGGACCATCTCCAGGCTTATGACAGTGCACTTGTACGCTTGAGTACATTTGGTGGTCATGCCAAAGAGGAAGTTCAGGAGGCGTCGGGATGATCTCAGCGAGGAAGAATCCGCGGAGCTGGACAGCATTCTAGCCGATGCTGCTCTTCCTGAGAAACCCCGAACACAAGGCATCAGCGTTTTCGCAGCATTTGATGACGCAGGTGTGCGCTATGCAATAATTTCGTGTCACGTTTGTTACATCGTGCACCATCAGGTGTGGATGCCTCTGGTGACGCAACGTGAACTTATGAAACGTGCTGGCACCGGGGCCCCGCGGCGAGCACACACGCCCTCATCTGCCCGGGTGGGTGCAGATCGCCACAAGAGCATGCCAAGCGAGAGTGCTGGGATGAATTACCACGAAGACGTGATGGAAAAGCGCCTGTACGTCTTGTCAGCATAGCCTGCCAAATTGCGAAGTCGGCAGCTCACAAATGAATCCAGTGACCGCGCCTCAGTTGATCTTTCTACTGGTATATATGGTGCCTTTGTATACTCGGAGGACAGATTCTATGGAGCTACGCTTGGGAAACACTGTTGACAGTACTTTGGGGAAAACAAACTGTGCATGCACACATGCATGGCAGATACTCATTCATGACATGATTGCGACAAGGAGCAAATGTGTCTCCGTCCGTCCCTGCAGGCAAGAATATGTAGAGAAGAATTTGGAACAACAATTCGCAACGTCGGTCGATGGCAAGTCTAATAGTACAGATGAAGGCATGAAAGTGGTGGTGCAAGAAGCAACTACGGAACAGGATGCACAACATTTACTGGTTCGTTGCTCTTGGAATGGTGTGCTTGAAACAGTGTGTATCATTGCATACAAGGCTGAGCAGCTGACTGGCTACTCCATGCAGACTCCTGCAGTTGCAGAGGTGTCTGTTCCCGGGTTCAATACAGGTCTGACCTCTCGTTACAATGCACCCTCAAATGTGGCCGGCAGTGGACAAATTCCCAACGACACGACCTCATTATGTGTGACATCATGCAGCGATCACGAAGGTATCTTTGAAGCCTCAAGAGCCCGACGCACCAGCATTTGCCAAGGCTGCCAGTAGTGGATCGTCTCTAGACAAGCCATGGAGTGCACCATGGGTCCCACGAAGCTTGTTTCCGAAAAAATTCGGGAAATCCAAAGAAGACTCGTCCAAGAGATCAAGACCAAGGTAGTTTGTGCCTTCAAGACAAAGCACATGTCATCCTGCCAATGCGCTCTTCCTCCGCCATTGTGAAAGCGTGCAATGCACCGAATGTGCCATTTGGTTTCATGCAAGAACGTGACAAAACCATAGCACAACGAAATCAAAATTTTTGCCGTACTTTGCCATGGAGACGCCAGTCACTGCCCAACGGGCACTAGCTTTCCAGGCGAAGTGCTGAGTTGCCTCACCACATTGGCTTGTATATGGCATCAATGGCTTGTTATAGAGCGTCGCCGTCATCTTCCTCCTCTTCATCCTCCTCCTCTTCTTCCTCTCGATTTTCATCGTCGAGGAACTCTTCACCAACTGCATCGTCAATGTCTGCATCATCTTCATCATCTTCGTCGACCTCGAGCTCTTCCTCCACTGCAATTTCAGCCGGCTCCTCCCCTATTGCAACAGGAAATTCCACCTCCTGTACATCCCCTCCATCCACTGGCGCTGGAAATTCCTGCAGCATAGGCTGATGTCAATGTGTGACAATTGTTGTCATCATACTGTTTTGCTGTACATGGGCACATGGTGTGCCAAGCAGGCACAAGTAGTATCGACCGTCATATGACTGCATGCACGAAACTCCGGGCAGTTTGTCAGCATACTGGCATATTGCGCCACCCAACGCAGCAACCAATGACTGACTTTCTGAACAATGATCCTTACCATTTCGGAGTTGTAATACGGTAACGGATCATGCCAGACTTGTGTGATCAAGCTGTCAAACGAGTCTTCCAGATCATCTCCAGACTGTATAAACCAGGCAAAAAAACAGAAGGCTCCGGCGGCATGTGCCACATCATCTTGAAGGACTGCGGCTTCCTGCAATTGCCATGAGCCTGTCATATTACTTGCCCGCCACATACATGAAACTGCAAGCTCGTACATGGGTAAAATGAAAACCTGAGTTGGCTTCCACTCCACGTCAAGATGCGAGGTCCGGTGTTCCTCTGTCACAACGATAGACCGTGTGATCTTTGATGCAAAATACTGATTGTCGTCGGCAAAGGTGAGGGTGACTTGGATGTTGGGTAGAAATGGTTCGTCAATCTCCATCTGCAGCATTGCTGCTATCCTCATGCATGGCCAGGTAGCACAGGATGCACATGCCATGCTAGCACATAACAGCGATAGGTGCTGCACTCAGTGACATTCATGCAATTTGTGTAGGGTGGCGACCTGTACAAGGTCGTCCAGTATTGTATGATCAAGGTCGGTAAGGTAGTGACGGAAAGCATTTCGCAATGTCTGCTTCCAAAACTCAGGGATTTCAGCAAGCAGTGGATTCCTGGCAGCGTATTGAGCTTGCAATTCAGCAACGAGGTTTTCTTGGAGTTGGCTGATTTGCTTCTCGTACGAAGTATTTATCTGCACGGTGGAAGAACTTCATCTGGCCTCCGAACGACGTCAGTCAGTGTGATCATCCAGGGCACCATTGGTGCCACCCACCCGCGCGCACACCCACAGCAACTGACCACTGCCCACCTCATACGCGATTTTCATCTAAGCATGAGGCGTTTTGGCTGGAAGTGGGGTGGGCTCACGCTTCGCAGATGCTTCGCAAGGGTGCGCTCGACATCGGCGGTATAAGGGGAATATGAAACATCCGAAAAGCATGTATACAGAAGTATCGCACTACAGATCCATACCTCGCCTATCGTACTCTGAACCACTCGTACGTCTTCAAGAATGTCTGATGGATCGTCCAGCTCAACTCGCTGACGCTTGTCTGATCCGTTGGGATCGATCGCATCATTGCATGGTCGCTTCAAAGGTGCTTGAACAGTTTCAGCAAGAGTATCTGTCATGATTCAAGAATTGGGCTCTTCTGCACATTGAGGTATCTGACGACATTGGCTCTTGCTCTCACAGACGGAATTCCGCATGTGTTCGTCAGCGTAGACAAAGATCGCCCCTGCAAAGCAATCCAAGCAAAGTCGCTTGGCGCGTGACATTTCCGCTGTCAGTCCTTGTGTCGTGCGACGTGTACAGATAGCTGAATCAATTGAGCACATGCATGTATAACATATCGGGGGTTGTGACCATGTGGCGTCGGTGCGCCACGCGTTCAAATACACGACCTTGCTCCTCTTGCTATTAGGTAGGTATCACTGTGATACTCGTTACTTTGGCATCGTTGCAGGGCTGAGGGGGAATGGACCCCCTCCCCCTCAGTGATGCATCATGAGAGTGCGTGCAAGCTGCTCCCACATGTGCAGCACTGTGCCGCCCAGTCCGTCCGTTGCCGACGCTGCGGGCAAGGCCCTGCTCGACGAGCAGCACACGCGGACGGACGGCAGCAAGCGCGGCGCCACGCGCCTATGGAGCACCAGTGGCGCCGCTACCAGCGCCTGGCTCCTCGCCCTGCCCGGCCACCTCACGACGCTGAGCGACAACACGTTCGCCACAGCCGGCCGCCACGGCCTGCGGGTCCACAGCCCAGTGAAGATGCCGCCATGCAGCTGCACCAGCGAGTGCACCGGGCGGCAAGACCATGCCATGGCCTGCAAGCAGGTCGCCAAAAACACACAGATGCGCCACGGTAACCTACGATTTGTATTGCGCCATTGTGCTTCTGTGGCCGGCTTGAGCAGCAGCTCCGAGCCGCCGTACCGCCACCTCCGGGGGGCCCGCTCGATGGGTGGGGCTGAGGGACAGCACATGGTAGACAAGTTGGCCATGCACCAGGAGGGTGAACATGTTATGGTTGACCTGACCATCACGCACACAGGTGCTAAGCATGTGTTTTCCCGGGCGGCGGACACGGCTGGTCATGTAGCCAAGGTGGCAGACAGGGGCAAGGAGCGTGCTTAGGCATCGTTTGTGGAGGCTCCGGAGTACGAGTTCTTTGCGTTTGCTGTAGGGTCGTATGGGCGGATGGGCCAGAGGGCGCTGGCATATGTGATGCGCCTTGGGGACGCCGCGCCCAAGTCGGGACGGGTCCCCAAGTCAGTGTTTTTCATGAACACATACAAGAAGCTGTCTTGTGCATTGCAGAAGGGGAACGCCAATATTTATGCGCAGTCTTTGACGGCCATTGCCTGTATGACTGGCAAGCACTTGATGGGGGGCCTGGATGTGCCGGTGGAGCAGTTCTGGGTGTGGAGCGAGCCGTGCAGTGTAAGCAGCACCTGTAAATGGATTGTGGGAACGTGTTTCGGAGACCGTAGCAGGTTACTAAAGCTGTTTTGTTTCAGTTTGTGTACGGCATTTGGCCACGGTCATGTGTTTGGTATATTGCTCTGCTTGCCTGCCCATGTGTTTTATTACTTTGTGGAGCATACCTCTGTAATGTTTCTCATGTCTCGTTACTTGGGGCTCGGCGCCCTCCGAATCTGAATGTCACGCACGCTGTCATTTACACCCCCCGCCACAAAACTAGTTTCGCACAGTCATCACCTGTCCGTGCACGGCCGTGCCAGTGTCTCGTTTCCTGCATGCCTGGTGTGTGCCCAAAGCTGCCGATCCAGCAAATGTTTCTGTGGACAACACCAAGCAATAGATATTTGAGTCGGTGGCGCCTACGCTCTGACGCTTGCGCGTGCGACCTCTTGTACAAATTACATGGCACCGTGCCAGCTCCCGAGGCGCACAGCTGGTGGCTCCCGCTGCTGCGCACCACGGACAAACAACATAATTGTGTGAAGGGAACACTTATATGCTTACTAAGCCAAAGCTCCACGTCTATTTCTATCTCCTGGACGATACGCGCGCGTGCGTGCGTGCGTGCGTGTCACGATCCTCTCTCGTCTTTGCTCGAACCTGCGCATCGACAAAGCGTTGAACATTTTAAACCATGTAGGAGCGTTCTCGCGAGCGGCAGCACCGGAGACTGGTCGAACACGCACTTGGGGCCTGTGTACAGTGTACACTGTACACGCATGCTTCAGCGTTCGGGTTCGTCGCAATGCCCCAATTTTGTGGTTTGACTTTACATACGGTGTAGAACTCTTTCACGGCTGGTACATGCAGCCAATCTGAACAGATTCGTTCAGAATCACCATGCCACAATTGAGGTAGCATAACACCGGGTGATCACATAAACAGATGCCCGTACAGCTTCATACTCTTTCAACCAAGCAACCTATCAACATGGTGTAACATGAGTAGGTAATTTGCGGTATACACATCTAGATATGGCTCAGTCACAATGTGCCACAGGGCATGCCTGGGTGAGGAGACTACAAGGACCCGACAATCACGCCATGTATTGTGCCATGTGACCCGTGGCAAGCCATGACTGCAGAACACAACATAATGAATCATGGGCGGGACGAAGAGCATTGAAACCAACCTGGCCCACTAGCATACCTGACGGCACATATCACTTCGATAATGCGCGCAAGGAGACTTGGAGATGCTTGTAAAACTACTGGGCATACATGACTACTGCACACTGGTGATTGGCAGCAGCACAAGGTGTAGTGGTTCAACAGGGACAGGGTCCTCAACCAAGACCATGTAATGTGTGTAATATCCATGCAATGCACTGTTCTCAGTGACGGGCGGTGGCATGGTATTGAGATTTCATTTGCAGCAGTATTAAACTAAACACCGTTGTCAAGCCTCCGACTCGACGGGTGACTGATTCAGCTCGTGTTGCAAGTTCTCAAGTGCACTGACGGCCTTCAGTGCTGCTTGCACTGCCGCCCTGAAGTCTTTCTTGATTTCTGGAAGCTGTGTGCCCGCGGCGGTTACCGGACGGTCTGCCCCCTCCCAGTCGGCCACGTATCTGCCATCACAATCTACTCGTACCTGCAACCCGTCCGCATCAGCAGCGCGCATCGCACACCGGGACAGCTGTGTTGGGTCTACGGAATATCGGGTTTTGCTGATGCTGAACCATCCCTGCAACCGATGGAATACGTGATCGCGAATCAGGAAGTGTGTGCGTCAGGAAGTCTGTGCGCTGCTGGGTGCACCTGTTTCAATTCGGCCTGGAGGTCCTGCATAGCCTGCATGTATTCACTTGCACACCCCATCACGGTCTCGAAGCCATCAAATGCCATGGTGATCGAGCAGGGATCGGCTACCGCGCTTTCACAAACCTGTCGCGTGTGACAGCGTGCTGCGTTCTGCGGCGGACTTCTTGTTCAACCGCTCATAACATTAGGGAACGCGCAGAACGCATGTGAACGACATATGCCAACTGTGAATTGTGAGAATGCGTGCCGCTGCGTGTCGTACTACGAATCATCTCCCGCCCCCCCCAAACTC